>CAJGYM010000099.1:0-259648 GCA_904845305.1 Caenorhabditis auriculariae
ATTTTTTAATTTGTCATAAGCAAAATCTGAGAAATATTGACTTTCATGCGAGACGTCTGTGAAATATTAGTTTATCATACGCAAAAATCTGTGAAATATTGAATATGAAAATCAGATGAAATTATTAGAAAAAAATTTGCCATACGCAGAATCTGTGAAATTATAGAGACCGCAAAAAAACTTAGAAAAAAATCCATTATATGAACCTCAAATGTGAATCAATCAACAAATTGAGCGAAAAAAAATGTGCATATAAGATCGTCAAAAATTTGTATTCAAGGAGAAAAAAAGAAGGTAGAAATATGAAAAACACACACTTGGATGGTAATAAAGAAAATGATTAAAATGAAACGCTCGCGATTTAGAAACGCTCGAACAGAACGATAAGCCAAAAACGCTCGTGATTTAGAAGCGTTCGCGAAGGAGCGAAAATGAAACCGCTCGTGATTTAGTAACGGTCGTGCCGCTCGTGCCCCACAACCGCTCGTGTTTTAGAACATGCCTTATCGCTGAACTATAATAATTCGCTTTAAAATATCCGCTTTGAACAGTAATGCCGTGTTCAAACTAATTTCCGCGAAATTCAAAATGCCTCTGAAACTTCTAATTTTAGTTATCTTTTTTATTCTCTGACGGCAATTTTGAATTTCGCGCGCGGATTCACTTCGAAAGCGGCAAAAAAATAGTTAGTACCCAAGCTCAGACTTCAACTTCTGAGATCTTCCTGATATCGATTTTTTCTGAAAGGTTCAACGCGTTGATTCGGATTTTTGTAGGCCTCGATGAGCAAACCCAACTACCGAAAGGCCTGGAAGGCTGGAACCGAGAAGGCGACTTGAAGCCCGCCAAATAAACTCTTTTTCTCAGTTTTCGCACTGTGAAGCTTCTTTCTGATCTCTGCCATATCTTCGTTTGAGTTTCAAATTCTCTCAAAGCTGGTATAATTTCATTTTAGAGTTCCTAGTTTGTTTAGGATAGGGTTGTAATTGTTTTCGCTGGAAGGTTTTCTTAGAATCGAGACTGTTGGTTTTGTTTTTTTACTGTTACTTTTTTCCTGGTTTAGTATTTCAATTGCACATTTCACACTTCAATTTCTTTTCTTTTTTTTTAAATCGAGAAAGTATAAATTTTTTATGCTCGAAATATTGAAAGACGTTTTTCGGAAATGGCTTTTCCTTTTTTGAGAAGTATGAAGAGATGTGAAGGTAGATAGTCTTGATTTATTTTTTTTTAATGTTCTGGGAAAGCGTCTAAACCAATACTACGAAATGATCTAGCTAGGGGCCAGAAGGTAAATAATGGATGTGACACTACGGTGGGTCATATCCATCGGCGTACGGTTTCTATGGCACTTATCGACGTCATCTTCAAGCTGTCTCCCAAAACTGGGCTAAGCACGTTAACATACAATATTTTGTAATAACATTACCATGGAATGATATTTTCGATCATGACCGAAATGCAAAAATTTCAAACACTCGATATGTGGCATGTCGTTCAGAAAACATCACAAAATAATGCCGTGTTCAAAGTGATTCCGCGAAATTCAAAATAGCCGTCAGAGAAAGGAAAAGATCACTAAATTTTGGAGAGTCAGAGATCATTTTGCATTTCGCGGAAATTACTTTGAACACGGCATAAACTTGCGTGAAATAAATAACATTTTTATCAATGGTTCTACGCGAACTGTGCTTTTTTGTTTGGTGTCTATCGCTTATCCTTCAACCTACTCTTGTTCAGGCTAACAGTCAGTTTTTTCGTCATATATTTCAAAAAAATGTGATGAAATTTGCATTCGACTTTGTTTTTTGAAATGCTTCTTGTAAATATATAAACTAGTTTACACCGCCGTTTGGTGAATTCAAGAGGAACCTAGGACGATAAATTCCATTGTTTTTAAATTATAAGAGCGCAATTCATTTATTGGCGTGTTCATCGGATAAAGAAGTTTATTTATTCCAAAAAAAGCACCAGGTCAAAAAAATTCTGTTTCGAAGCAACTTCAGCGCGCCAACGAACACTTTTTCACGTTTCAAATGAAAAAAATTTCGCTCATCAAATTTCTTTATATAATCTTGCTTCTCTAATCTCTTCAAACAACTGTAGACTCCTATTTTATATATTTGTACACTGAAATTGTTTCTTGATTCGAAAACGAACAGGCTGTGTCGGGAAGGAGGTGAGAAAACTTCCAGAAGGGTGCACTTCAATCGTCAGCCATCAGTTGATCGTTTCCGATGTCGACGTCCAAGGTAATTCTCTATTAAGTTCATTTTTAATTTTTTTCAAATAGATTATTTGTTTATTGCGAACAAACTGCGCACTGTGGAGACGATAAATGCTGGATTGGTTATCAAGAACATTCAAGTTGCTGACATGAATTTGTTCCCCGAGTTGAAAGAAGTTTCTAATCCGGACGGTTTTCTTTTAAGTTTGAATTTTAACCTCGCCTCATTTTTTAGGCCATGGCATCATCTTTGAGAGCAATGAAAATCTCTATAAATTCAGCTTCCCGAAACTGAATCGAATTTCAGCAGGGGTAGATCAGTTTTTTTTTAGATTTCCTATAATTTTTCAATTTTTTTCAAATGGAAATAAAATATCTTCTAGAGCTTAAAGTCATTGTTTCATAGAATTCGTTTTGAAATTTATTTCCGTTTTAAGAACTGCATGCAGAAAAAAAAATGACCGTTTCGTGAACCAAAGATTGAACATTTTCGGAGTTTTTTGTGGGAAAACTTAAGTTTCGAATGCTTGAATATTACCATTTTGATGTAGTTTTTTTCTGCGAACTGTCTGATATCAGGTTCAAAATTTCCAAAATAATTTTTGCGAGTCGAAACCGTTTAGTGAAATCATGAAGCTGGCTATACAAAATTTGTGAAGCCAAGTTGAAGCTAATATAATTCTAAATATTTTTTTAGTCAACGTAGAGATTTGAGCTGATTCAGAATTTTATAGAAAACCTATGAAAAAAACGGAGAGGCTCAAAATTTGGACGGTTTTCAAAGATATAGCTACTTTTCGGATGAAGATTCTTATCCTGAAATATTTTCGGTTGCGGGATCTTTGTTTTTTAATCGATCAAAAATCGTGGAACCAAAAGTTGATTCAAACATTTTTTTAGATACACTGGAAGAAACAGCAATCAGAAAAGTCTCGGGGAAATTATTGCTGAATAGAAATATATATAGAATTTTGAAAAGACGCTATTGGGATTTTTTGGATCTAAAAACGTTTTCAGGAAAATCAAGTGGCGATGATAGACGACAAAATGTTCTACCGCTCCTTTTACACTCCGGAAACGTGAGTTTTCGAGTTTTTCGACGCATCACCTGTAAAAAAATAAAATAAATCCATTTTTGCAGGTTTGAATCGTTGTTCAGGCTACAGTGGATGGTGAGCCAGCCGACAGGTCCAGGCACTTGTAAAATTATTTTCAAGGGCGTCCTTCCAGAAGGTGATACATTTTTTTTTTTCAAATAACTAAATAATCGAAACTAAAAATTACTAATATATTCAATCAAGTAAATAAAATTTTCTTTTTTTTTCATGATTTTTAATTGTTATTAAACTTGCAGAAACGAAAGAGGATCGAACAATTCTCGTTGCAATGATTATTATCTCGATTTTCTTGGCGTTATCTTCCGTTTTTGTCGGTTTTTCGATCTGCAAGTACTATGAAACGAAGAAAAGTTGGTTTTTGACTGAGAGTCATTTGATAATATTTTTTTAAAACATAATAAAAAAATCAGATCAACCCGACGAACAGGAACCGTCTATAAATCCAGAAAGTCTAATCTCCTCGCAGAAAACGCCTTCTTCGCTCACAAACACTGTCAGTTGAAAAATTAAACTTTTTTTCTAAAAAGATAATCTTTGACAATAAAGAGTTTTTCAGAAAGAGCAGACGACTTCTATGAGTACGAACAAGTCGTCGGCGACTTCTGTCTGAGAATTTTCCAACGACTTTAACGCTTCTAGCTTTTTTTTAAACTGTTTTTTTCTGCAGCGATCTTTGGAATTTTTTATACCGGTATATTTCGAAAAATGGAAAAAAAAGAAACGCCTTGGTTTTTTCAAATGCAGAAAACACAAAAATTATAAGAAAATCCGAAGTTTCAATATTTTTTGACTCGCGTCACGAAGTAGGCGTGAATTTCTTTTTTGGTCTTGTTGCTCATCACTGAAAAAAATTTTAGCGGCCACTTTAGGGTTTTGACGTTTAAGTGGCCATTATAGTGGTCGAATTAGCGGCCACTTGAGTGGCCTCCCTCTTTAGGAGTCTAAGTGGTACTGGACTACTAAAAACTACTATAGTGATCACTAAGAAGCAACGGCGGCTTTTATAGAGGTGGTTTTAGTGTCATCTCCAAGTAGTCCTTGAAGCTCTTAAGTGGCCACTAGGGTTTTTCCCCAGTTTGGCAAGCTTGTGATAATTTTTTCTAAACTGTTCAGTTTAAATTAAAAATCGAACTCTTTCACAGAAATGAATATAAAAATACATTAATCTGTTTTTTCATTGTGTTGTGTCATACACGAAAATTAAATTTTTATTTTTTTAAACTTTATTTAGAGCTATATACAAATATAAAAATTTTAAGTAACAAATAAGAACCCGCAAAGGAAATACAACAATCAGTCTTACAGAAAACATGAAAAAGTTGACTAAAAGGCCCGTAAAGAGAGAAATTTTAATAAAGAAAAGATGATTCTTAGGCACTTGCAAATGAAATCTTGACCGCGGAATGACTTAGATCACATGTTTTTTTTTCTGAGTGGGATGAAAACTTGAAGAGAATCCTGAAGGAACCTGAAATTTCGCCTAATATCTTTGAAAACTTGCTCGCAGACTCTATAAAGGGCGAACTCAACTCCAATTTGAATTTCGAAAAGTCTAAAATTTTGGCGAAACCATCAAGATTCTCTTCATGCTTGAACTCTTAAGCAAAAAGATTCAAATTGCGTAAATGTGATACCGGGAACAAGTTTAAAATCCGTGAAATCGAAAATGTTTGTGTAAACCTAATCACGGTTGCACATTGACGCAGCTTAAAATCATGCGGACGAATTCTGAATTCACCATAACCTAAGCAACAGAATAATGACGAAAGAAAGGAGCAAAACTCTTGAAGAAGTGCTAGACTCTAGAGGGAGCTCAACGATCTCTCCACCTGGGAACCGTTCGATGAAGGTGTGGTCCAAGTGGTCTGACGTCATGAATTGCGTGGAGACGGTCCGACCGAGGCCTCGGTTCGTGATGGACTGCACTTCGACCGTGTAGACGACGCCGGGCCTTAGGTCCTCGTAGCGGACCTCGCGCAACTGCGGCTGATTGATGGTGATGTTGGTGTCGTGGCTGATCGGCGAGGCCAGCAGGATACGGTAGCCGATTACTGTATCCATGGGGTCGTGGTGTCGCGGCCAGTGGCAGCGGGCTGAGCGGTCGCTGACGTGGCACGTGATGGGCGAGGTGAGCGTCGCGCAGGGGATCGGCGACAGCGACGTCGTCTGTTCGCAGGTTTCAGTCGCGAAGACGCCGTCGACGATCGGCTTGCCGGTCGCCGCTTCGCTAACTTCCACCTTGTAGTCGCAGTCGAAAGACAGGCCTTTCAGCGATGCGACGCATTCGTCCACTTGAACGTCGTGCCATCTGAAACATGGCGTTGTTGAATTCTCATATACTTGAGTTCGATTTTTTTTTTTAAATTCATAATTTCGAACTCTCACTTCACTTACCTAGTGTCAGAGTGGTGATTCGGCTGGTACTCCCTGCAAAGTGTTTTCCGGACTCGCACCACGAATCGCTTCTTTTTGGGCGAGCACGACGCCGAGTTCAACCAGTTCAGGTTCGTCTGAAAATTCGTGGTTTCAGAAGGTCATGACTGAAAGATTTACCTGAAGCTCTCCATCGAAGAACGGCTTCTGAATTTCGAGGGAAGGTTCGACGACGTGGTTGCTGCTGATAGTACTGACGTCGAGGGTCGGTTTCTCGGCTTCTACGGTCAACTCTTCGCTCTCCTTGCCCGCGTCATCGTCGTCTTCGGATTTGCTCGTCGAGGACTCGATGACGGCGACCGTCGAATCGGCCGTCCTCACGAAGACGACGCCTTTCTCGCCGTGCAATTCTCCTTCGGTGCTGTCGACCGAAGCGTGCACTTCGACGATGTAGACCGAGTTCGGGAAAAGTCCGGAGACTTCGGTGTGGGTCGAGTGGCTGGGAACGATCACCGAGTGCCGGTCTCTGAACATCATTCGGAATGAAATAGTCACATTCTTCCAAATTGTATATTTTTTTCTTCGTTGACAAAAACAAGAAAACCATTTTTTCCTCTCTTTTTGAAAATGGTGTTTTGATTCTTTCAGAGCTGAAATCTACCTCCCGTCGATGCTCCAGGCCTCTTCGTCGTCGTCGAGACTCCGTTTCTCCGGAGTTTCCAGCACGGCCTTCCTCCTCATCATTTCTTCGAAAGCGTCTGCCTCGGCCTTGGACGAGACCGCCCAAGATATCTGAACAAGTATGTCAACTCCGAAGCAGGATTTCACGGAATACTTGATAGTTTTTGATCGGCAAGTCGCTCGGAGGCGGGTGCCACTGAACGAGTTGATTCCAGAGGCCAACTGGCGTCAAACGAGCCGCTCCCAGAGAAATGTCCTTGGGCGGCGGGGGAGCTTTGGCTTCTAAGAAGGTTTTTTTGAAGAAAGGTTCTATTTTCTGGGTAACCTTTAGAGATTTTGAAAGGAGTGGAGTGGACACTGTACCCAAGACTTCCATCTTTCGAAACGGCGGCTATCCGGAACTCGTAGAACCTTCCAGGCGACAGCAAGTGTTTCAGGATCGCGTAGGGCTTATTTCTCTGAAAAAAAGCATTCATGACCCCTTTAGTTGATTTTTTTTTTTTGAATTTATTTTCATTTTTTACCTTCTCACTTCTCTGTGATTACATCTATGATTAGAACAACTAAATCAATACTGATTGATTGATTGATTTCTGAAAGATAAGACGTCCTGTTTTTCAACGAATTCAAAGATAGATAAACTGACAACAGTGACGGTCTGCCAGTCGGTCATCGCCGAATCGTCGGTGTGGAGGCCCCAGCGCCACTGCACCAGGAACAAGTTGGAGTTGCTGTTGGCCTGGTCCTTGGAGAGTCTTCCGGTCGCCCATCGGATGATTATCGACCTGAACGACATCATAAGACCTTGACGAAGAGCTTCAAGATACCTTTTGCGTTTGCGTTCCTGGACGGTGATGTTCCTCGGGATGGGCAGCAGTTTGACGTCGCTGGCCTTCGGTCTGACGCATTGCCGACTGCAGCCGTAGGAACAGCACTTCGACGTCTCCGGACAGTCGCCGTCCAAATGGCACAGCGCTGTGCACTCCTTAAATGAGAAAGATGGACCTCTAGAAGATCTATTGAGAAATTCCGATTAGGCAAAATTTTAGTTTTCTCCCAAAGCCTACATAGTTGGAAGTGTTGAGGAAGGTCGGACAGGAGCCGGGTTTCTCGCTGTAGATGCTGTGGAGATGGTCGCAGCTTTTCTCGCACGTCTGAGCGTCGTCGGAAGTCGTGCACGTCTTCTTGCACGCCTTCACGTCGTCGAACGTCTCCCGACATGGCGCAGCACACTGAAACACGCCGAATTTAGCATCAACTTTTTTCGAAGTAGTTCAAGGACCAGTAGGCCTTTTACTGAGCTAAATAAAAAAATTCAAAAGATTGAAAAATTGGGGAAAACATTTGCTTATTTCGCGAATTGTGAACTCATCTGACGGTTGAATAAAATTTTTATAATTTTCTGGGATCCCTTGCCTATTTATACTAGCTACTTTTGGAACTTTCTTTCAACCTTATGCAAATTTCGCTCTGCTCTTTTTGACGAAAAAAAAATTTTTTTTTAGACGCAGTTCACACTTTGAAGTACCTCAACTGTGATGTTTCTGGGATAATCATTCTGGGCTGAAATTGCAGGCTTGGATAGGTCAAAATCAGCCGCGAGCCACAACATTATTACGCGCCATTGAACGGTGTTAACGAAGTTAGCGGAAGCTCTCAATTATTTCCAGCCACTCGACTTCCACTTGAAAACAATTCGACGATAATCATGACGTCTAGAGTCTTTTCGTCTTCAAAAAGACTTTTTCGAAAGAGAAAAAGATCGTAATTCGGTTGTTCCACATGTGCGCGTGACTGTCTCTGCATACGTGCCTTCGCTTGCGTCGACAATTACCGTAATCGTAAAATTGGCATCGGAGCAAAATTAGCACCGCTTCTCCGGCGTCGTTTTGATGCCCGCCGCCCGGGAACAGATGTCTCCAAACAGTTGGAAATTTTCTTCAGTCTTTGTTGAAATTCAAAAGTAGAAAATTCATGGAGATGGACTTATGTGAAGGATAATACCATTCATATTTTTTTAAATATAGAGAATGTGAAGGTTTTTTTAAAAAAATATTTTTTTGAATTTATTTCAAAAGAAACATTTTTGTACGATGTGAGAACCGTCAAAATGATAAATTTCCAGAAAAAGAGGATTAGAAAATTAAAAAAAATCATTTTTTTGCAAGTTGTGTCAATAAATACTTCAGACTTTCTTTCAAACACATCTTCATCGCAAATCGCGGTCAGATATCCTTTATGTGGACGATCGAGCCATAAAAAATGTGCGACGACATCTGCTCGCGGCTCTCTTTTGGCTGTACGTCGGAATCGGCTCTCATTACAGGCCACGCCTCTTCGGAATTTTATGTATTGCTTTAAGTATCAACTTTAGGATTCCCAACCGTTTTTCGGCCGCTAGTTCGGTCATAAAACAAATTTTCATTAAGAAGAGTCTAAAGAATCAACCGCTCTTGGAATTTGGCCCTGTTGGGGTTCTATTTGCGAAGTTTGAAAGTTTGGGTTCATACTGATCTGGTAATAAACTATTATTATGTTTTTCTTTTATGAAAGTTCATTCATAGGAGCTTAAAAAAATTGACTTTTTTTAAAAAAATATGTGTCAAAAAAAGTTCATTTTTTTATAATTTAGAAGTAATTTTTAAGATATAATTTGCGTCTCCTATATTTCGAAAAAGTTCTCACAATCCTACTTTTTGAATAGGAGCAAAATCTCGAGAAGACGTTTTCCATCTTTGTCTTTTTTTTATTAGTACCCTTGGTCGAAAAAGGCGTCCGAAGACATATGGCGCACATTTTTTGGCCGTCTATCACACAATGGGTTCAACGCCAATGGACGTCTGGTTTCGCGGGCCATTTGATTTCCAATTTGGTTGTTATGAGATGTCCGAGCAACGCTTCCTTTTCCTTTTACAGTGGACCGAATTCTGACCGCTGATCTTTCAAACCAGATATTAGGGAAAACGAAACCAATGAGCTAGTTCCGTTCAGAAAACAAAAAAACTAATTAAGAAAAAAATAAATAATAATAATAAGCGCTATTTTTAATCTTTAAAAAAAGGTGTAAAAAGCGCAGTTTTTAAAAAGTCACTAAATTATAATTTAAAAGTAAATTGGTTCCAATTTGAAAAAAAATAAATACCCCTTTTTCACAGTCGCGTTTTTCGCAGTCATTAAAGCGCTATAGATCTATAAAAAAATACAAGAAATGAAACTTTTTCTCTACATTGAAATCTATTTCGAACTTTGAAGTTAATCTCTGTCAATATTTCTCAAATTTCAAATCTCTGCCCATTCATAATTCCCTTTCAAACTGGGGAAACAACTAGGTAAACTTGTACAGGGAAACAATAGACACAGTAAACGAGTAGACGAATAAAAAAGTAGATGGCATTCGGGTAAACAACTTGGGTTAAGCCGTGATCAGCCCTTCTCGCGCATTTGCATTTGGATTTTAGGTGGGAAAATGTTGCAGCTGGGCTATAAGTCTATTTGAGATTTCAGGCCTTCTTTTTCCTTTTTTCTGATTTTGGAAAGATTTGAATCACTGTTTAGGGTACCTTTCAATGGAATAATTCTAGCTGTCTCGAAAAATCGAATTCATAGATTCGAGAAAGTTTTTGTTGAATACATGTCTATGTGGGACTTCAATTAGTTTCAAAAAACCTCTTAACCATTCAAAATTAAGGAAAACAATTTTCACCTTGTGTATGAATAAATTATTATTATTAAAAAGCTCAGGAAACTCGAAAATTCATTAAAACCGAAAATATTTAATTTTTTGATATCGAAAGCGTCGTCATGGGGACCGGTCATGACATTGTTCATTTTCAAAAATCCATTCCAAGTTTTAAAACTTCTGCACGACCTATTAAGTTTTGGAGAGACTTCAAAATTTTCGAAATGGTTCTCAAAAAGACAGAAAATCGTCTCCGTTTTAGAAAAAAAAAAAACTAACGGCTGAACAAGTGGCGTCATCTTTGCAGAGCTGGATGATGTGATGCTTCAGACTTCTTCTGTGCTCGGCGCTATCCTGAAAAATATCAAATAAGGATTTTTGGTTTTTTTTTTCCGGGTTTGATAAGATCTTCGACGATTTCCAAGCCAACAAGTGTTCACTGGCCCATGACATATGTCTTTATGAGGATTGCGTAGAAATTGGCGTTTGCGCAACTCCAAACGCTTGTTAGATCGAGTTAATTGACATGCCGTCTGACACGCAGGAAAAAGTCTGCCGAAATTGTCAGGAAATCGAAGGATGGTGTTCAAATGCTCGTTTTAGTTCAAAATTTGGGATTTTCTCAGGGTTTGCTTGAAATTCTTACCAGAAAAAGATCCCTTATAGTTGCTAACTGGTCAAATTTTCAGTTTTTATAATGTAAGTTCGAAAAAATGAACCCTAGGTCTAATTTTTGTTAAAAATCAGTAAATTCATAACTACAACTTTATAGCGAATATAAGGAATCATAGTCCAGACCTCATTTGAGCAAATTTCAGTAAATTTTAAACTTCACAACACAATTTCTAAGAAAACCGTTAAGCAAGTTGGATCAACTCGGAACTTTTTTTTTGACCATTCCCCTCAAATCTCTCTCGCCACGTCAAACCGACCAACAAATAATAATAATAACGCTGGTCACAACACCTTGGTGTGTGTCCCTAATACAGCCGGCCGCTGTGCACTGGAGCGCATCAGGCGGCGACGAAATAGCGCTGCTGTCCGGGTGTTCCGAAGGAGAAGATTAACTCCAAGGCGTCTGACCTCAACCGCCACTTCTTCTCCTTCCCTACAGCGATGTGTAAGGCCAACTGGTAATGTAAATAACAAAGTTTTTTGGAGGAACAACTTGTTGATTCTATCGAAAAAACCGGTCTTCTCATATCTTTAATAAGAAATGTCCTAACTAAGTCAGGGTTCTTTGCGTTTCACAAAAGCTGATTCCGCTTTCAAGGACTTTTCAAAAATGTTCTGTTAATTTGAAACTTGGCTTTTTTTGTTTTGCAAGACCTCTTTTGAACAATTTTTAGGCCCTCAATGACCCTAGTAAAATCTCGAACCAGAGAAACCATTCTAGAAATGAAATGCAGAGCTCAGAAGATGAGAATCTTTGAAACGAGGCGTTTCACCTTATTTATTAGTGCGCGACTATAAACAGCCGTCCTCCGTAATTCGAATCCGAAACGATGGTGTTGAGCCAACCAAGATGAACGACGTCATCCCGCAAAAGGAAAACCAAGGCGGCGGCCGGATTTTTGATTGGCGCCAATTTATCTTGGCCCTGTGGTCCTTCTGTGTGCACAGGCGTCTGTTGAATATGCTAATTTCGTCGGTTTCGGCAACCGGACGATTCATTGGCCGCGGGTTGATTGATCGCCTCGTCAACACGTGATTTTCGCCATACTTCAACAAATGATTGGAGTCCATAAAAAGTTCTGGGTGCAAGTAGAACTTTAGTGGTGGGAAAGCGTTCTTCACGGATCAACTGAAGATCCCAAAATGACAAAATTTGACATTCAAAAAAAGTGTTTTGTTTGAAAATTCTTTATTTATTAATTTTTTACAAAGTTAATGAATGAATTCTGATCATTTAGGCTAGAGCTCGGACTCAAATATCCAAACTAAATTTTTCGGGTTAAAATTATCACCGTTTTCCGTACAAGTCAACCGAACTTCTGACACCATCAAACTATTGAAATCCGATTTTTTTCATAATAACTTGAATTTTCATCTACCTCTGGCCTCAGGTAATCATTTTACCGTACCCTTATACTTTTTTTCTTAGTTTAACTTGGAAAATTTTCAATAATTTTTAAAACTAGTGCTAGTGAAATTTTCCTGACAACAGGCTCTGAGCCGGCAGTTTTCAAAACCGAAACGACCAATAAGTTTTAAAATTTCCATCTCCATCCAATTTCATTCAAAGCCTTCGTTTAGGCTAACCAATAATAATCGAAAAAAAGCGATGTTCACTGGCTCGTGGCTCAATTGCCGCGGTTTGCTACAATAACACAAAGAGGGCGGCTCTGACAGACCGCTACGGTTACAATTAGGCGGTGCGGTTGCAAGTTGCGGATAATTAACAACCAACTTTTCCGCTCTATACTGTAAATAAGGCTCTTTTTGTGTCAGAGAGCCCAAGGAAATTGCACCTGGGCTGCCGGTAACCAACTGGTAATTGTGGCCTACCTTTTTTCTCCTCAAACAAAAGAAGAGTCTCGATTTACCGGAGGTGTCTTTTCTTCTGCGCCAACTCCTATTATAGACTATTGAACGTTTAACGTCTTATTTTCCCCATAAATGGGTCCCATTGTTTTGAGGTCATGCTCATTGATAGTTTGGAGAGTCGAGAAAAATCTAAGCAAATCTGGAGATTTGAAGCTTTAGCCTGTCACAAAGCGTTATTAAAAATCCAACTCAAAGATTCTGGAGACGTGGGAAACACACACAAAGAATCCAGATGGTAGAGCTCAAGCGGAATTTTTGATGCGGTGCCATTCGAACAGAATTGGTGAATCTCCAGATTTGCCCTTTCATTTGTTCCAAACAATATGATTTTTCCAGTCTATTCCGTCGGATTTCCAGTATCTCAACTTTTTATTAATTCAATTAAGAGGAACTGCTTCTCAGCAATGCGGCCAAACAACCAAGTGGCTCAATCAAAAGCGCCAGGAGCGCTAATAATGAGGGACATGTTTAATTGGGCTGTTCCAATTGGAAGAGTAGCAGAGCTGGAGAACGTCTCCAGGAATCTCGGAATAATCGCGTTGCGTAACTCTGCAACGAAGCCGCTAAAAGGATCGGGACTCGAGAGCAAACAAAATCCTTTTTGAACACCTTTTCAAGCTAATCCCAGGTTAGAGCCGCTTTGTCGGCGTCGGAATGGGTGCGAATCGTGCCGCAGATTCTTCGGCACTTGCCAAACACAGGTGCCAACGTCGCTAAGTGGCATTTGCATCAATCTTTTCAAGTACTTTCTTTCATCCTACTGTAGCGGTAGAAGTCCTGGAACGAAAAGAAGTGTCTGGAACTCCCTCAAAAAGAGCTGCCTAATGTACTTCCGGCGTAGAAGAGAGGTGTCGGCGGAGGGAGCAATCTCGGCCCCTCATTGCCAATGGAATTATGAAGTGCGTCCGGAGGTCCGCCGTATTGTATCCTTTATTGTGTTCTCCATTCTTCGCACCTCGAGTGGACTTGCGTGTGAATGAGCTGACCGCGTGTTCGGAACGACATGCGGTCTGACCACAGATTTTGACCAATCTTGGCTTTGATCAGAATAAAACTATCAACTTCCAAAATTTCAATTTCTACTGAAACTTGACTAGAAAAGTGTCTGAGTTCTACATCGAAAGGGTTTCAAAAGTTTGCTGAGAAAGCTTAAAAACAGCTTTTCTTCAAGAAAATCAGAAAAAAAAAATCTCGTGTGGATTCTGATCACGACTTTTCACAGGAAATATCGGGAGAGAAATTATTTTTTTTCATTCTCGAAAGGCTTCCGATCGACGCATAGCAAATTACAAAAAAAAAAATTTTTCGAGTCCTTTCCCCAAAAAAATAACCCTACTACCTCTTCAGATGAAAATTTGAACCTAAATCCCAGATTTTCGATCCACATTTCAGTATATTTCTTAGTGAGCTTTTTTTTCTCAAAAGCTTTTCTGGGTGAAAAAAACACCTTTTGATAATTTTCCTATAATACCTAACCAAAAGAATCTCGAAACTCTTTGATTCTGACGCTAAAAATTTCACAAAATCCGAAGAGCTAGAAAGACTCGCAGAATCAAAAAATCGATTTTTTTTTTTGCTTTCAAGAAGTTAACCGATTCCCTAGAACAATCCCACTGAAAAAAGGTCCGAAATTGCCGTTCGACGGAAGATTTGACATTGGAAGAATTGTACACAATTCCTGTGAAAAGGACGAGGCAATTGTCGCCATTTGCCATAAATTGGGTAAACAGCCGCGGATCGACGATGATAAGGCGCCGGTGGGTCGCGACGTGTGGAGATTTTCCGGCGCCGGACTCGTGTCCTCGCGAATTTCCTGCGGAACTGGCGACAGATGCCACATGGCGTTCAGAAGGACAGGAGGGCAAAAAATCGGATAAGGTTGAACAGCAACTTTTCATTTGTTTCTCGAAGATTTTGGTTAGTGCAGAATTTATTTTTCTGATAAAGCTGAGCAAAACTTTGACACTCTCTTCCACTGAACTAGAGGAACTAGAGGAACTAGAGGAACTAGAAAAACTTTAAAAGATTCGAAATTTTCCCAAACTTGGTTTGAAGACTTTTAAGCAAGTTCCAATCTATTCTAAATGACCTGTTAGCTTTCTTTGAACATTTTTTTACCCAAAAAAATCAAAAAAATAAAGTCCAGAAAAATAACCAAAAAAATAAAAAAACCGAAATTATCCGAAATTATAACTCAATACTTCAACTTGAGCTTGTTCTTCATCAACCATGTTTTTCTCAATTTTCTAAAGCAAGCTCAACCTAATTATTCTTTTGAATAACAAGACCTATTGTGCAAAATAGACACCGTTCAGCCTTGAACCCTTCTTCGTACTGACAAGCAACCGAAAGAAAAAATCGACAAGCGTCGTCTGTAGCAAAAGAAAAAGCGACACACGATCACCATAAATAACGAGTGCGGTTCCCAGATACCGTAGCCTCGTAGTTCTTTTTTTCCACTCTGAAATTTCAGCCTTCGGGGCATAAATCTTACGCGCAGCGATCGTTATCGAACTTTCCTTGTGGCTTCCAGTCAATATATAAATAGCGGATAGGCCAATCTGATGTAGTGAATTTGAACGGAACGGCTATAAAAACAAGGTGGCCAAGATATAATCTGTGAACCGCTGAAGGAACTCTCTCAGTTTTCAAAACCATGAAATACTCTGATTTTCCTTCTTCTCATGAACGATTCTCAAACCATTCAATTGGAAAAAGTCCCTAGATTGTTATTGAGCCGGACAGTGACCAAAATTGGCTCCAGCTTGGTGAACCATCAACAAATTTTGGATTTTACGAGCCAGTCGGTTAGGTAATTGCCCTCAAGAGGAATAATGTGACAAACAGCCGATGAATCGCTTCTTTCCACGGCTCTCCGTCTTCCCTACCAACAACGTCAGTGATAAGATCTGTCGCGTGATAGGCTGAACCCATTAACAACCGTCGCGATGCGTCTGTTACGGTACCCATGGGATCGACGAGTCAATTAGTGAAGAGACAAGTTGCGCGTGTCTTGCTATTTGCCAATATAACTAACGAGGCCGTCATAACCTTTTCGACATTTTTTCTTCTCAGATTTGTGCTGCTCCAGCTCCTCCACTGCTGCAAACAACTGAACATTAAGCACGAGCCGTCTTGTTTTTATGACGCGCCTCGAGTACCTCATCTGCGGTTTTATCGCCGTATTTTTGGCTTGTGGATAACAGCTATGCGCCACGGAACAATCTTTATTTCTAACTTTTGAAAAATCTACGAAAAGCTGGCTTTACTAGGAAAAGCCTCAAGATGAGAATCGAAACCGCTCCATGAAAAGGTCAATTGGTTAATGAAAAAAAAGAGTAATAGAGAAACGACAGTTGCCGTTCTTAAACCAACATTTGGCACTCTGCGACATCGTTGGTTGGTCAATTTACCTGTCAGGCGGGGGCACTAAAGGTCCGCTGTTACTACAAGTTGTTGTAAGGTTGAGGTGAGCCAGAAAACCTCGGAGATTTACGAGCCTTTGATGGACCCAACATTGGAATCTCAAGCGACACAACTCTCGAGTGGCCATCGCCAAGTGTCCTTTGCGCAATATTTCGGCAAGTTCCCATGCAAATTTCAATGAAGGTCTAATTATTAAGTGAAGGCTGCCCTTGGTGACATAACCAAAGGGTTTATGACGGCCACGACGCCTTGTGATTTGCTTCCAAATGAGGCACGCCAAAAACACTTGTGGACTGGATGTAATGAATCTGGAGGTCAGCAGCATCCACATATGGGCAGCCTGACCTTGTTGCGAATCATCGCAAAGCGAAAATAAACACGCAAAATGATACCTAGCAGTCGCCAGACCAGCCTTTGAGCCCTCGAAATCAGAAAAAAAACCATCCTAGGAGACTCTTTCTAAAAGAGCTTTCCAATTGGAACATGGAAATTCAAATTTGCGGCTCCTCGTCGGCCTAGTCGAAAAAAACCCGCATAATTATGGCCTCGCCTTTTCGTTTCCGACCTCTGGTGGCACTTGACTAAAATGAGAAATTCATTTTCTCTGCACATCTAGTAGCAAATGGACGAGAATTCACTATGAACTGGATCAGAAACATAATCAATCTTCTTATTTTGCTCTAGAACCTACTCAAGTTCAAGTTTCAAAGCTTTGATTTGAAGCAGTTTGTTCTTTCAAGACTCTACAGTCTTGAGTCGACCTCAGAGGATCTGGGATGAAGCCTCTCGAGTGACGCGCAGAAAAAAAGCGGGTGCCTTTTGTCTCCGTCCGCCTTTTACCGTTAATGTGACGTCGGCAGGGCTGTTGATTGATGAGCTCATCGGTCGTCGGCTCACGACCATTTCTTCGCTGTTTCAGGTCAATAATCCATTACTGCCAGGCGGCTTCCGGATCAGATAGGCTTATTTGAACAAACTTTGGCCGGTTCGAAAAAGAAAGAATCTAGAGCAATCCAACCATCTCAAAAAATCTTTATCTCACTTCCGGAAAATCTCTTCCTATTTTTTCCTATTTCAAGCCAAAGTCTTCTAAATAGCACTGAAACTTTCTCAATTAAAAAAAATATGTTTGTCTCCCGTTAAAGTTCGTAACTAAATCTCAAAAATTCCGATGGATTTTGAATTTCTTTTGAAAGTCGAAAGATGTCGAAAAGCTTCATTCGGCTTTACAATGGAGGAAGTGAAGTATTTTTTCTAAAAGCCCACTAGCCGCACTATAAAACGTGGACGACGCAGTGCAAACCTGGGCCTTCCAAGTGGTCATGCGTGGACGGCGAGATCAAACGGGCCGTTGCAAACAGTCGTTGGCTGTTCTAATGCGGTAGAGGAGAAGCGGTCAGGTGCCATTGTGTTCCTTTGTATAGGTATGTTTGGTAGAGGGTCATGTTTGGGGTCAGGCTTTCATGAGAATCACGAAACATCTAGGAATAACATTTCTGTGAGCAGAAACGATGCATCATGTCCCGAGCAGGTTTACCTGTGTATCCATACGAGTTGCGCAACATTCTGCGGGTCTTTTGAAAAGGGCCCTTGCGCCAAAACTTTTATCGTGTATTTTGGTTGGCCGGCTTCGCGAGTTGCGTAATCCAAAGCGATCCCGATCACATTAACCTGACATGCCAGTTAAGCGGCCTTTGATGAAGGCGACTTGGGAATACAATCGTAAAAATCGACTAGAAGAATTATTGATCCTTTTTCTTCATTCAGTACAAAGAAAACTAAAACTGAAGTCTGAATTACTATCCCTAGGGTACAAATTATAAAAATAAAACGCTAATCAAAAGGTACGAAAACAACTTAAGTGAGAGAAACTTGACGAAGCGATTTTAATTGTCGTTTTGGTCGCCTAATGGAAAGATTCCTCACGTGCATAATCCGTTCTCGCCGCCCGAATATACACATATACTAATGGACCACGGAGTGTTAAGCTCCAGGAATCCTTCACAAATCTCAAATCGCCTGGCTGAGGACGAAGAAAAATCGGAAAATTTGAGGGCGTCCTTATTTTAATTACAGTGTGGTGTTCAATAATTGACGGGTTGTGGTGTGCCACCCTTTTTTATAGTGAGAAGGGGATCGTTTTCGGTGGTCTTTTTCACAAACTGCTTTCGCTCAAGTGCAAGTTTTCGCCAGTCAGGTTGAACAATAGGAAGACCCATATGCTAATTAAACATTTGGTTCCCACAAAACACGAACAATGGGTGCAAAAGTTGCGCAACGAGAACAAAGCTGGGAGCCGTTTGTTCGTTGTCGAAATACGCGAGTCGCGTGGCCAACGGCAACCGGAAGCCCGAATTTGGAGGTTCTCTACGGGTGTTCGCTTGACTTTGAACGGCGTCAGAATTAGGGAAGAAATTTGCGTGGGAGAAAACTAAGCTAGGAGCTTGGAAAAGTCTACTTCGAATAGAAAAATATAAGTTCTGATCAGAGTTACGACCTGTGCTTCCAGATGTAGAAATAAAAGTGAAACTAATCAATTTCGACGAGAATTAGTTCAATGAAAAAAGCGATGATAAGGTGATAAAATTTCATTTTTTTTTTCGACCGAAAATATATTCCAAAATTATTTAGCAGAAGAACCAAAAAATTGAGCGTCTCAATTTTATGAAATTCCTTTTTGACTTATCTTAGCCAAAAGGCGATCACTGAGTTAACAACTAAATAATTAAGTATTTGATTGAATTTTCAAATCTGCCAAATCACCACTTGAACAAGTCTTAATAGAGTCCATCCGACCAAAAACTTCAGACGTCAATCGCTAGTACAAACCCCATCCGAGAAGCGATAACCACCCGTGGAGACGTGCGAATTGCGGGTGATTGGGCCAGAAGACAGAGGAATGGAAGGCGGCGAGAAGTTCGCAAAGGCCGACGGAAACGTCCAAAAACAACGGCGGCGAAGATGAGAGGGCTGCGATGACATGCGCGGAGATGATGGACGGTCCACCAGGTGACAATCGACGTCAAACATTGGCCCAAACATTGGCGGCGCTTGGGACTTTGGCTGGTCCGAGCACGATTAGCAACAGCGAGACCTACTTAGTTGAAGTCCAGTAAACCTATTCAGAATTCAGCAGAACAAATAAATGCAGCAAAAAATCTTTAAAAAAGCCCAGAAGCTCAACAAAAATTTTCTCAACGGAAGCTTGACGACTATAATCAACTGGAACGCCAAAATCAGCTTCCTATTAAAAAAAGAAATGAACAAAAAAAAAAACACACCTGCAATCGGATCTCCATGTTGTGTAGACATTGGGCTTGGCACCTGGTGGAAATCAGTTCATCGGCGAAAATTTGTTGAAAAAAGAAGAGCAGCAAAAACTGCGCGGGAACCTTGTAGGACATTTCAACGACGGGCCATGCGATGTAGTCTGAAAAAACGGAGAATGAAGGAAAAACAATGAAGCGGCTTGGAGAAAGGCAGAGGAAAAAATGAACTTCAAACAGTGGAAATAATTGCTCGACGAGAGCTCGGCAAAGTTTTTCAGCTAAAAGAGGCGGACAGGCTTAAATGCAACACAACAAAGTGGAGAGTGGACGCCCCGAGGCACAATTTGCATTGAATATGTGCTAGGCCCAACCGCGGCTTAACCCCAAAAACTAGGCTTCCGCCGACGCTTTCCTTACTTTTTTCGTTCTTTTATTCTGATTATGAAGGGGTATTATAAAGGACAGACCAAATGGTCCCACATGGGCAGGTAAGAGGGCGGTAATCCGGGTGCATTGTTTCTCGGCCTTGTAATAGCGTTTTTGGAGACAATGGGGGCCTGTGATTCGAACAAAGGAGCCTCAAATGATTGGGGTGCGAAATGGTTACCTAAACTTGCCGTGTAATTAGATCAGCTGCCAAAAAAAGCATCTTTTCTTTGGTGTAATCTTCAATTCTTTCAGGTATTTCTTCAAGTTTTCCCAAAAAGGATTATGATGGAAAATGGTTCCCTATTTCGTGCTCATTTTCGAAAAATTCCAAAAAATATATCAAATTCAATCAAATTATTTTTCGAAGACTATTTAATATTGATTAAACTTTATCTGAATGAAGTTATTCATCAAAATATTTTTTTCTGTCAAAAAAAATAATCTGACCTTCCTTATGGAGCCTCGATTCTCCATTTTTTTCTATTCTACTATCCAAAAAAAACTGGACTCAAAATCTAAATCAAAAGTGAATTTTGCAAAAAAACTTTAAAAAAATTGGTTTTTTTAATTTTTGAAGAGGAATTGAAAAAAAAGCAAAAAAACAAAAAAATAATGAAAGCAAAAAAAGGTTTTTCAGAAATGTTAAAGATAGGAATAAGCAACTTTTTCGAACTGGAAGCAAAGGAATTAGAAATGCTTGTGAAAAAAAGTAAATATTTGCAGACAGAATCTTAAAAAATGAAAGACAAAAGGTGTTAGAAGAGAAGAATTGATGAAGACATAACCAGGGAAAAATGTATGGTCGAGGAGTAGTGCACCGCGGAACAAGGAGGCGGTGGGCGGGGCCTCGTCGCCTCGGCCGGATATCAGAGCCGTCGGACCCTCCTACTCCTAATGACCTGCGGGAAAAAAAAAACGACCGTTTGCTGACCGGATTACCAGACTGGCAACAGTCCATGTCAGCCTCTTAATCCACTGGGAGATGTGCCAAAAAGAGCTCTTCCTTTTTCTTAATTTCTCTCTTTTCGAAAAAGCATTTTTAAAGTTTTCGTTACGAAGCCCTCAGAAGGCGTGCGCAAAAAACGACAAGCAGGAATATTCATTTCTCAATTTTAATCTTGTTTAATCGGTCTCAAAACCTTCCGAGTAGTCCATTTACCCCAAATTTGAGACAAAAAATATATAAGATGGTTTAGAATCTTCTATCACGAAAAGACAGCTTCTGAAGCTAGAATATGTTCATAAATAGAAAAAAATAGAGTTCCGCTTAAAAAAATACTTGAAAAAAAATCATATTTTTCCCAGAAAAATAGCAAAAAGTCATAGAACCATTTTTTTACTCCTGAAGCTCACTTATAATTGAAACTCTTTTTTTCCTCCTACTAAAAACCCGCGCTCAGTTTTTAAAAAGACATGAATCAAAATTTCAATTTTTTTAAGCCAGTTTTCGTAAAAAAAAAATCTCTTTTGGAAACGCCATATTGGAATATGGTCAATACGGTAATAGTTCAAAAAAAAAGCGTCATAAAAAAATAAATGAAAACTAAAAAGCGTCCGTTTTTTTTTAACTACTTACACTTCGTTTAAAAATAATAAAATTTCAGAAGAGAGACCAAGACTACAGTAACCTCGATCCGCAAAGCAATAATTTCTGAGACGTTCAACGTAGAACCATGTGATTCACATGATTGTAATGGCTTTGTAATATTTGAGCAGGTGATCCGTTTGGATGACTCAAAATCACTTAGCGGTACTGTAAAGCGTGACGTCAGCTCCTCCACGAAGAGATTTGCGGAAGAAAACTTGAATTAAAGTTTTTGAAAGGGGGGATATTTTTTTTCGGAAACAAGTTGATAATAGTGAATCTGAAAGTATTTTGAAGGCAAAAATCGGGAAATGTATTTAAATTAAACAACCTTTGTTTGAAAAAAACTCAAAAAGAGTAGTTTCTTACAAGGTGATTTTGCTGTTTTTGAAGATAATGGTGCCCATAGAACTGCTTTTTTCGATTTTTTTTTTCTTTCAAACAAATATAAATCCAACGATATCAACTTTTCTCCGATGAAAAAATTCTCCCTTCATTAAAGATTCCATTTTTTCAAGTATTCCTTTTTCACAAGACCATTTTTGAGTGGATCAACACCAAAAAACGAAGATGTCAACTGGAACGAGATAAGGGCAGCCGAGGAGGTCTAGATTAGCACGTCTAATTCCGATTGAAGATGTGAAAATAGATAATTACTCCGATTTTTCGTCAAAGTTTTAT
Organism: Caenorhabditis auriculariae; assembly: GCA_904845305.1. Lineage (NCBI taxonomy): Eukaryota > Metazoa > Nematoda > Chromadorea > Rhabditida > Rhabditidae > Caenorhabditis > Caenorhabditis auriculariae. The sequence continues at coordinate 22,016 of CAJGYM010000099.1, forward strand.
TTTTCTGGGAAATCGGTCCTACATCTGAGGTATTCTCTTGATATACTTATAAATATTCTCTTCATAAAATATCAAGGTCAAGAAAAATTGGTAGTTTGGTTTTTTTGTTTGATTTTTTGGAGACGGAAAAAGGAAAAAAAGGATTCGAGGCCTAATTCCTTCGGCTTACTCGCTCGGCCGCTCATTTTACTAAATATACACTGGGAACGGCTCAAAGTGTTGCTCCACGTATAAATATATCATTTTCGAAAACTTGCAGACTTTTTTCAGTCGGCCACTTATGAAAGTTCTATTTCCGCGCAAAGGAATTACAAAAATTTCAAATGAACTACTATTCCGCCAGAAAAAAAGCTTCAAAAATGTCCATTTTTCAAAAACTGAATCTGAAATAATTCAACAGAGGGGTCAACAAGGAAGGTTAGGCGTTTTTTAGTCGAAAAGGAAAATTGGTTGTGCAACGGACAAAAAACAAGCAAAAGCGGCCCTTCAGGCAAAATTGCATTATTCAATGGCTCCTCTTTATCTTTCCCTTTACAATTCTGTTGTTCCGAAAATGAAAAGCTTTTTTGAGAGGAAATTCGGGGTACGCTGGGAAAATTTTAGTGGCCACTATAGGGTTTTGACGTTTTAGTTGTCACTATAGTAGTCAAATTAGTGGCCATTATAGAGGTCTAAGTGCTACTACTAGACCACAAAACATTTTAGTGGCCACTTTAGGGTCAATGGATCATCATAACTGGTTCAATGTGTTTGTATTAAAATTATCAGTGTTACTGGAAGAAATACTGGATGAAAAACTACTGAAGTGGCCACTTAATAGAGAACATCTACAATGGCCACTAAAACAGAAAATAGTGGCCACTTTAGTGTTCTCTCCCAGTAGTCCTTGTCGAGCCTCTATAGTGGCCCCTAAAAATTTTCCCAGTCAGTTCGCATAGAAATCTACAAAAGTTCAATGACGAAATTGATAAAAAAGCAGAGAGGAATACCGTAATCCACACTTTCTCAACGTTGAGAGAAGAAGAACTGATTGCCGTTTGGGTGGTCGTAAAAAAGTGGGCGCAAAGGATGTGTTGATCAGCGTAGACGATAAAAAATGGAAGGATTCGAAGGCATAAATTAGACGATTCGCTGATAGCCGCGCATTTTTCCTTGGGCTTTGTAACTTTGTGGAAAAAAAACGATGAGAAAAAAACTGGCCCGTGAATTTCTTCAAGGTCGAAAAAAACGGTGCAACTTGGACTAACTAGGAAGAAGACGGTTTTGGAAAACAAATGAGGCTCAGCATCTTTTGAAAAAATGAAAAAATGAAAATTCGTCTTAAAAATAAAATATTTTTTTAAAAACTAAGCTTCCAAATTTAAAGTTGAGAAGTTAAAACAATACATTTATCAGTCCCGAAAACTCAAACTTTCCGAAAATCTTGTTATCTGCAAGAAAAAAAGTACTCGAGGCCTTCTTTCCCAATTCTAAAAAGCTCTTTTTCAAAGTTCAACACTTTTCTAAGAGTGATGGAAAACAAGAAAAAACGAAATTTTGTCTCAATATATCTCTTTTCAAGACTTTTCTTCACAAAAATTTCAATCTTATAGAAAAAAAATTGCCGTGATATAAAATAAAAGCTGACAAGGAATGACAAAGGCAGGAAAGTTTGCCGAAATGGAGGCCGATTTGGCCCCGGCGATCCGGTTCGAGTCTCATCCGTTACGGTTGTCATCCCATCTATCCAAATGCGTTTAAAAATGATTTCGTTATTTAATGGATTTGTCAACCGGTTGACTGAAAATAGCCAATCTGGTGTTTATCGAGAGGGCTTTTTAGTTTAAGCTTTGGACTGACTTTGAGAATTTTTTGATGGACTTGTTTGGGAGATATGAAAAGGCTTGTATAAGTTACAAAATGGTTTTCTGTTTGGTCAATATGAAGTCATGGAGTTAATTCAAAAATACTTGCTAAAGTTTTGAAAGGAATAGAAACTTTGAATGGCCGAAAATAACACTGAAAACTGCTTTTTGCGTCGAAATTCGGATAAGTATTGTCTTTGCCCTCCTGGACAGCCCAGCAAGAAGTTATTATCAGATTGCCATCGGAAACCCTGGAGAAAAATTATAAAAAATAGGTTTTAAGAAAATTTTGGCAAAATAACATCAAGTGAAAACGTGAATTTGGATTGGAGCCAGTCACAAAACGCACTTGACCGACTGTAGTCGTTGGCAGAAGGCGAACCAACCGAAAAATGGAAAGGCAGATGGAAGAATAAGAGAGGACGGCGGATTGCGCGAGCGTAAGGTAAATAAACTGTAAAAGACACTTATTCGGGATCGGTTGATTTACAGCTCGCGTTATCCCATTTTTGGCAAGCGGGATATTTTTCGCCTCAACGTTGGCCAAAGGGAAATGTGTGATCATGAGAAGGGTATTACAGAGGCAGTTTGTAGGAAATTTTAACATTCTTACAGTTTTTATACTCGGAAATCGGTAATGAGAACCGGACGTTTCTAAGCAATTCTAGAAATCTTTTAAGAGTGCTGACGCCACTAAAGTGCTCACTAGAAATGCCTCGACACGTCTGGATCGCTTCCGGTTCGCGTTACCAAGGTACGAGTGTATATGAAATATTTTCAATGGATTTTTTTCGTATGAAAAAAATAGCCATTTTCTTTCCGTAAATGCCATGTTAAAATTGATAACGCGAAATTTAAAGTAGCCGTTAGAGAGTGAGAAAGATAACAAAATTTTTCGAGAATCAGAGATAAATTTTTAAATTTTCCGAAATTACTTTGAACACGAGATAAGAACTGTGGAAAATCTAAAAAATCCAAAAAGTTTCTAAAAAATTCTGTGAAAATAGTCAGTCGCTAAAGTCAAAGGAAGTTTTTTTATAACTTGGTCCAATCCTAGGGCCATAAATAATGTCTTCATGTCACGCAGTCAAAAAAGGGGTCACGTAATTTTTCTCACATTTTAAGAACTCCTTATATGAAAATGTGAGATAATCAAGAATGGCAGTTGTAAATCTCCAGAAAGAGTCTTGTGAAAATGCGTGAAAATCGGCTATTTTTTTAAAACTCAATTGCCAAATTCAAAATTGGTTGGTATTCTTAAAAATTCCTTTAGTCATGAAAATTATCTCTACCTTCATGATTAGTAATAACCAGAGCTTTTTAGAAGATTTTTCGTTCAAAAGTGCACATTTTCCTAGTGAAAAATCTAGCGAGAGAAGCTAGTAGACTGTGAAGCTCCTTTTCAGTTTCATGGAGGCAGGATCGACTTAAAATACGATAAAATTCCAGCATTTTGCTGTTTTATTTCGCTATAAAACCAGTAAAAAAAGGAAAAAAACTAGAGACATTCATAACTTCTATTTTGAAGCTTAAAAAATATGTTCAACCTCACAAAGAAAAATATGTTCAACCTCAAAAAGAAGGTATTTTTAGCTTGCGTTTTGAAACTTTTTAAAATCGACCAGAATACTCTTCAATGTATCAGGTGAAGATCCAAAAACCTTTAACCTTCCTAGTTCTCGGGACAAAAGAATTCAAATTTTGATGAAGGTTATTTCAATGGATTTTTGACTTTGAGGTGCGTTTTTCTCGAAAACTGGTCGTTTTGCAGCTTGAGAATCCCAAGATCTTCATCTGCTGAATTTAAGATTATTCAGGTCAATTTTCAGAAAATTTCCAACCACAAGCTACTCGTGAGGTGTTGGGGAAAGAAGTTCCAAAGTAGAAGAAGCTATACTTTGCGACGCGACTTATTCGGAAGCCGTGGTTCGAGTCGCGCAAAGGCAGCTTCATGCAAAGCCAAGTTCGAAAGGGAAGATGGATGGGCAAACAGAAAAATGGAAGACACATTACGCAAGGCGAAGAAACCGTGTGTTTGAACGCGATTAATGCAAATGTTGGTGTCAAGTCAAAAAGGCTGAAAGCAAAGGAATATGCTCCCGCGCAATGATATCCAGCGACTTCTCACGTTTCTGACCACCCTCATGTCTTGGTAAACAACGGACGCCCGGGGCCAACTTCTCGTTGGATTTCGCTCCCATGTGTCATACTATCCAAGGCCCATGTTTTTCCGACCAACAAATTTCTGCCGTCGGTTCTATTCCAGACCCTGACAAGAGTAATTGGATATGTTCATGAAAACGAAATCATTATAGATTCCAATAGTATTTTGATGAAAAGGGAAAGAAAAATGATGCAAAGTGAGAGCTTCTTGAAAATGTGCCGAGTATTCCGTATTCATTCAAAGTTTCGTAGTCGGGTTATACAGTCAAATTTTTTGAGGTGTTATTCAAAAAGTTTTCAGACGTCATGACTCAACCTTAAAAAAAGCTTAGGATAAAACTGATCAAAAAGAAATTAAAACCGAAAACCAGCAAATTAAAAAAACTTTCTTGAACAAAAGAAAAAAAGAAGAAAAAAAGAAGAAAAAAAAATTTTAAAAAAACCTGGCTGGTCATAATTCTGTGAGTCGACAGCCCCGATGAAGATTTATTTTCGTCACCGCTCTCAAAATCATCCTTTTAGAACGGAAATATTCATTAAAGATCCTGCGAAGATGTCGTCGAACTTCACAGAAAGAGTTGAGATGTTCTGAAAATACTTTTAAAGATGAATATTCGAGAAAGAAACAATGAAACAACAGAAAAAATAAAAGCAACGAAAAAAACTTTCGAGTCAGTTTTAAACTCAATGATGATCTTTTCATTCTTTTTTGAAAATACAAAATTAAAAAAGCTAAGCCTCCTCGAAACGAACTGATATTTGAGAGGAACACATTTAGTGAAAAAAAAAACTTTATTCAAAGCGGCGAGCGGCTTTACAAGAGCTTAGACACTAGTAACGTAAGCAGGATGTGCCCCAGATGTTTCTAAGGCTTTTTAATAGTCACTTAAGTGGGCAGAAGCCGCTGAAGTAATCACTGAACTCTTCAGAGCCATGAAAAAAGAAGTAAAAAGGTCTGTGAAAAAGCGAGTTGGCCTGTTGAAAAGTATCCCATCAAATGCGCGCCTTCGTGAACTTTTTTAATGAAAATTCCTCAGGCACTGGTGCGCGCACGCGCGGGGGTACTGATTCTTTTTTCGCCTTTTCCACTGAAATACGGTTTTGAAATATATTTTTTTATATTTTTTTGTGATACTACCCAGTGCTCCTGCTCACGTTTTAAAGTTGTTCCGAGCACTTTCAAACAAATTTATGAAAATAAATTGCCGAGTGAAACTTTGATATTTCAAATTTTTGTGCAATCCAATTGTTATAAACTGGTGCAGAGCGATGTTAAGAGATGAACAGACATGAAAAAAATATTAAATTTAAAACTTTTCAATTAGTTGAAAAGCTAAAAAAACAAAAGAGACACCCCGCGCGTGCGCAGCAGGCGGCGCGCATGCGCACTTTTGGCAACAAACACGCGCCGTCAGTGCCTGAGTTCCAAAAAAAAAAAACACTTTCAATTTTTAATTTTTCTTTTTTTTTCCGTTTTATTCAGAGATGTCATCGGAACATCACTACTCAGTCTGTAGAATGCGATTTCAACAATCCTTTAAAGGTTTATTTAAGGTTTTCTTTATTTAAAAATGATATTGTTGAGGCATGAAGATAACAAAATGGTTTCGAAAACAAGATCAGAGACTGGCCGTCTACTTTCAGAATTAAGGCCAATCAGGTATGTTCTTTTCACAACACTTTTTTTTCGACTTTTTCTTTTTAATTTCATTTTTCAATTCTGTAAAAGATGCAATAATTCAATTTTCATTAATTTTTGACTTCAAAAAGTTTATATCCTTGATCTTTATTTTAAATCCTTGAATAGTTGAAATGTATGAATTTCTCCCGAGTTTGTCAGAATAGTCGCAACATTCCTATTCATATTTCTTCTAAAAAAAGCGAGAAAAATTTCTACGGAATAGCGTTCATATCAATTTTTAAGTCCATAAGTCTTTATTGTTTTCTGGTTTTTTTTCAGACCCTTTGTACACCTTTTTTAATATACATTTACTTTTCTTCGGAATTATTATATAATAGATCAATGTAGAAGAATGAAGAAGTGTTATTGGGGCCAAACAAGGGCAAAGACAGGCGTAATCTTGCCAAATACGCACCTGGACTCTAGTGCTCGTTGACAGTGTTGCACAATCCTTCCAAACAGTTCTCGAAGTGGTCCTTTAGACGTGACGTCATCGTCCCTCCATAGAACATGTGTTAATTGTTCATTTCTACCACTCTTCTTCCATCATAAAGTTAAATTTGTCAATTTCTAAGTCAGTTGATTGATTCTGAAAGTTCTAGAACAGTTAATGAAAGTATTTTTTTGAACGGAATTTATAAACTTTTTCTAAAAAAATAAATTCAAAAAGGTTTAGATGAAAAATCTCGCGTAGTCTCAATCAAGTTTTTTTGGGAAATTTAAATATTCAAATCTATCTAGAATTTTACGTGTGGGTAAAACAGTGCATCTTTATATAACCAAAACGAAAAAAAGAAACTTTAGCTGGTTCTAACTTCAAAATTTTTTTGAAAATACAGGCAAATTTATGAAAAATCACTCCCCTTGCTCATATTCTTTTCGTTTTTCTTTTTAATTCGCCTCTAATTTTCAAATAAAATGTCTTTAAGTGACTGTTAGCTTCGAGTTTATTTTCGGAATGTGTCAATTAATAAGGAAGAAACTGTAAAATGAAGGCGAAAAAATACTATTGAATTAGTGGAAGACGTCCTCGCCATTGCGCAACCGCCGATTTCGGCAAAGACAAAGTAAACGGACTCAGATACAGTAATGGACCGTTGATAACGCATCCATCAACTATGCAACATTGTCAGAGCTCGTGTCAGTTATCACGGGAGAACCGTGTCAGTGTTGCCTTTTCCTCCGTTATCAATGAGGTCCGCGGTGTCATAACCGAAGATGACCTTTTGACTTTTGAGTAAACTGTCTTGATGGGGGTTTCTTGGCGAAATTCGAAGGGACACGAAACAATAAGAGCCCTTTTTTTTTAAGTTCGAGTTCATTTTTGTTTGATACGTAGAGCTTCCATGACTAAAGTCGCTTTTTTCCTGAAAAAAAAGAATTTTCCGACCTATTTACAGTTTTAAAAGTTTATCCAGTCTTCAGAAAAGATTGCTCTTCACTCTTCTTCTTAGGAAGTTGAGTTGAAGTTTTAATAATTTTGGGAATATACGGGTTAATTTTCTCATTTTGGGCGTTTACGAGCTTACTCCTGTCACAATTTTTGAGCTCAAGTTAGGATTTGAAAGAAAAAAATTTTTTTAGCCTTTAAATAAGCCGCATTAGAATTCAGGACAGTTTTCTCAAATGAAAATTTTCTTCCAAACATAATATTTGCAAAATTAATTTAAGGATCTGGTATTATCACATCAGTTTTTGCATAATAAGTGCTGGTCAGACTCTCCCATCCAGGTACATAACATCTTTGACCGTCCCAGTCAGCTCAGAGGAAATGGTTTTAAATTAATAAAAACGAAACCTTCACTGGTTTTCTTCAATTTCTTATCACACCGCATTACTAATGTTTGGAATGACATTGAACATGAATTATTGGCAGAGGAAGACAAGAAAAAAATTTAAGGACATGTTTTTTTAGTGTATGCAGAAGATGTTGGCGTCGAGCATATTCTTTCAAGTGTTCACAGATTTGTGCCATGATCAACTTGGTTTTTAAATATCTACTTATTATGGTTCTATGTTTCTTTTTCTTACACAAAAAAACTTTTTTTCTTCACAGGTGGGGTTAGTTAATCCACCTAGTGGTCTTTTTCCCTCCCTGCAACATCACCATACCATCCCGATGTTGCGAAAAAAAATAAACAAATTGAAATTAGAATTCAGTGGCAAAACCGATCAAGATTTATGTCTTGGGTCTTTTTCAATAGCATTTTTGAGGCTTTGTTTTGGAATTTGATATGATTTTAATCGTTTCATAGTAGCACAAAAAGCGCTCGTCAAGCTTCGTTGTTAAAAAAACACGAAGTTAAGGAACTGGCTCGAAAAATCGCTTTTTGACGTAGCTTTTTCATGCAAGCCTTAAAAGTACACCCCTCTTCTTCTCGGCTCCAAAGAAACAAGGAGAAAAATGCCCAACTCATTTCATATTCAATGTTTTCCGAGATCAAAATGATTGCAGGAACGGTGATCGTGAGAATCCTTGTCATATTTGTTTAGCTGATCGAGTAAAGCGCCCAGAATGTTTGCTCGATAGTACAAAAAATCGTTTCGTTCTTTATTGCAACCTATTCAAACTTCCATGAAGCTTCCATTTTTGCCGCGAAAAGTATAACAATTGCTCTACAGAAGCAGAAGCCTTATAAAAAGGAAGAAACCACAGAAAAAGGCACCGTCAGAAGTTATTCCTTCACTTCAACAATAATGTTCGCTGTTCTCTTCTTGTGCGTCGGCATTGCTCACGTGAGATTTTCTGTAGAATCTCAACTTATTGAAAATATGAATAATTTCTGAAATAAGTAAAGGATGAAAACTTATAAAAGCAATTTTTCTTCGGCAGACTTTTAGAGTTTTTCTACAGAAAATTTTTCGGAGAAACAATTTTTCTTGTAATGTTTCAAGCACTGAACAGAAATGCCGATTTTTTAAAGGACCTTGATGACTTTTTTAAATCTTATTTCAATCAAATTAAAAACTCCGTCCATAATTGGCTTAAGTAAAAGTAATAAAGAGCAAAAAATACCTTTTAAACTTCATGGGTATTGGAAGATAGTGTGTTTGAAATTTAAAAAAATTCTATATTTCGGATTTTTTTAGCTGATTTCTCTTGTAGGAAATTTTTTTAAATCTTTGTACTGGTCGTCTTCGAATATAGTGAGTTTTGAGCAGATCTAGGAATATATATTGGCAACCGTCCCCTAGTTAGGTCTATCGTCAGTCAAAACTGAATCCGAGAGTTTTTTCGATCAGCAAAGATTCACACCAAGAATAACTGTCGCGTTGAAAGCGATGTCGCTGGCGGTACATTGACGGTCTCGCAAAAATGCTGGGTTGAAGCCGCGATCCCGCATTTTGGATAATTCTAATTTTTCTGCTAGAAATGCGAGTCCGACGCACCGAGATAGCTTTTCTCTCGCGCAAGACCAGGCAGTTATCATTAAAGCATGAACGTAATAAAATTATATAAAACCCGACAAAATCCTCAGAAATAAGTTTTGCAGGCTTGCGCGCCAACAGGAACGTCGACCGCCGGGGTGTTGCCGACGAGTTGTCCGATTTCCAATCAAATCATCAACGTCGCCAAGAAAATCTGCGAATGTCCGACGAACATGAAGCCGAACGCCGGCAACACTGCCTGTGAATGTTCTAGCGACAACTTTGCCCTCAACTCCGACAACAACGGCTGTCACTGCAAACTCACTGGAAACGTTGAACCTATCACTTGCACCTGTAAAGGAGCCATCCCCTCGGCTGGAAGTTCCGTTTGCCCCACTTGATTTTCCGACTTTCATTACATCTGTAAATAAAAATTTCTCTGAGAAGATTTTACAAGGCAAAAAATTGAAGCTTTGAAAGCGATTAAAATTTTTTCTTTTTTCGAGAGAGCTATGATGTGTTAAGGAAAATCTTTAATGATTTTTCTCGAATTTGCAACAGTCAAATTATAAGCTATAAATTCCAAGCAATAAATAAAGAACATTTCCGCATTTTTATTCAAGAAGCTAAAGGAAACGCGGAGTAATCAGTTTTTCCAAATTAAAATAATTTTTTTCTCGTTCTTTTCAGATTTTTTTGCAGAGTATTCAATCAGAATTTCGCTCCAAGTTCAGGAATTTAGCGCTTTTTTTAAAGGATAATGTTTGACAGACAGAAAAAAAGCTCTAAAGTTGTTTTTTTCTCATAATATAATTAAAAAAAGCTATACTCGAATTTTTTTCAATTAAAAAAAATCTTTTTTTAAACTTTTTGTAATACTGGCGAAAATGGACTTTTAGCTTCCCCCGCAGATCCCTATTCGCTTCGAGAACTACTTTGAAGTTTATTTAATTTGAAAAATTTTCCAAAACCTAGTTTTCATCTCAAAAATCATCGACTCGGAAGGCACTTTTGGTGTGAATTGAAGGCGCACCCCCGCATTTCTACTAGAACATTCTTGTTGAGTCAACCTATCGAATAGGAGTTTGTGGAGTTTTCCTAAATGAGGGTGATTCATGTTGATTATAAGTGAGAAAAGCTTGAAGATTAGAAATATCGGAGATCAGGGAAAAAGACCGTATAAGGAACCTTTATGAATTTTTTTCGTCGAAAACGGATGTCACTAGAAATCAACATTATTTTTGAGAAAGAAGACCAAACGTTTAAGAATAAAGAGAATGAAAAGTTGACGAAAAAGCCTTTTCAATTGGAAAAGGAGAAAAAAAAAAAGAAATATTTTGAATCTTTTAAGGAACCCTTGAAGAAAAATTGCATTTCCGATATTACAAAAAAAAAAAAATTATTTTGACTTTTTTCACACTGGGCTTGTGAAACATTCTAGGAAAATTTTGTTTCTTAGCAATTCGAAAGATTTTTCTGATTTTGCCTATGATTTCTTTTCGAAAAGTTTCGAAACCGAGTCATTGGGCTACTGTAGCCCGCAGAATGGCTCAGCTCACGACCTTCACTTTGCTGGCATCGCGCCAGCTGACAGTGACGTCACTCGAGTGACAGCCAGTACCATCCGAAAAGTTTTTTTGTGGTTCTCATTCGGTCTGACATCTGTTTTTTTCTTTGTCGAGTTGATTCCGTCATCGTTTTTGTCTTTTGAACGTGTCGGGCTCCGGCAGAAATGGAGCTTGACGTCAGCTTTCACATTTCCGCACTCTGATCGAATACTGTAGGTGGTCTTTTTGAATCGAACAAGAAAGTTTTTGGTTTGGACAACTTTACAACTTGAATTATTCCTAATTTCTGTTTGAAAATTCTAAAAAAAAAAAAAAAGCTTTACAAGGAAAATCTTCATACTTTCCAGTTGAGTTTTTTCCTCGAAATCGGTCAGAAAAACTACATGTTCAGTACATCAAATGCAAATTTTGAAATTTTACCTGCAAAACTTCCTGGTTTCCGAGAAATATGGGTTTGAAGTTGAGAAAAGTCGATTTCCACGGATTTTGACGTTCTTTTTCGTTTCTTAGGTATCCTGAGCTCTCAGACGCTAGGAAATCAGGAAGTTTTGAGGATCTTGAAAAAAAAATTAGTTTTGCTCCAAATCACCAAGTAAAATGAACTTCCCTGTCAGAAAGTTAAAAAAAAAACCTCTAAATTAATCGAAAAATATTGATTTTTTAAGGATTATCCATTATTTTACCAAAATTTTTCGAAATAAAAGCTATAATTTTTGATAGATCCATTCATGGCCCCAGTGGTCCCTCTAGTGGTCAGCTCGGTGCCATGCCGTTGCCAAGAGTGCACGTGCACAAAATACACAAAGAACTTGTCGCCGCGCGAAATTTAGGCCAACTTTTCTAGAATCTTGCGAAACATAACTGTTTGTCTTACTGCCTGGACATTTCGCTTTTTTTCGAAATACTTTTTGAGAAGTTTTTGCCGGCAAATCTTTCGGGTAAAATGAGTCAGCGCTGACCCTCTGAGCACTTTTTTTCTAGCCAATAAATTACTTCCGTGAGGTCAACCGTTGAGATTATTTCTCCGAAAAAAACGTTCATTTTTGAAGCTTTCCCTGGAGGATATGGGTTTTAAACAAGCTTTTCAGATTTACTTCTTCCGATGATTTGAGCTGAAAAGATGATCTTGACACGATTTGCGTTTATTCTCTTGTGTCTTATGTGTAGTTGGAGCGTTTTGCATTCATTTTCAATTTCTGATCGAATTGTAAAGAATTTGAAATTTGTGGTGTACCTTGTAGTCCTGAAGTTGTGCGAAGAAAGAAACAGTCAACTTGAGTTTCGATATTTTTCGTCCAAGGTACGCTAAATTCGAACTTGATTTTGATTAGCTTCTCCAACGAATAGAACTCATATTTTAGAAAGAACTTTCTAGAAATTTATTTTCGAAGAAATGCGTCTAATGATGCGTTTTTGAAAGTCGGCCGCTTGTCGTAAAAAAGAAAACAGATTTTTTTACATTTCGAGGTGAATAAAATTCAACTTCCGGTACAACAACTGGGGCAGTTCCTCTCACTTTTATTCTCCAAGAAAAACACCTTTCGCTTTCTAGCCAGGTAGTATGTCAAACCGTGGACGGTCAAAGATTACCGAAGACAGCGTAAAAAATGCCGAAACGAATCAGAAGTTGCCAAGGTGATGGGTTCAGCCTTGCGTGTGGAATTTTGCCAATTAGTTAACGAAAAATAGCTGGCCAGATGCCCAACAACGTTTTTAGGTTCTTTGATTTTGAGGCGGAATATAAAAGATACTGTTTCATTATTCACTTTTCCGGATGATAAGAGTCATAATATTTCAAAAAATAGCCGCTTTTTTCAAAGTAGTTCTCGACTACTAAAACTTTTTGAGCCGTTTTTTTCAAGACTAAAAAAACGTTAGAAAAAGCGGAATGAGGGCACCGCTCAGAAAAAAGGATTTTTCAAGTTTTGGTGAATTGAAGGAATATTATTAAGGAAATATGAAGCCTTCGCCCCACTTTTGGGAGTCTTCTAGAAGTTATTCTCAAACAAAGGTCGATCTTTGGGATCGACTGAATTTTCACGCTTCAAAAACTACGAATTTTGGAGTTTCTCAAGAACTTTATCTTGCACAGCGGACAGTTTTCCACCACTTTTAGGAACTTCTGAACTTATAGTTAAAAAAATCTCCCTTTAAAAAACTTCAGTAGTAGGCCACTGAAAGAAACCAGAAAATGATCAATTAGATTTCCAAAGAACAGTCACGTGCGGTCATATCGATGAATTATCAAGCGAGCCCCGGGTTCTGGCTTACAAATCATCCGCCCAGGCCTACTCCAACCAGATAAGCTTCTTTGCAACTGATAAGCTCTCGTGTGGCTATTTTTCGCGCTTTTCGACACTACTTGTTGATTAAATGTTGCTTGTTACAACTGATAAGAAGCTACTCTTCCACAGTATCACTTCAGAACTTTCAGAACCACAAAAGTTTTCCTGGCTTTTCAGAGGCTCTCGTGCGGTAGAAAGCCGAAGGCATTCAGGAAATGAATTTCTTTGGAAGTTCGAGAGACTTTTCTGAAGATTTTCTTATCACAAACTATTTTTTACGACGTTGACTGATGCAGTTCCTTGTTCTTGTTCTTGCCACAAAAAATGAGAATTCGCGCCAAGTTATGGGAATCCGCCGCTGATAAGGCTGCTGATGGCACCACTTTCGCTCAAATGAGTGAAAACGTTGCCAATGTCTTATCTGCCAAAGCTTTTCCTGACCAAAAATGCGAGCTTCAGGCGCCGGACGCTGTGTCAGCCTTTTCGTGTTGCAAACTCTTGGACGAAGGTTATTAAATTTACTTGTCTCAATAAGTCGTTTAATATAGCCTATTCCGCGCCGGTTTGTTACGAATTCCGAACTACAGAACCCTTCCGGGAAGCTTCCCTTCGATGCGTGCGGCCTTCTTCTTTTCATGCGCCTTTTATTTTGGTCTAAGGTTTCAGTTATATTAAAGGCGCAGGTCACGCGCACCGAAAGAAGCTCAGAGAAAATTTTGGTTCGTGACAAGCTCGCGAAAAATAGGCTATATGAAGGCATACTCAAAAACCCAATAAAATAAAAAGTGAAGTCATAATACACTTCGATCTTGCCTGCTACCATGATCCCGGATTATTTTCCATATTGTGATAAGAACAACTGGCTGGCAGGCGTCCATGCGTTTCCCTCATTTCGGCATTTCATATCGAGCCAGTCAACAAAAAAGACAAAGGTACCGTAGAAATGTTGATCGGTGCTGTGAGAATTTCATCAGATCCGAGCGTCAGTTGGGTGCTCGCCAACGTTGACTCGGTCCTTGCATCTAATTCGATCAACGTCCAACTTTTGGAACCGTGCCAGTGGGTTCCGTTCTCTTTCAGTTTTAACCAAAGAAGGTCAATCGGGGCCTCGGCACTGCATAGTACCTCCGATGGACTGTTAGCGGTACGTCCTGGCTCAGGTTAACGTGGACTTCTTCTAACACAAAAAAAACATATAGGGCAACCTGAGAAGCCAGTCTTTGATCCCACCTTGCTTCTCTCGACTTCTTTCAAACTATGAGGAGATACTTTTTCCATCTTTTGCGGCTTGAAGCACGCCAGGATTTGTTCAGCGTGACTTTGAAACGAGAGCTTTGTTAAAATCACAAGATCCATTTGATAAAAAAATTTTTGTTTTTTTGTTGGATATTATGAACAGAAATTGTGATTACTCTAAAAATAAGGAAATTTTTCAAAGTCATGTCATAAAGGCCATATTGAAATAAAAAAAATGATAAAGAAATAATGTGACGATAGGATAGCCTTTGAGTTTGAGAACCTCACAAAAATTCTGAAAAATGGGAAAAATTGACTTTTTTCAATTTTCGCAGACCATTTCAGTTCGTTTTCGAGATAAAAATTTTTGAATTAGTCGTGACTTTCGCTTTTTCAAACTACATAGTTTTTGGTGCGTCACAAAAATCGACAAAATTCGGCTTAAGCAAAATATTTTTTTTTTCAAAAATCGAAGCGACTGCTCCAACTGTAATTCACTAAGCTTTCTCGTAATTTGTATCAAAATAGGCTTTACGGAAAATTTCAGCTTTTGACGAGTTTAAGGGTTAAGAAATTAATTATTTGGAGACCCCTGTTGTCAAATAGAATAATTCAAATAATTTCAAAAAGTAGAAGTTACTGAGGAAAAGCTGAATTTTCGTCCCATCGAGAAATTGCTGGCAAGGCTGGCAGAACATGTGGGCCGAGTTGGAATGCGTTTCGAAACCCGTACAAAGTTCTTCTCTCATCTCTACCTTCTCTGCAACTTCTTTTTTTCCTTTGATAGCGAAAACTCGACCGCAACATCCGCAGGTAAAGAGTAAAGACGATGCAACAAACACGGGTGGCCTTGGCATAATTTCAAATAGTTAAACATTCTCGCTTGGTCCACGCCACCTCCCGCCGACAAACAACTGCCAGTTCGGGGGGGTTATCAACCGCTTTCGAGAAAAGAAATTCCTAATTTTGCATAGGAATTCTAATAAATTTTGTTTTAGAGCATATCTAACCTTTTTGATGAGTGAAAGTCTTACAAAGTTTGAGATTTTCTGGCAACTTCCCATTTTTATCCACAGATCAGAGAATCTTTGTGGATTTGAAGAGCTCCTCCTATAAATAACAACTGATAAAATTGAAGCGATTATCTCGTATCATCGCGTTTCTTAAAGCTATCTCCGTAGCAGCTTTTTTTTCAATAATATTCAAAAAATATTTCACTTTTTGTATTTCTTCATTTTGCATTAAATAACACTGTCCCATAGTTTAAAATTTTTATTCGATTTCAGAATTTTTTATAGAACTTCCGCTTGAGCGAAAGCCCCGAACTGGGAGCAGAGGCTTCGAAAGTTTTTACACGAAATCTACAGTAATCTTGAGATCATGTAAATAAAAGGGAGAGAGAGAGAGCAGTTTTTGTGTGCGGCGCAACGGATTACATGGGAGGCAACGGATATATGCAGACAAAGGTGATTATGCGAGAAGGGAGATGTTTCATCAAACGAATCGTTCAAGTAAAATAGAATTTGCAAACGACAACAAAACAAACGGAATAAATATTCTATAGATATTTCGAGTGATATTATAATTAGCTAGTCGGTTCTATGGAGGACAATTCGAGCTAGGCTCAACGGAGCTCTATCGGTCAAACCGGATCTGAAGAGTTCGTCAGCGCGCAAATGCTGAATAAAAGTGGGAAAAATAATCGGGTAGTTTCTGAACATAGTGGCATCTGCGCTTTGGCAAAACTCGTGAGAATGTAATGACAAGGATGGGTTCGAGATCCATTTTTAAGCTTTTCGGGCACTTGAAATTGCACTTGCGAAGCTTCTAAGGAGTTTTTTGAGTCAATGGAGATGGAGAAGAGATTTCTAGCGAAAGACATTATGAGAGAGAGTTGGGCAGGCCCTAATTCAACAATGAAAGTATCGTTACCAGAAAGCTTGGGTGTCGTAGGATTTTGAAAGTATCGGGAAGTTGACGGTAGCGCCTTATAGGCCCGTCAAAGTTAAGGAAGAGCCGAAGAAGGAAAAAAGGGCTAAGCCAGAAAGGTCAGAAGAACAGCTGAAGGAAAATATAACACAACGAATAATAAAAGGTCTTCGGTAAAGGTGACGATGATGATGATCGGCTACCAAGGACACGAAAGCGGCGAGGGCGGTGTCACCCGGCACCGTTGCGGCGACGTCGTCAGCAATCAGAAGACGTGGCGGTGGATTCAGAGGCGCAAGAAGCGCTTGAGACGCTCGAGTCGGTTCGTCTTCAGGTACTTCTTGTGATGATGATGGTGGTGGTGACCGTGCTTGTTGGGACGTGGAGTCGCGTAGACTTTGTCGACGACGACGCCAGTGCCATCGTCGTCGTAGCGTTCGTCATGGAAGCGTTCGTCATCGATATCTGCAGAAGGACTCAGTTAGAACATTTTCCAGATCGATTTCAGTCATAGTGAGGAGAGTAGAAGTTGAAAATCACCTTTGTAGTCGGGGTACTGTGGTCGTGCCAAAGCGAAGGCCAAGATAGAGGCAACGATGAGGATGATCATGAGAAGGTTCATCTTCGAGTCTTCTAGTGGTGAGGCGTGAATTTATCTGCAAATGAATGATTGAAGTCAAGGAGCACTCGGAAAGGAGAGCAACAAAAATCGACAGCAGCGATAAAAAGCAAAGTGACGGACAGAAACCGTGGGAATCGTGATAAAGAGGAAGCGAAATGGGGGCGGAGCGGGAGGGCGTGGCCTATTGTGTTGTTCGCACACAATTCTTCAGTTGGAACACCAGAACGAAACCGAAGACCGGCCGGCTGGCACGGCGGCACAAGGCCCAACTGACAACTTACAAGCATCGGTGACAGATTCGAGCCGCGCCCCCTTGACGTCAACGGCCACGCCTCCATTCGTTAGGCAGCGGCACTCAGCGTTCCTGGCAACTCGCCAGTGGGCGTGTCGCTACTAAGAACAGCGTTCTACGCTTTTTTTTTCTATGTTGGGCGGGGCTTCTTCGGCTTCTGCTCAACCTATGCCTTTTTTCTCTTGAATTCTTTTAAAATAAAAGTGGGATTTCAAGTTCCGCGCTGAGCGCAGAAACGATGAAGCATGATAAATGTGGTGTCCTAAGGAAAATTTCAAAAACGTGAAAAATAAATATTTCAACAATAAAATGAAAAAAATCTCCTAATAAATTTTTTGCTCAGCGGGAACCTCGACTTTCAGTTAAGGAATTCGAATTTCTACCTGATGCTACTTAAAAAAAGCAGGCTTCTCTCAAAAAATTTAATTTCAAGACTTTCTCAAAATACTACAAAAAAACTGAGCCATAGAAAAGTTGGGAATTTCTGTATTTTGATCGAATCGGTTTCCAAATTTTTTTGCTTACGGCGATCAAATATACTAGGCAAGGAGCCTTTTAGAGACATAGAATCTAGAAAAAAAGATTTAGAAGAAAGACTTTTTTTATAGTATTCTCCAACTCTAAAAAAAATTTTTTTGAATCCAGTGAAATTTTTGACATTCTTGTGGAGCACATATGCAGAAGGGGGTCTTTCTGAGGAAGCTTCCGAGAAATCAAAAAAATTGAAATCATATTTGAAAGCAAAAAGAACAAAAGTTACACTTAAAATCAGAAGAAACAAAAGCCAAACTTTGCAAAAAGGCCTAAAGAGTCCAATTATTTATGTCATCCATACAGTCTTGCTCTTCTCAGTGTTGAGGCCCAACCTTTGAAGGAAAATTTGAACCAAAGTTCGTTTCGTAACCTTCTCACCTAGAGGCTATTCAAATCTGCGCACGGTAAAAACTACAGAAATCGTCGAGGGAGGTCCGCCGAGGTAATTTACGAGGCACCGGAATGGTTTTGCCGCGTCTTCATGGAAATAACCTCGGTGTATGACGCATCAAGAAGTCGTCCTCGTCGTGACGATTCCCTTTCGATATGCCATGCCGATTCGTGTGAGAGTGACCGTCGTACCGCGGCGTGTGACCCAACTCCTCCTTCTCCAGAACATTCCGAAGAGACGAGGGCCGTCGCTCGAAGAGAAGGAAAAAAGGACTGCCGTCCCTCATTTTCGCGCCAACACAAGGGTTTGGCGCGTCGCCAGTCGCGCAACATTTCGAAACTTCTTTTGGAGGTTACAGTAACTCTAAGGGAAACCTTTGAGGTGGCCGGGTATGAGATAAATTTTGAAATTTAAAAAAAATTAAATTTTTTAAGCTAGGATAAACATCGCAATGTTCTCATTTTTTGAGGTCTAGGGTGCAGGAAATCTTCAAAATAATTGAGAAATGCTAAATTTCGTCATTCTTTGCCAATGTGTCTGTGAGAAAATAAAATTTCAAACTTCATATCTCCAAAGCAGATCAAAAACTGAAACATAGACAGTTTTGAAAAAAATTAACTGTATCGTTTTCTGGTTTCTTCTGAGGATCTACTTGGTCATTTAGGGAAGTAGGAGGTTCACGAGTTTAGAAAAATAAGGAAAAATTTTCAGAAATTTTATTTTTTCGAAAAGAAAAGGAACACGAATGACTACTTAGGTAGAGAAGAAAAAAAATCGCCTTCAACAAACTCAATCGAAAAATTTCCAATATTTTGGCGGGCTCAAAGTGGCTCCGAGACTGTTTCATTTTCCCTCTGTTTCAAGCCAATCACCTGGTTATTCTATCGGTGATGACATCGGCTGTCGCAAGACCAACACTCGAGTCTAAGAACAGGCAAAAAAAAAATTCAGCCTTCACCGAGCGGCGAGATGTTTTGAAATACATCGTTTCACCTAGAAATAGTCATCTCAAGGCGGAAACTGATTGTTTTTCGTCCTTTGCCTACAGTAGCCTTGGCAATTTGTCGGAGCGACGAAACGGTTGGCACGAGGCCAGCAGTCGAAAAACGGGCGGCAGGAAAAAAACAAAAACTGAAATCGGTTATGGGACTCCGCCCTGCTTGGAAAGAACCGACGGCAGGTACGGTCCAGCACTGCCATCGACCAGGTGATTTGTGGCCAGAGGACGGTCCCTGAGGCTTCCGCCAACTTGCCTCCAAACGAGTTTCGCCTGCCAACCGATCATGCCCTTCTCAGAGTTGGTCTATTTGATCTTCGCTTTTCGACCTATGCGGCTGAGGCTTCTTCCAAAGCTGCCGTAAAAGATTGCGGAAAGTGTCCGAAAACAGAGCAACCTTGCCAGTTGGAGCCATAACTTTGCTCACAAGGAGAATATGGAAGTTGGCCGTTTTTCCATCATTTCCGAAGTTCCGAAGTACTTAATGAGTATACCGAAAGTTCTATTCGAAAAGTTTCTCATTTTTTTTTCCAGAAAGATATCCAAATTTCTTCAGGGTCTTTTCAGAGAAGTGAAAGTGGCTTATTAGTTGGAGCCAGGGTGATAGTTACACCATGAAAAAAAGTAATTGAAGTTCAAAAAAATTCAAAAAAAGAAAATTTGAAGTCTTCTGTTTATAAAAAAACATGAGAAAAAAACTTTCAATGCCGAGATTTTTTTGAGTTGCAATCAATGCATTTAAAAAAAACCCTTTTATTTCTAAGTTTTTTCTTAGCTAGTTAAAACTTGAGAATTTTTGGCTTCCGCCTGAAAATTTTTCAGCTAATGATGAACCAATAGACTCAAGTATAATGTGAAATAACTATTATCAAATAATCCAAAAAGTTTATCAAAACGCTTTTTCAAAGCTCTCATTAATCTAGCCATCTTTTCATCTCATCTCCAGTCTTACTTTATTCCCTAATGAGCTTCTTCTCTCGACGTCACAAAAAAGTTGTTTTCAAATTTCTAGAATCGTTTTTGCATAATAAGAAAAAACGTCTTCTACTTGATTAAGCTAGGTGAAAACATGTGTTGAATAAGAACACCTCACTGGGAGAGTCGAAAGAGAGAACGCTCATGAGCTTGCAAGGCTCTGCAAAATAACAGAACCTAGAAAAAAAAAAGCTCAAAAAGGAACTTCCCCTACAGTAACTGAAATGCGAAAAGACCTTGTTTTTCTCCCTCGAGATGTTTTTTTTTTCTTCTTTGAAATAGACGTTGTGGGGCCAGAGAATTCGATCAAGTATCTGTGAGTTTCTTCAAAAACGGATAGTTTTTCAGTTGTTTACGAGGAATTTCAGAGAAATGGCGCTAGCGTAAATGATTTATTGGCTACCCAAGGTCAAAGGTTCAACCGAAAGGCGCATATTTTTTCCAAAAATCGTCAAAAAATGCTGGCAACTTTGTTAATTTGCTGAGCCAGTCGTACGAGTAAGGAAATTGACGACCCAAAAAAACACGATGGGATTGAGTGAGTCTCGCAAAAACTTCAAGAACTGCTGATCAGTCAAATGGCCAGACATCAAGGTGATTCGGTTTTTGCGTTAGTTTGATCTGGCATTGGGATGAAAACATTATAAAAAGCGGAAAGAAAGTCGTCCAAGGGTCGAGAGAACGAGATTTGTGATCAAAGTAACGTACAGCTCTGCATCCTTCTCAAAGAAAAAATCGGAGAAAAAAATTATAAAAAGGAAATGAGAATTCCTATTACTTTTTGCATTGAAATGCAATTTACTTTGTGCAAAAAGTTGCTGAGAAGCCCGAAAGCTCGATTTGACGACAAGTTGCCTTTAATATACACGATAATTTCAGAAAGTGGGCATTTTAAACTTTAAATAATGGAAGATTGATCTAGTTAAGAATCTTAGAAGTTTAGGATTGATTATTCTTATAGTTTTTATGTAACTTTACCCATAAATTAGAATCAAAAAAAAATTCTTTTTCTCAAAAAAAGTGAAAAATAAACTGAAAAAGCGTTAAAATCCAAAGAACTCGTTGAAAAAATTTTCAAAAAAGTGTAACAATATTCGAAACCTCATGATCTGTCTCAATGGCTGAAAAAAAAGAGCTGAACAAAAAAAAGTCAATTTTTCAGTGAAAAAAGATGACTACTTAATCGATGAGTCTTCTTAGACAAGCTCGAAAAATCTGCAAACTAGGGGAGTTCTGCTATCAAACTATGTCATTTGGAAGCAAAAAACCATCTTTTTCTTCAGATTTCGGCTTCGATTCCTCGGACAAAAGGTCAAACGACGACGTTTGTTGCGCAACTTGGCGCCGACCAGGAAAAACAGCACGAAAATCAGCGTCGAGAAGCGGGAAAACAAGAAAGAAACGGTGGACGGATGATCGAGTGACTTTCTTCTCACACGCATCTCAGATCGCTGCCAAAAGCGTCTTCAACCGATCAACACTCAAACAAAAACCCCCACGTGCTGTTCTTTTCTCTCTTTTCTTCCATCTTCTCGACTTCGGTTTGATTCGACCAATAGAAGCACGTCATTTTGAAACGTCCTTCGGGAAGAATATAGTCCGATTTGAGGCGTTTTTTGAGTATTTTTTATATTCTATGAGCTGACCCATTCTTTGTATGCTGTTTTCTAAGCGCACACATTTTAATCCTTAAAAGGAAATTCATTTTACCTTGCGGTTGGAAATTTCTTGAAAACCGGTCAGAACTTTCCTCAGAGTACCAAAAAAGGATTCTGAAAGCCTCAGGATGCACAACTTCCTAGTTTTTGAGAAATGAGGACTCAAAGTCAAAGGAAACCTTCAAAATCAGTCAAAAAGGCCATTTTTTGAGCTTCGAGCTCTTACTCCTTGAAAACTAGGAAGTTGTGCAAATTGAGACTTTCAAGACCCTGACTTGGTACTTCAAGGAATACTGTGACAAATTTCCAGAAATGTCCCGACCGCAAAGTGAAATTGCCTCTCTTGTTAATCGAAACTTCATGGTTCATTTTTAGATTTGACTTGAGAAGGAAATAAAGAAGCTTGGGTCTTATCTTGAGACAATAGTTCATAAGGGTCTTCTCTAAAGAGACTAAAGTCATTTTTTACCCCAGTAGTGGTGATAGAAGTATGCCAGTTTTTGTCCATTTTTTAAATCCAATTTTCAGCCGAATATTTAAAAAAAAAAGGTGTAGCCATTATTTTCAATAATTTAAACAGTTTGGCTACATTTGAGCTAAATCCAGACTGAACAAAGTTCATTCTCTCCAAAATTATTTATCTATATATTTTTCTCCTACCTTTCTCATAGTGAGCTGTTTTTTCTCGGAAACTTCTCTCATAGCTTGGATATATCTGAACTAGCCCTACTACAAAAAAGTGACACAAAAAATGAGTTTGTAGACGGAGCATTGCCCTGATATAAAAAGCCTGAACGTTGCGTTGGCTACAAATCTAGTTCTCGTATTGAGAAAGAACTTGAGTATTATTTATTTGGAAGACAAATGAAGCAAGGAACGTCGGAGAACTCAAGAGAATAGCTTTCCAAAAAATGAAACTAAAAATTTATTTGCAACTGCAATTTTTACCTGAACGCCCACAATTCTCCCACGTCCCCAAAATATTTTATTGAATTTAGCGTCAAACCACAAAAAACCAATTAATTATAATCATATGAGCGTTGAATCACAAGGAAACAGAGGAGTGAGCCGAAAAAAGAGTCAGAGTAAAGTCTAGTGACGTCACAACGATACTAACTCGTTCAGCGTTTCTGTTGTTTCTGGAAATTATTCCAGACTATCAAGGAATTGAATCGGAAAGCCGCCTCAGGCCTTTCTTTCCGAAAGCCATAACTTAAAGCTGCAAACTCCGAGGGCTGAGCAACCGATTTGGCTCTCAACCTGATACCGAGCGAAAAGCCGCTTTCAGAGATTTATACTTGACGTTTCATTAGGAACTCTGCTGCAAGACTGAGATATATCAAGGAGTAGAGGTTTCCCGTCTTTTCGGATCACTAAATGAAGGAAAAGAACGTATTGAGAGCCTTAAAAAACAAAAGAGGACAAACGGAGAAATCAAAGGAAAAATCGGGTCGGTGGAAAGGAAGACTTGGTTGAATTAAATGCGCGAAAAGAAGCAAAAAAGCAGGCACGAAAAAGTACCTTATCGTGCTGTCAAAACGAAGGTCAATTACCGCCGGTACTCGAAAAGACTCGCCGTTTTTTCACAACGTAGCGAATTAGCCGACGCCAGCGAAATGACTTAAAAAAACGCCAAGAGTTGCTAGACACCGCCGTGCAACATTCACAACGACTTTCCGCTGATTTGTGTCTCGCCAAGTTTTTGCAAAAGATACTAAAACCCTTTTTTTTGGGTTCATCGGGCCCAGCACGCGATTCTAAAGTGCCTGGTTCTTCAAAGGGCGATTCGAGGGGGTGTTTGAAAACGTATATCTTCCTATTCCCTTTTTTTCCATTTTTGGAATTGATCCACGAGCTCAACCTAATCTCGAAAGGCAACCAAAAGTCAGCTTAAACTCCATCTTTCCGCACTTTCAAAAACATCAATGACCTAAATTTCCTCGGAACTCTTCTCTGGTCTCAATGTAAAATGTTCTTCAGTATGTCATTTAGAAGAAATCGAGCTATATTTTTCTAGCACACACGGCTACAATTTGGGCCACGCCGGAAACACCGAAAACAGCCGCGCAAAAGTGAGCCAAGGCAAAAAAAAACAAATCGCCAGGTTTCCACTGTAATGATCAAGGGATCAGTTGAAAACGAATACACTGGTGAATTGAAAAAATGAAGTACAATTACAAAAAAAAGTCTTTCGATAATGATCTTAACGCATAGGTCAAAAATCGCGGAAAGACCTTGGGAGTCGTGCCAAAAGGTTATCAATCTATTCATAACTCTCGATACCAATAACCGCGAGGAATGACGTGATATCTTCTCTCTTTTTTGGGTAGAGTTCACTGGGCCACGCAGCGACGGTGATTTATCCGTTCGTTGATCAGAAAGTGATTTGTTGTCAAAATGTTTTCGGCGAGAGTATGATCCGCAGACCCAAGAAAAAAAAGTGGAGCGACGAAAAGCCAAGGAAAACAAACATGGATATCGAAAACTGATCAGAAATAATTTTCGGGGCTTGAAAGTTCTTGAAGTTCTCAAATTTTCTACATGAAAAAACATGAAAGATGGACCACGATTTGAAATTTCACGGAACGACATTCCGCTGTGCCGCTGCGCGCCTTTGCGAACCTTGGTCGCGTTTTTAAACTTTTTTCTTCTTTTATCAAGGTACTCTACTTTCATTAGCTCCCACAGCAACAACAATCAGTTCAAAGCGTTATCTAGATTCGAAAGACGCTTCGCGAACGCACGCAGCGCAACAGCGGAATGTCGTTCCGTGAAATTCCAAGTCGTTGCACACAGACTATACGTCAGGGTCCAAGTTTTCTAAAATTTGCTTACTCGTTCTCTGAGAACTATGAAGAAGGACTCTCATGGAAGAAATTTGCGCAAGCTTCTCATTATAGAAGTTTTAATTTTTATTTCCTTGCGTAAAGTTTCAGAGGGTGTCTTAACGCTTCCAACCGCAAAACTTTGAAAAGTCTCTCCAAAACTGGGATCCTGCGCAACTAATGACAATGGAACCCCTTTATCTTTAGAAATAATTATTCGATTTTCCAGTAAACTTTGAACCCTCGAGTAAAATTGGATTCTAGTGGAACGTTTCTTACTGAAAAGGTGAGTAGTTCTGCTCAAGACTTCGAAAATTAATTTCCGGGAAACTTACTAGAGGTACTTAATAAAATTTTGAACTGCGAAACTCATTTTTTGAGAAAAAAAAATCTCAAAATTTCTGCCCTGGACAATTTCTGTGTGAAGCTGCTCCACACAAAGTATGATGAGTTTCAAAACCATTAAAACCGAAATTATTTTGAACCAATTCTTCGAAGCTTATGACGTTCCGAGTAGGATGATGACCTACCTTTTCGTTAATTTGATATGAAAGGACCTTTACATGCGCTCAGAGCACCTTGAAAAACAACAGAGGCAAAGGAACTTTCGATGGAAGTAAGTGGGTCAAACGACCAGAATATAGTGCAAAAAAATAAGGAAAAAAGGTCAGAATATCGGAACGGTAGATCTGAACAAAATTTGACCGTGTGCTTGGCACCGGCCGGCACATCTTTGGCCGGATTGATAATGAAGACGTCATGGACAGGATGATACCGATCGGTGACGTCGCGACACAGTCAAAGGTCAGTCGGACTCATTTTTCCGTGCCATCGCAAATATTTTGTTTTCCTTTTTTTCAACTGTCAAGAGAGTTTTGAGAACAAAAATCCAGAGTTGTGGAAATTCAGAAAATTCGGAAAACCAGAGTCCATGAAAAGGTACTGTGCTCTGGCGGCATTCAGAATGGATGAAAGCGTTGCTGTTGCGTTCAAGTTTCATTTTTGAAAAATTCTCATGGAACTTTGTCTTCGACAAGATTTCTAATAGCGTCTCTACAAAGTCGTTTTAAGGTCGGGCGCACCTTCGCGCTAACAGTTTTGCAGTCGTTACGCTCAAGCCATTCCTAGTGCGACCAGGTTTTTTCAGTTTCAGAAGCTTCAAAAGAGTAAGAATACCTCTCCTAACAAAATTAATCTTAGTTTTCGAAAATTGATTGATTAAGTTACAGTTTTTTTTCAAAGCTCCGAAAATTTCAAAATTGATATTGACCGAAGATATAGTTGGACCCTTTGCTCTTTTCAGCTAGTTGAGCTCCACGAGAGCTCCAGAAGAAAATTCCTCGAAGAGAAAAAGCCGCCGCGGACCGGCACGGATCCCCTTGCGCCTATGTACTCTTGGACACAGCCCTGTAATCCCCCGATAAGCGACTTACACTTTGGGATTCAATACAAAGCGTAATTTGTAAAGGCATCTTCATTCTTCAGTTTGGCTCCGTCCAGGACGGCTGTCGTCCGTTCAGCTCGACTTTTAGTTCGAGTAAAATCCAGATGAATTCTTCTTTTCAGATTGCCTCAGTAGTCTATCCTCTCATACTTCATACTTCATTGACTTCAAGACTTTAATGGGAATTTCTAAACCTTCTACTCCCACCGCCCATTCTAACGGGAGCTTCAAATTTTTTTTGGGCTCAAAAATATTCATTGAGTGTTTCTATTCCTTTTTTTGAACTGGCAATGTGAATCAATCATTATATCAATCACATTACTCAAAATCAGCTTCGTAAAACCTTTTTATGCAGTTGAAAGCTGCAACTTGCTTGGTTTTTCCTTTTTCGGAAAACGCAAACTTTGAAGATCGCCATTTCTAGGCACTCGAGGATCATTAATTAAGGAAAAATGTTCTGGCCAGCTTCCAAGAAACAACAAGTAAAGTGACCTTTTCCTAGTTCGTGAGCAGCTGCCAAAAAAGAAAAGTAGCAAAGTACGAACTTTTTGTTTCTCCATCCAACTATACGAAAGGAGAAACGTGCAAAAAACGCATCAAACGGGCTGCAGAATACCCAGGAGACTCCACTTCTGTGTTCATGGGCGAACCTCTGCAAGCAAAAAGCCGCGGGGAACGTTCCGTCCTTCATCAACCCCATTTTTGTAAAACTCTTATAAGTTCTCGCAAATGAATTAGAACTCCTTCTGGCAACGCTGTAGTTTCAGCCACTGCGACGTCAAAAAATCCGAATCGAAAATCAAAAAGCTCCGAAATCCGAGGGCGACGCGCTTGGGTCGTTTACGTGGTGAGATTAGATGGCCTTAAATATCCGATCAGGAAGAAAAGGAGACTTTTGAGCTAGCGGTCTTAAATTGCAATGGAAATGGAAACGTAAATGCGAAGAGCATCCGGATTTGCTCAGTCAATCATTTGTATGTTCGTTATTTTGTGCCAAGCGGTGCCGGGAGATTTTTTCGACTAAAATCGCAACGACGAATGATTGCGTAGAGCAAAATTTGGACTTATGAATGCAAAAATGGACATTGGAGCTTAATTCGGAAATCATTCGCGAAGTTTCAAAGAAGACCTGAGCAGCACCAGGTTTATCATAATATCTATTTTGGATTTAGTGAAATAAAGGGGTTTTCTTTAGAAGTTTGAAGACCGAGTCCTTATTTAGGACCTTCATAGAAGAGCTTTTGGATGAAGAAGGGAAGTTCGTGAATCATTTTTGGTATAATCTGTGCGAAAACGCTCTCTAGATTTCCTAAAAAGTATCGAATTTTTTTTATGTGAAGTCACACGGATTAAATAGGTCTTGTAGCGAGCTCTACAGTACCTCAAGCTTTCTGAAAAGACCTCACTTTTTAATTGTAAGGCTTTTGGAAAAGCTTTTTTTTCTCTCAAAAAAAAACTACGGTAAATAAGTCTGACGAAATGGAGAGCCTGACTAAAAGGAGTTCTTTCAAAAGCCAAAAATAAAAGAGAGATTGGGTAAACGGCGACGGAACCTAATGAAAAAGGGCCACGTGAGGCGTTGGAAATTGGCAAGATGCCTCGAATCGCTCGTATAGTCTTTGCGTGGGTGAGTGCAACACGTTTCTATTGGGCTTTCAGAAGATTGCCTCAATTTTCGCCATTCTCGCACTCTTAGCAAATTATCTAGGTAGAGAATCTTATTTGACAAAAAAAAGTGAGCTTAAAAAGTATAGTTGAAAAAACTTTAGTTAGGAGTTTGACTTTTATGTCTGTAAAATTGAAATGGAAATCTTTGAAACTCCATTAAAGTAAGCATTTTTTGTTATCTGCCTTCTAGAAGAAACAAGCTTCTAGAGCTCAAAAAATACATATGAATTCAAAAAAACTTCACATGCCCTTTTAATGACTATACTTCAAGGCTACCTTTTGGCAAAAAAATCCTTTATAAACATTTCTGATCTAGGATCTCTTCTTTTCGCACACTATTTCGTAACACTATCTTGAGGACACAGTCTAACGTCAGCTATGGAACTATTTTTAAAATGAAGTGAAGTAGTGAGGTAAGTAAGTGTCTATCATTTTTCTCGTGTGAATTAAAAAAAAGACGTGTGAAAAAAAAATTAAGTTTACGGGGGAAGAATGAACTTTCAAGTGTGACTATGATTTTTCCTGAACAGGTTGCAAACGTGAGAAACTCTGAAAAATTCCATTTGTTTTTTCAATATCTTAGCCAGCATCATGTGGTTCACATTCCAACTTTCCTCAGACTCATGAGATTTTGTGTAATTACTTTTTTTTCGAGCAGACATATGGTCTCTGGCGGGGATCGGTCATGCAAAAAATGGTCGGCAAAAATAAAACACTGACAGCCGTTCTTTTGAAAAGCCGGAGATACTCGGAAATATTGGGAGCAACAAAGTCTTCGTAAAGTGTACAAGAAGGGAATCTGATTCGAATGGAAAATAGTGAACAGTTCCACGAACCGTCACGTTATATATGGCAGCGTGGGCGGGCGCAGTTCCCACCAAAGGCTTTCCCTTTTCCTTCCAAATTTTCTCTTTCAACTTCTCCTCTCATTAGCCTTTCGTAATGGCGGTTTTGACGACTAAAATATAAAAACTAACCTTTTGGAAAATGCGATTGGCGTTTTGAAGTGTCCTACGAGTTGTTGATGTGCGCTCCATGGCCAAAATTTTTTCTTTCGGTTGATCGACGTCGTGATTTTCTGAAGAGTTCAATGTATTATTTTCTGTCAGCCTTTCCCGTTATGGAAAGTGTTCAAAGTGATTTCGCAAAAATCAAAATGGTCGTCAGAGAGTGAAAAAAAAAAACTGAATTCAGGAAAGTCAGAGAAAAATTTTGAATTTCGCGGAAATCATTTTGAACACGGTCTTTGTTAAATAATTTTCTCAGGGTGCAAATTTACTGATAGCTTTTTCTTTTCACTACTGAAACATGTCCAGTTGCAGAAAACAACATTTCAGATGTCTAGAAAGAGAAAGTTCTGTTTCTCCGATCATAAAAAGACCCAAAAAGCTTCCAGTTTTGCTAAAATTTCAAAGGGAACAAAAAGAGAAATTTTCGATTTCTAGAGAGAACTTTATTGAAAAGCATGACGAATTTTCAGCCTTCTTCTCTTCATCGATTCATTCCGATATATAACTTTTCCACAGCGAAATAAGAAATTTATTTAATTTTGAAAAATATCATACTTGATGTATAATTGAACTCTCATAGGTAAAGCTTGCCGCAGAAATTGAGCAAGTACAAATTTTGTAGCGAAAAATTCATTGGAGCGTATCAAAATAGTTTCAAAGACGGAGGAAACAGAAAAAAAAGCGTGATAATTCATCATTTTCTCGCTTGCAGACACGGCGTTTTTTGCTCGAAGTTCCAAAACTTGATCCGGACCGTTCGTTGCGCAATCCTAGACAACGTCTGCCATTCTACATCGTTTTTTTTGAGGATAGTTTGGAATGATGACGTTGATAATCATGAAAAATCCATCCGAAAATTTAAAGGCCTGTGTCAGAGAAATTTTAAAAATCGAACACTCATACGAAACTTATTAGGAAAAACATGTGGAAAAAAAATTCTATTTCAAAGTTGATTAGTCGTTTCTAATTTTTGAAAAGGTTAAAATTTGGTCGGATATTTTTAAGACCCGAAGAAAAAGATTGTAGCGATCCAGGTAAGTTTATAGAATATACAAAAATTGGTACAGAAGCGATTTTTCAAATGTTTTAAGTTTTCAAAAAGTTTAAAACGCTTCTCTGGGGAAAGCTCAAAAACCCTCTTAAAACTCTAATTTTTCTCGACATTCCCAACTGCGACCTTTTCATCGGTGTTTGAATCACTCTTTCGAAACCTCTTTAAACATTTCGCTTTTTACCACTTCGAAAAGTATTTTCTATTTTTGAGAAGGTATGAAAAGGCATCGAGGCTTCTCTGAATTGGAGCGCCAAATGGGCGCCACAACTCTTTCACTGACATACACTATTTCGTCGTTTTCTCGCAGCTAGATAACGACGAAATAGTGTGTGTCAGAGAAAGAGTTGTGGCGCCCATTTGGCGCTCCAATTCAGAGTTTTGGATTTTTCCGATGTGAAAAGAATGAACCTTGCCAATTTCCTATGGAAAAGATGCCTTGCGCATTCTCTTATTTATTTCAAAAAAAGAAAGCGCAACAAAGACGTACAGCTGGTCAGACCGAGACATTTGCCCTTTGACACCGGTTTCGCTGCGTCAGAGCGTTCGGAACGCCGACGGCGCCAATGATACGACGAATCCAGAAACGTGTTGCGATGATGTCCCGAAAAGGTCGGCAAAGGTCTTCGGTAACCTGAAAATTAAGCCTGGAAAAAGCCTATACAACATCTAGAAGTTTCAGACTCCAGTTTCAGAATTTATGGGCTCACTAGTGAATTCTACGTAAAGTTTTCACGTTCTTTTTTTTTCAAAAGTTATCTTATCTACGAATTTTTTTCGCGCTTCAAAATCATGAAAAGTTAAAAAAAAAAACAGATCACAAACTTTCCTAATCAACACAAATACAATGATAAATTTTTTTCTAGTTTAGCTAAACTTCCATAAGTTAAACCAATACGTATACGGGTGAACCTAGATTGAAAGATTACATTTGAAACGCGATTTTTACGTTTTAGGAAACTTTTCCCGACAAGGAAGTTTTTTTATCTTCTTATTTTTTTAATCTTGATAATTTTTCTCAAAATCGGTCAAAAGAATTCCTTGATGTATGTGGTAAAAAAAATATAACTAGTTTTCAAGAAAAAAATCACCCGAAAATAGTTCCTTTTTACTTTAAACAGTTCAAATTCAAGATTTTTCAGTTGAGATTTTTTTAGGGTTCTCCCTTAACATTAGTACATCAAAGAGCAAAGAGAATTTAGAAAATTCCGCTTATCTAACATAATTTTCAAACGAAATATTAATGAAATAAAAAGCTAAAAGTATCCTTTCAAACAAATCTTTCCGTAAATCTTGAGAGATACCTGGAGGGTGGGCCTTAAAATCCAAAAACGGGTCCTGAACAGAACAAAAACTACAGTAGTCGCACGATTCACGGCGCCCACTCCTGATTTTTTTTTTCTGCATTTTTTTTCACTGCCAAGAACGCCGTGAGTGAAATAATACTTGGTGAAATAATTATAATGAATGTTGCTCTTTTAATCTTTGAAGTCCGAAGAGCTACCTGACAACACCCGTGCTTCAGCCCTACTCTAATCCATCTTATGCGCGTCTATATCATTACAAACGATTAAATTCCCCACTCACCTGGGCTACACTGTGTCATAACTTATACTTTCTTTTTCTATTTACTTACCTTTGTGAAATCCTCACCTCTTATTCTTTCATTACTGGCTCAGAGGCTCGTGAGGGCCTCAAGTGCCTTTTATTTATTTATTTCAGGCTTAATGCCAAATTTTTTTCTCTTTTTTTCTGTACATATTATTTTTGTTCTGCCTGTAAATAAATAATATTATAAAAAAACGACGCAAGACTTTGGAACAGTTCACGGCGGTCTCCGAACGAGTTTTATCAGGCCAAGTCTCGGAATGACCGGCCATCCGCAGACGCGGGATAAAAACTCGCTTCGCCACGGGTTTCGCCGACTGGCAGCTACCTTTTTGCGTCGAGATGCCGCCAAATGCCAGCGGCCACGATCTCGCAAAAAATCCAACCGACCAATGGACAGGGAGAATTATCAAAGTACTTCTTTTTCTCCGGAAAATCCAAGAAAGTTCATAAAAATTTATTCACTCTTCCGGTAAAAGGCAATATAATATAGAATACTAAATCACGGGCCCAAATAAAAGTGAGGTTTGATGTCCTTCACAGGTTTTCAGCTAATCAGCACAAGATTATTACCTTATTTTTTACAGTATGTTATTGCATAAAGGGGATTACATGAATAAATTCGAATAGGGGCTAGCGTATGAAAAATAAATTATGCGGAGATCTTACTTGATCACAAATCAATCTGGTACGAATCCATAAATTAGTAGGCAATAAAGTTTGTTCAGAAGTCAATCAATACAAGTTCAAAGCGACGTTTTCGAGTTTGCTGAGGAGCGTCGAAACGCGGTAATTCGGCTCGCACTGACGAGAAAAGTTGATCAGATCCAGCAGACTTTTGATGCCGATTCCAAATCTGGAAAATATTTTTTTTTCCTTCATTCTTTTCTGGTTTATATTTTCCAGTGTTTGGCCTTTTCGAGTCGGCTCAAATATGTCTCAGCCAAAGATTAAAAAATATCATATTCATTCATTTTTGTTTTCAACAAGTTTTTCTGGGCACTTAATCTACGAAATGGCTCGAACAGCACAACAATTCAACATATTTGCAAAAATATATCGAAAAATCCCAGAACGGAGCGCTCAAAACTAATCATATTTCTGTTGTAATCTGAGAGATTTGGAGGCGAAAAAGCTGGATTTGTTGTAAAAAAACATGCTAAAGCGAAGAGGATTATTGGTTGAGCATTCGAATTTGATTCATTTTTTAAACAGGAAAGAAATATATACTTCTCAAATTGAAAAATTCCGAGAGGGAATTGAAATCTGTTCACAAGGAAGGTTATTTTACTTCGAGATTTTAAATTTTTCGAAAAATTGCAAAAAAAAAAACAGGAGAAAGGTCCTGAAAGTTTCAATCTGCAGAACTTTCTAGTTTCCGATAAAAAAAACTTCAAAGTTTAAAAAAATCACCTAAATTCGTTAAAGTGGGCCATTTTCAGACTTAAAACCCTTATTTTTCGGAAACTAAATTTTTCAGGTCCAGGATGTTTATCTGGTACACCAAGGGAGAAGCTGGCAAATTTTCAGAAAATTTCCAATCAAAAATAAAAACGATCTATTTCCTATCTAAGAGTAGTGATAACGAGTCCATATCAAACAAATCTAGCGTTTTCGTGACCTTTCAGAATTCATCCTGATAGAAAATCTTAAAGTTGAAAAAGTACATGATGAGAGTGTGTCTGAGAGAAAAAAAAAACATTTTTTTCAACTTTTCTCATTTTTTCAAAGCTCAAAGCAAGGTCGCGAAAAAAATCAGAGAAATAGGAAATCGATAAACTTCAAATGCTATTTGCCCGGAAAAGCCTGATCAATACCACATTAATTTTTTTGTGAAACTCGGAAACAAATAAATGATTCCCAAGCAAAAAGAAAACTGACGCTTTCTGCTGGGCGAGGAACTTGAGCCGTTGCTCGAGCTCGTTCAACTCGTTCTCATTGAAGGCCTTCGAGTCGCTGAGCACGTTGACGATGTGCTGCGGCTCGCTCAGAAGAGGGACGTCGATGACGTGGCCTGAATTGCCCAAGAAGATGAGAAAACACTCGGAATTTCTTGCCGAAAGCATTGATGAGCTCGAGTTCGCGGAGGAAAGAACGATTGGAAGACGTCGCCAAAACGAGGAGTTTGTGGTCCTGGAATCAGGAAATATTTCTTGTTAAGAGTTGGATTTTCCGAGCCTAGCTCACGAATGTCTCTTCACTTTAAGCTTTACATTTTCCGAAAAAATCTCAGAAGTTTGGGTGCCTAGATGAATGAATGAATGTTTATTTCGCTCACAGACAGATCTGTGGCGTGGAGGAAGAGAACCATGAAAGTTATATTTGCCTCCACTTCGATAAAGTTCCACTTTAATCTAAAAAAATATTTTTAGGTCGAAATCGAAGAGAATCAAAAAAAGAAAAGTAATCTATAAACGAGTTGAATCATTTTTGTGAAATTTGCAGCTTCCTTATCAAAAAAACCAATTTTTTTCAAACAACTTTTAAATCTTCTTTGGTCATCCTCAAAAACCATAACTCTGTTTAAGCCGTTCCAGTATTGATACACGCGTTGCGTAATAAAGTTATAGTGAACATGATGGATTGGTGGTGGTTCGAGTTTCAAGGCCGTTGCCTCTCAGTTGGTTTCTGTCTATTTGATATCGTTTGTAATTTGAATGGAGATGGACACCAATAATAGCCATATATGAACTGATGTGTGATTATGATATCTTTTCGCAGACGCCTTGTCCATAGAGTGTCTAGAGAAAGGGATTTTAGTCTTACAGCATAGGTTTCTTTTGGGAGAAGCCGTTTGGTGAATTTTCTTTGAACCGATTCTAGCCTGTTTATGTCAGATTGGGTTAGTGGAGAGAATAGCTCCGATCCATACGATCCATACATGAAGATTCCATATACTTAATATTTGCAGGATTTTCTTCTAGTTAGTGTCAAAACTAATCAGGATCGGCAGAGTGGTCCCTTTAGGGGTTAGGGGGAGGAGAGGTGCTATAAAAGGCAAAAAATTATCCCTATAGAGTTCTTCAGAAATATCCTTCAGAAATGCGAATTTATTCAGCTTTTCGTATGGAAATGCTTCTTCTCATAGTTGATAACAATAACCGACAAACAGGCCACTAACTAAAACCCCTATATGGACCACTTTTGCAGGGTAAAGTGGCCCATATGGCGGAGGTAGAATGGTCCCTAGAGGGGAACCTTCAAGGGTCCTGGGTTACCCATATCATATCTGGACCACTCTGGAGTTTTTATGAGCGTCTTTTTTGGTTGGAAACCTAGCTTTTTACGCGATTTTTGAAATTCTCCAAAACTGGGATTTTTTAAAGCGACTATGATAAACACCTAGGGGCCATTTTTTTTCATAAATTCCTTAAACTTAATTTTCAGCCAAGTCTAGAAGCGTTCGATAAAACTATCTTTCTTGAGATCAACTTTTTTTTTTTGAATTCAGTCGCCAGCTTTACGAACTTCAACGTACCCCTTTAATTTTGATTTTCTGAGATTATTTTCTTCCTAAGATGAATAAATAAATAAATAAAGATCAATTTTTCTTGGGCGACATCTATGTCTACATCAAAGACCTAAGTTAACTCAAAAAATCAGTTTTAAATAAACTTTGAATGAATAAACTTTTTTATCCGTTGAATCTTTTTAGGGCTTCAAAAACCATCAAGAATTGCTTGAAAATGTATCTTACCGGCATCGGAGGCTCGTTCAATAGAATGAGAAGAGCCTGGAGGACCAAATTCGAGTATCGAGGGCCGACCGGAGAATAATCTTAACACGAAGATGACGGAATCGTTTTTGGGAGGACAAAACCTAATAATCGCTCAAGATTGTCGATCAGCAAGACACTGAGTTTCGACCGTTTCGCGTCGTCGAAGGCCTTCCGGAGGGCTTGGCACTTGGCCGTTTCCGAGAACCCGACCATGTCTCCAGGCGAGACGACCTTCAGTTCAAAAATAAGATCAGCTGCCTCTTTCTTGGGGAAGGGTTGATTGAAAAAGTTGGAATATCTTCCCAAAAGTATTTTTGAACACAGAAACACAGAATTATGATTAAAATATGAAAAAGAACCTTGGTTATCAAGATACGAGACTTTAAACCTATAGAATACTCAGGAAATGTTTAAAAAAGTAACGTGAACCTTTAAAATCAGTGTTGATTAAAAAAAAAGATATTGTTAAATCAAGATGAAAGTATTTTTCTTGCCTAAAACCCACTTTAACAAACGGAAATCCGGAGTTTTTGGCGATTTGAGCGGCGAGACAAGTTTTCCCGGACCGGGGAGCTCCTTAAAGAGAAATTCATCCTTTTTCTCAAAAATTTCGTCATTTACCGGCCAGAACGGCCGTAACGGAACCACTGTTCTCGGGATTTTTCGCACTCGCCACCAACAAATCGCCTTCTTCGAGGATATTCGTGACCTAAAATCAAATTCTCATTATTGAAAACTCGAGATATTCCTGAACCTCCTTGCCCCAAACGAACATTCCGCGGTCCAAAAACTTGTTCAAAGATTCGTCAGAACGTCCGAATGCCTGGAATGTGGATTTGAAAAATTAAGGACTGATTTTGGAGATTCAGACCGGCTTGATGTCGTTCTCCAAGGCGTAGTCGAAATCTTCACCGTTGATCATCAGCTTTTCGATCGCGTCAGGGTCAAGTTGCACCTTTAAAATGAGTCAAAAAGTCGTTTTGATAATCAGTTTTTCCATACAATTTTTTTCAAAAATTTATCCTGTCGTTATCAAAATAATCATCTCGATATTTTTACAACTACACCTGTTACTGCCAGAACTATACAAAAAAATTGACTACTGTCAAGTTGCTCATTCTGCTAACAAACTGTACGCAAAGTTTATTCTAATATTTTTTTCATTATAATTAACTTCTCTTGATTCTACTCTAAACAACTTTTCTTCCTGATTTTTCCTCTTTTCTCCTCCTGAGTGAGACCTTACAAA
Organism: Caenorhabditis auriculariae; assembly: GCA_904845305.1. Classification (NCBI taxonomy): domain Eukaryota; kingdom Metazoa; phylum Nematoda; class Chromadorea; order Rhabditida; family Rhabditidae; genus Caenorhabditis; species Caenorhabditis auriculariae. The sequence continues at coordinate 58,133 of CAJGYM010000099.1, forward strand.
CTTGCATTTTTTTTTTTCAAAATGCGAGAACTTACTTTGCCGCCAGCTTTGACGAGACGATTCATGGCACTGGATTGCGCAGCCCGCACAAGACCTTCAATTTCAGCACCCGAAAAGTTTTTCGTCCGTTTGGCCAACTCCTCGAGATTCACTTGAGGGTCCAGTTTCTTATATTCTCTGAAAAAAAGTTTTGTAAAAAAACTATGAACGTAATTATTCAATTTTTAAAAAAACATTTTTAATTTGGTTTATAAAATTTTACTGAGCCAACCTTCTTTTTGCCAATCAGCTTCAAAAAGGTAAATTAAAAATGAATCCCTCATTTTTAAGCATTTGGAGGGTTTCTCACAAGTACATCTTCATACAAAAACTAAAACGTCAGAAGCAAAAAAATAATAAAATATTTCTTAAGAAAAAGTAAGCATTCAGCTCAATTTTAATCTAATACGAAAAAGGACTTTTAATGAAATTCCAAAAATTCCTCCTATTTTTGGTTGAATGGTTTTTTTTCAAAATTTATAATAAATTTATTGAAAAAAAATGAGATGAAAAAAGCCACGAGAACTAAAATTTTGGTTGTTTCTTTCTATTTCAGTTCGCGGAACTCGTATCCAGCATGAAAAATGGTACCCTCAAATCTCAAATTTTAAATCTTTTTACAAGAAATAATGCTAAACCGCATTCGTGCAGTGTGGATCTTGATGATTTGAAGCCTTCCGGTCTCGTCGGGAAGACTGACCTCCATCTGGACCTCGAGTCGGCCCGGACGGAGCAGAGCTTCGTCGATCATATCCTTTCGGTTGGTCATTCCTGGAAGTTCTCCAGTTTTTTGGTTGATTCCCGTACGAACCGATGACGAGGATGTTGTTCAACTGTTCAACGCCGTCCATTTTCGAGAGCAACTGATTGACGACTGTGTCATGGACTGAGGAGCTTCCTGCCTGAAAATCTCACGCTAATCTCCCAAAAAGAGGTGAAAATTAGAACAAGGTCATCTAAACCCAATCGAATTAATAATGGTACAAACTGAAGTTCTTTCTAAAAGCGCATTGCTGCTCTTTTCATATCTCTAGGAACGATACGACCAATCGTTTTGAGACCTTGTACTTTTTATTTGATTATGATCACATTTTGAAAGGATGGCCATTTTTTCTCGACTTTTTGACACCGTATGGAAATTTTTGAAGTAAGCTACAGCCAACAGAAATTCACTCAAACTTTTTTTTTCTCCGCCAAGCCGGACTTTTGACCAAAAATGAAAGAACTTTCGCGAAATCTTAATATCATGAAAAAAAAGGACCATCGAGCCTCGCTGCTTGCAAATCGCGTCGATTTCGTCGAAAATGATGATGTGAAGCCCGGAATTGGCGCCACAACGTCGCCACTCTTCCTCGGCGTCGGCGAACAGTTTCCTCACGTTGGATTCCGATTCACCGACGTACTGAAATACAAAAGTTTGCATAGAACTTGATGAAGACTTTTGACAAGAAAAATTGAGTTTCTTCTTACTCTTTATTTGATTTCCTGCCAGAAATGAGAAAGCTACTTTCAAAAAGAAAACTCTTCTTCTTTATTTTTGGTTTGTTTTATTTGTTATTTCACTAGGTACTAAATTAAATTATGACAAGTTTGAAAGCCGCAGTCCCCTTTAGAATCTGATTCATCAGAAAAATAAACGAAAAATAAGTTATATTTTTCTTGCATTGTCCACGCAGAAATTTTTCAAGATTTTTCAAAAAAATTCTCCCAATTCAAACCACCTTGGAAAAAAACCCGTTTTTCCACACCCAAATATTTCCCCTCCAAAACTGAACTATTCAAAAAACTTTGCCGATTTTTTAAAATAAACATATTTTTCTGGGAAGAATAGTCAAAGTGAGGAACTTTTGCCAGTAAAACTTTAGATCCTTCGAGATTTTCGCATTTTTAGATATACCTTGGACAGACTAATAGAATTGAATAAATACTTCGATTTATAAGAAATGAGAAACTGTGAAGTGAATGAGGCGCGAAATTGTATTGGATGTTTTTGATTTCTCGAACCTTGTCCAGAATCTGAGGGCCGTTGACAATCTTCGCCTCCCGGGCATTCAACATTTTGCCGATTTGCCGGGCCATCAGAGTTTTTCCGGTTCCGGGCGGACCAAAGAGCAAGATACCGCGCACGTGTTTCATGGCTGAAGTTACAAATTTGATTTTCTCCGGGTATTGAATCAAGAAACCAACCGAGTTGTTCGATGAACTCTGGCGGAAAAACTCGGGAGGCGAAAGCGCGTCGGAAAATTCCGGAGAACTCCTTGTCAAGGCCGCCGATTCCCATCTTTTGGAAGTCCCAGTCGGGATTGATTATCGATCGGTACGCTGATTTCCTTAACCGTAACTGTTTCGATGACTCAAAACTCGCTTTTAAGGTTATTAATCTCAGAAAAAAACAATTCCAAAAATAAAGAAAAAGGCGAACAAAGACGCGTTTTTTTACATTTAACGAGAGGATGTTGCGAATTTAAAATAAACTAAATTTAAGCTTATCTGAAAAAAATATGAAAGTCCTTTAAAAAAATCATTATTAGTGTTTTTTTCGGAAATCGATGATTATTGCCTTAAAACTATCAAGATGAAATGCTGAAAAGATCTTATAAAAAAAACCTGTAAAAAAAGATTTTTAAAAAAATTTAGCTTCCTCCAAAAAAATTTTCAAGGTTTTTTTCACAGCTAATGAAAGGATGTCTTGAAACTAAGTTAAACTAATTTTATGATTATCTGAAAATTCCAAAGTTCCTTCATGAAATTTGTGTTGCTTCTCTTTTGAAGATATCATACAGATTTTTCAAAAAAAGAAAAAAACTTTGAAAAATCTATTTGAAGCTCCAAAACATCAGAAAAAAAACTGGCAAGAAAAAATTACTCCGCCGAAAATTTTAACAGTGTTTTTAAAGTTGAAAAAACACAAACCCTTTGCTTTTTCCAATCAAGTTCAGCATGGACCCTTCCTCTTTGTCGAAAACAATTGCCGAATTCGGCAAAAGTTCGCCGGCATCAACCTGGGATATATTTTTGATTTTCATCCAGAAAAAGGAGAATTTCTACCTGCATAGGCTTGGCAGGTGGCCCGTCGCCATTGACCGCTTTTGATAGATCGAATCCTGAAAAAATTATTAAGTAAAATTAAAAATAGAAAAATAACCTTCAAGAGACTTGACGACAAGAGAAAGCATGTGAGTTTTGGCCTTTTCCTTGTCTTCGTATTTGAAAACCAACAGAGAGCCTCTGGAAAATACAATTTGAAAAATGGAGGGACCATTTCGGTAATACTTGCAGAAGGACTGTCCAGCGAATTGCATCGAGAATTCGCGAGCCATAAAATCGGCATTCAGAGGTTCCGGAGTCACGCTGAACAAGTTTTCTGTCATTATTTGAGGCAGGAAATTCGGAAATACTTTTTCTTGCTCTGGAAATCGGCGGAGACGACGATCGAGCCGATGTACTCGTTCGTCTGAAGTTGATCAAGCTTCGAAATGTATTTCAAGTCTTATAAACAACTCGAACAAAACCGGAATGGTGGATAATGGTCGCTAAAGGGGAGAGGCTCAAAAAAAGGCCGCAAAAAGGCAGCAAAAAGAGTCGACCTATCGAGCCTTTTTTCTGTGATTTTGAAGGCTCAAGAAATGGTGGAAAAGGGGAGAGGCAGCAAAAATGGTGCATGAAAGCCGATTAAATGGCGCAAAAGGGAAGCAAAAAAGGGAGCCTTCATCACCCTAAAAGAAAAACTTCTATGGAGCCATTTTCCACCCTTTCCAACTTTACCGATGAATAATTTTTTCCTCGATTATTCACTAACCTTTTGGTGTTATTTTTGAGTTTCCCAATTCAGCGCTTCTTTTTTTAACTACCTTCCCCTTTTTATTTTTTTTAATAAAAAAAAAATGGATCTTTGATGCATTTTAAAGGCTTTCTGCCGTTGTAATCTGTTCAATAAAATTTTAAAAAAAATGAAAAAAAAACGCGAAAGTGGATAACCCTTTTTCGTAGTGCTGATCTTTTAAATCTATTTTTTCGTCTCCTTACAAAAAAATTGCAAAAAAAGTTTTAAATTGAGATTTTTTTTTTCAGAGTCAGTTCTGATCTTGAGAAAGAAGTCACTTGTAAACCGAAAATTTTTTCCTTCACTCAGAATGAGCAAAATATTCTTCTAAAAGAACTGACGGCAAAGGAGTGAGCCGTGACGTCGACCTCCTGGTCCAACGACAGGGCCGCCCATTTTCTCTGGGACATGGCGAAGCCGACTTCGCCGCGTCGCATCGAAGAATCGTTTTTGATGGAGAAAATGAACCGGTGAGCCGGTCCCGTACGCACCATTATGTGTCTGGAAACACAGTTTTATGGTTTTGTTTCGAAATTGAAATTTTTTTTCTTGGTTTCTTTTTTCAAGTTTTCTTTTAAATTTCTTCTCATCAAGTGTAAGCCAACTGGAGATTTGTAATTTAAAACAAAAACCGCGGTAAACATTTCAAATATGGCTGAAAAAAGCACTCGCGCAATCAAAAAAATCTATCGACAGCCTTTTTTAAATTAAATTCAACAGACTCATCAACATCACCAATATTTATCAATATTTATTGGTTGTTTTAGTCAGATGGAATCGACTAGGCGGTGATAAAATAAATAAATGAAATTTATTGAAAAGACGCATTCATACCAAAAAAAAATATTATTCTCAAATTACATTGGAGAAAAAAGAAATGAGAAACTTTTACAGAACTTCAGAGGTATCTTAACTCCTCTCCATAGAGCAAAAATATGTCAGCTAATTGAGCCTCGTCAACTTGAAACTTGTTTTTTCAATGCTATTGTTTTTTTTCGGCTAAAAATTTTTGAGTCTTTTTAATACTACATAAAACTATCACCATTAGAAGATTTTCATTCCAAGAGAAATTTCTACGATCCCTAGGGAATCTTCTCGTTTATCGCGCAAAAATCGCAATTTCTCCCGTCACATGAAAGAATCATGATGATGTTTGTGAGACGAACTTGGTCCCTTTGGCGTCGAAATCGTCTCGGCTGACGATGGCGCAGTTGGTCGTCGCCAACTCGTCAGTCGGCACTTTCCGCACCTTCATTATGGTCATTTTACCTGAAGATCACCTTCTTAAACAAATCCTGACTGTTTCAACTCGGCTTTTCAGAGTAATCAAACGAGGAAAATATGGAAAATAGTACCAGACCTGCTAGACCAAGAATGAAAGCTCAAAACAAAGAGAGCTCAGAAAATAATCAAGAATGAAAGCTCACAGAAGAGCTATCGAAATTTTGGCAGCAAGAAAGTCTAAAGAAAACTAGGTTGACGTAACTTTTACTTATACAAAAATGCAACAAAAAAAAACAAGGACATAATACTAATTTTTAATTTGGAACGAACGATGTCTACTCAAATATGTACCCAAAAAATAGAGTCACAAGAGAAAAAAAAAAGAGAAAACTGAAGAGAAATCATGCTTGACGACGCAGAAAGGAAGTATGAATGCGCAGATGAGAACAAAAAAAGAGAAGCGATGGCGATGAAATGAGCGGAAGACGAGCCGACTGAGGGAATGGGCACCAACTCTCAGAGAGAAGCGAATTTCTGAGGCTTCGGCGCCGGAATCGATAGAAGGCCTTGCCAGACTTCGTTTGTGAAAGAGAAATCGCCGAAAAAGGTTTTTCCGGCAAGTAGGTTTGTGTGAATGGCTTTTCTATGAGAATTGGTTGTTTTGGACACGCAACGGGCCCCGATGAAATGCATTCCAAGAAATACTGAAGAGGGATACTTGAGCACAACGAGGAATGAAATTCTTCAGGTCAAGCTCTTGTTCGTAGTTATTAAAATTCAGTAAAAATCAACTACCATAAAAAAAAACTATTTTTTGTCACTAAGTGAGTTTAAAAGAATAGAGCCAGAGTGTGAGATGAATAACGAAAACTTTGGAAAGCCACAGATGATTAAAAATTCACCGAAGTTACTCCCAATGCGACATTCACTCGCCTCGTGCAGAAAGTGCTATCGTGGAAAATAAACCGTGTACATAATAAACTCGCTCTGGAGCGCGTTTGTCGTTCCCAGCGCCCAAAAAAAGAGCCTTCATCGTTTAGCATTCATACGCGATAGATCAAAAGCTAGGAAACGCCATTCCGAGAGTAAATGGAAAAAAAAATGCGGTAGAAAATGTTGGGCGATGATAGATTCGAATTGAATACCTTTCAACTATACCTAAACATCAGAATAATTCCAACGATATGATGTACGACAAAAATAACAAGCTTTGAAACTTTTGAAAAAAAAAATCCCAGCCAAATTATCCACGCTTTTCTTCCTAATCCAAAATTTAAAAAAAATTCAGAGTATTCAAGATTCTTTATAAAATTGAATGAGATGTAATTGAGTCTATTCCGAGTATGTGAACTTCAATTTAATTCCGTTGTCGGCTTATTAGCAGGCTTCAAAAAAACTAAGATTGTATTTTTATTTTTAATGATGTGATGGAGTACACGCCTATCTTCTGAATCTCTCAATCTTCTAAAAATTTCTTTGAACTTCGGAAGATGAAAATCTCCCTTATTGATATAAATAAAACCTGTTTTTTGCGTTGAAAGTAATCTGCCCATAAGGTAAGTCAAAACTTAGAGCCCTTTTGAAAGACTGATCCGTATGAATCTTGATTGACTGCTTTATTCTGATCCGCCGTGTCGATAATTACGCCCCATTCTGCATGAACACACTAATACGTTTAACAGTTGAAGAAGGAAATTTTAACGTTTTTTTTTTTATCGCTTCGGGGGCTACTCCAGTCATCTTTTTCGCGAAGGAGCGCGGTTTACCGGAGTGTCGTAGTTTTTGAAAGATTCCGCGTCAATAATTTTTCAAAACTCGCATTCATATTTGTCATTTTAAATTTCTAAAGCCGCGTTGAGAATTATTTTGCAACGCACGAGAAAGTGGTCGCGAGATTTTTTTGTATTTGGTTATTTTTTGAGTTGATTCTTTAATCTACTTTGTGCGTCGCGAAATTATCTTGAACGAGCTACAATTTTCGCCGCTCAGGAGTTGTTTTCAAAGTCGAAAAAATTTTCTAAAACATCTTTGTTCTGACAAGCTTTCAAAAATCGTATCAAAAAAGCAATTGCAAAAAATTGCAAAAAAGCAAAAGAATTTTCATTTTTTCTCACTTAGAAAACAACTCAAAGTATTCAAAACGGTTCAAAGTGCAACTTTTTGAAAGTTTTCGTAAATGTCTGTTGAAAATCCTTACTGATCAAAAAAAACCTTATCATTTTGTTCAAATGAATAGTTAATTTAGAACTTTTTGTTTAATTTCGTTGTCGTGTCGCGTTTTTATTGAAAGGAAATAACACGAACATTTGCCTCTCCCATCCGTCATCATAGTATTGTCCTAACGCTAGACAACTTACTCAGGTTCTTGTAAACTGCAAAAAAATGGATCCCAACAATGGTGCTTCTTACGGAGGCTACGGATACGGAGACGCATATGCGGCGACCAATGACCCTAACGAATCCGTACGTTCACGTTCCAAACTAATGAAGAATATTTTGTATCGTTGCTGAAACGGGTTGAAGTGATGTTACTGGTTGTTGATCTAAGGTGCAAGTAAATTTGAAAATTTCTTGTTTCGTCTAAAATATTTTTTTTCATAAAAAATCCGAAAAAAAATTTGTGCCTTAAAAGATATTAAACAGATCCGATACCCGATTCATTTTCTCAGCAATAAAATATATTGAATTCAAGAAAGGAGGTTTGGACGTCACCGTACGGTAGAACAGGCGGAATGCTTTGTTTTCTTTGAAAGCATACCGCCTGACAAAAATGATAAGTATTGATGATTGAAAGAATTATTTAAGTTGAACTACGGATGGCCTGCGGCAGGAGTCATGAGTTCTATGTCGGAGGGACAGGCTCCTTACCAACAATCGAGCGGATTCCCACTAAAGGTTCAAAATTCATTTAGTTATTCAAAGGAAATATTTTAACAGAAAAGTAAAAACGGAATTTCAGGGTTCTGGACGAGGATTCGTCGCCCAGGGCGGTTCGTGGGCACCTCCGCCGACTCGAAGTTCTTTCCCTCGCAAAAATGGTCCCCCATTTGGCTGGAAGGTCTCTCCATAGTTGAAATTCACTTTTTATAGATGAAAAAAATGCGCCAAAAAATTCTTTTTTAAAAAAAAGCAGAGACGAACATTTCTGTCGTGAAGTTCAGTAATACAAAACCCGAAATTTTCCAGTTGCTGAACTAAATTCCGCTAAAATTTGATAATTTTATGTTTGAGGCTTTTTTCTTGTTGTGATGCATAGCATCAAAAAAGAAATTGCATTTTTCAGCACTTGAAATTGATTTTATCGCTTCAGAATAACGTCCAAAAGAAGTCGGATACTCAAAAACGCGTGGAAGCCGCTGGAAAACTCCCCGCCATGCTGCTCCACGAACTTTTCCGCAACGTCACCGAAGAGTTGGTTATTATTCTTTTTAGGAGTTATTCGAATAAGAGATGAACTTTTGTTGTTTCAGCTACCAAGAAGTTCAGTCAGTCCCCAAGAAGTATCGGTGCAACATCACGATCAACGGACAGCAGTTTTCCATGGAAGCCGCCAACAAAAAAGCAGCCAAACACGTAGATTTCCAAGCTATTTTCTGTCGTAAAGGCTCAATTCGTTCACGAAATATTTAGAATTAGTAGTTCTGGAACTTGATTCTTTTTCATTTTTCTTCGTTTGTAAGCATTATTCAAATTCTAAAAAAATGTTTGAATTTTTTTGCGTTTCTGGGGTTTTATGACAGTAATTTTTTTGTTTTGATTTTTGAAAAAAATTACTTTTAAAAACACAAGGAAAAAAATAGCCTTATATTTTTTTCCAATAAGAAAAAGAGTTTTTTTGTGAAATTCCATGTAGAAATCAAGCCAAAAAAAGCTCTGTTTTTTTGAATTTTATAATTTCTTTTTAGGGCATTTGTGCGTTTAAAATTGTTTTGAAAGCGAAATTAAAGCTGTTTTCAGAGTAATTCTCGCGAAATAAGAAATTATCTCTGCTTTTTAATATTCAGATATCTTTTTCACTCTCTGGCGGCTATTTTAAATGTTTCGATATCACTTTTAACCCGGTACAATGGTTCCAAAATCGATGAGCTTTGGCCTTTAACTTGAAGAAAAGATTGTTTCTCGGTGTAAAGTATGGTTTTTTAAGCGCGCTGCGGAGCTGGCCCTCCGGTCTCTCCGACCCGACCTTCAGGTCAAGCCTTACGAAGAAGGAATCACAACCGTGCCGACAAACGCCGTCGCAGCGAAAAGACCGGTGAGGAACGGTTGTTTTGCGCGAATCTTAGGAGGGAATCGGCTCTCGTCTAGCACTAGATTGCTTCCCACTGTCTTGCTCTTCTTCCCAAATATCATGCTCATCTATTCAGGTTATTCAGGCTGCTGAACCTCTCGCGCAACAACACGAAGGCGCGAAGAACAACGTCGGCGGCAAGAAAATTAAGGTTTTCCCCTCAATTATCCAATAAAGTTCCTAATTTTCCTGTCTTTTTCTCAGCTCTCTCCCCTGGATTCGGCACTCTCGCTGCTGGACTTCTTTCGCAAACTGTGTTCTGATGCTGGAGCCGCCTTCGCGCCGGTTTTCGACTGTGCCCCCGTCGGGAAAACCGATAGCCCCACCGACAGCCAAACCGAGTACACGTGAGCGCTGGTTCTTTTGGAAAATACAGCAGATGGAATCAATTAAAAAAAGAATTCGTGAAAATTCATTTTTTGGGAACAGCTCCACTATTAGAGCGATAAAATTGTAGTTTCGAAGAACTTTCGAGAAAACCTACGTTAAAGCTTTTTACTGGCCGAGTTCATTCCTAACATTTCGTAACAAAAAAAGCGTTTGAAAGATTTTTACCTTTTTGAATCACAAGTTTAGGTCGAAAATAACGGGAAATAGTTTCACTTACCATCAAAAAGAGGTTTTTTGTGAGTGATTCCAATCCAGATTTATTTTTTTGCTTTCAGCGGTACGACTCATTGTGTATAAACATTCACACTGAAAAAGGGTTTTTGAAGTTTTCAGGGAATTATAGTTTGACTGAAAGGCGAAAGAAACTTTTTTGTATTGATATGAGATTATATAACAACTTTATCGCCGATAATTTTTAACTTTTCACTTAAATTTAACTTCTCGAAAATCCGCTGAAAGTTTTTTTATATTTTTTTGACAGTCCTGAATCGTTTACGAGATGTAAGGATAGTTTTTGACACATTGACAAAAATTTAAGAAGAAAAACCTAGATATTTTATAAATAATACCAATTCTAGTGTGACACTGCTTTTGTCCGCACAGTAGGTTCTCAAATATTCAAAAGCTGAAAAGTCCGAACCTTGACAAAAATTACCTAGAAATCTTGGAAAACAGACAACTTTCCAGTGTGACGCTGTCTTTCCCGGCGCAGCAGCGAACTTACACAAGAACCGGAAAAGGGAAAGCGATGCTCAAGGACTTGGTCATCCGCGAGGTTTCCCGAATCTTCGAATCTTCAGTTATGAACTCGGCTATTTTCCAGGCTCTTCAAGACTTTTTCAAAATTTCCGACGCCGATATCCGCTCGGTGATCCGTCGTAATCTGTGCAATAAGATTCAGACGGACATTCCAATTGTTCAGGTTTTTTCGACCAAATTTAAAATTTGATAGATGGAATAATTCAGACCTTGCACATCGTGTGTGACTTGTCTCATTGCGACGTAAAGTTTACGGTAGGAAACCACTGATTTTTAGTAATATTCAAATGCATTTTTTCCAGTTTGATACACCCGACAATATCCCGCTGGGTACTGGTCCCACTCCTTATATCGCCGTTTGCAAGATTATCGATCATTCCGGTTAGTTTTGGGCATTTTTTAATGAAGAACGTGGTTAATTAGTTTTTTGAAAGTTTAGGGAAAATTTTTCGATTTGTGAAAATACTAGAGATTTTTTATAGCTCATCCATTCTTTGAGAACTTTCGGCTTGACAATCTCGTATATTTTCTGATTCAAAGTGTTAACTTAGCTTGTAGTAATCAAAACCCTTAACTGTTTTGAACTTTTCACTTTTTTAAAACTTCATTTCGTTCTTTCAATCAGAAACAAAACTTCAAAACAAAAGTTTTCCGGAGAAAAAGTTGGAATGTTGACGATCACATGTAGATGAACTACGAAAGTGAAAAATGTAAAATGAAGTCACAATTAAGAAGCAATTAATAAAAAAAGATCGGCTAGATAGTCATTTTTCTTTGATTTCTTCAAAATTTGAAAAGAGCGATTTTTCCAGAAGGAGATAAAGAAATTTCCTTCAAATCGGAACCGGCCGGATCGAAACACGAGGCCAAGGAACGCGCCGCCCTTCACATGCTCAGGTTCATCATATCCAGAAATGCTTCTAATTTTTTTATCAGTTTTTTTAAAGCGAAAAAAATATCAACTATTTCTCACTTCGGCATTATATTTTGTTGCTAGAACACGAGCGCGTTTTTTAGCTCCTCTGATTTTTTTAATTAAAATTTTTTGTTAGAGCAAAATCTATAGTTGATGCATTTTGACTGCTTCCTGTCGTTATAACTAATTTCGATGAAGTTCGAAAACGAAATTTAAAAAAAAATCCTAACCTCCTAGCACCAATTTTTGTTATTAATTCTACCTCTGACAGGAGCTATTTCGAAATCGACCCTGTCTCAAAAGTCGGAGATGAAAATCAACAGGGCCAAGCAGTTCAGGGCCCTTGTCAAATCTTGAACATCATGTGGACCAGGCGAAACAAGGTAAAATCATCATCTACCTTTTTTTATTTAAAAAAATATTTTTTTCTCAGAAAGCAGCTGCCATCAAATACGATTTCACTGACCTTTCCCTCAACAACATGCCCAATTTCTTGTAAAACCATAAAATTTTGGCATTTTTAAAGAATTACTTTTTAGATGTTTCTGCGAGGTTGAAGGCGAAAAATACCAAGGCGAAGGTCGATCGAAAAAGTTGGCGAAAAATGCGGCTGCGACGGAGGTCCTCAGGGCTCTCTTCAAGGTTTTTCGAATTCTTGGCCAGGAATAATGAAACTTGAGTTCAGTACGAATATTCCGTGGACGGACCTTTGCCGCCGGAGTTGGCCCCGAAAAAACATTCAGATAAACAGGCGGAAAAGAATTCTCGATTTGAGGGAGCTGTCGTTTCTCCGCTGTAAGTTTTCTGGAGAAAAATGAGTTTTTTGAATTTCATTTGAATTGATTACATACATCGGCTGGATCCCACCCCAGCGTTTTTGCGCGCGAAAGAAAATTTGAAAATATACTGGAGTAGGCCGCAGTTTGAGGGGGGTAGGCCGCACTCCCGGGCGGGATCTAGCCGACGTATGATTGATTAGGGAGTCTGTGAAAATTCGGAGTTTTCAAGAATAAGAACTTCATTGTGGCAGTAGAAAGAGGGAAGTTGAACTATTTTCAAACGAAAAATTAGACAGAAGTTTGAAAAGGTCGCTTTTTGTGAACGTCCGTCTTTATTAAAAAATCTGTGAAAATTCGAAACTTCCAAGAAAATTGGATGAGAATTTCAGAGTGTCAGTAAAAATAATGAGATCGAAGTAAAAAGTTCAGTAAAGAGCCAGAAATTTAAAAAGACTTCTGTGAACGTTCGTGGCAGTTGAAATTTTCACCCATCATATCCGAATTTTTCAAAAATTTTGAACTTTGGCCTTAATGCGTAACGAAAAAAAATCACTAAGGAATTTAATTTTCGACCTAAACCTTTTTTTTAGTTCCTATGTATATTTGATTTCTAGAAGCCAGTAATGAAATGAAGTAAAGGGATATGGGTATTCCAATAGTTCAACATAAAATAATTTCAAAACTAACTGTGACCATATTTTCCGACAAAACGTTTGACCCTACCTCGACTCCTTCAAACGCAGCTACTTGCAGGTGCACGGAAATCTTGGAGTTCAGCAAGCAGAAGTACTACGACATGTGTTCCGAGTTTCGTATTGGAATGAGCACTCAAATGGCTTGGTTGGACTTTTCCTGTTCTAAGAAGACCTCGAAAATGTTGCAGCTTCTTCCTCGTGAATGAGAAAAATGAGAAACGTCTTCTTTCGATCGGCTCCTCGGCGCCGACCGTCATCGACGTCGGCACGTTGACTTCGGCCAAAGGCAACAGCATCGTCCATCTCGATCCCCTCGTCTTGGCTCGTCGTGGACTCGTTCGGTTAGCCTGAGAAATTGAAAAAAAGAAAGAGCCGCGACGAGTTTTCCATTTTTAAAGTAGCACCCGCGGATGCTACCGCCGATCGCCCGTTTGACCCCAGCCGAGCATCCGAAACACAATTTTTAGCCGCGTATAGACCATACATGGGATAAGCATGGCTAGCAACAGCCAAGTCCTTCCACCCCACGCCCCCTTGCTCCATGCTCAAAGAAAAAAAATTTCATCATTAATAACTAAGAAAAATCGCTTGTTCGATTTTTTATATAAGATCGGACTAGCGCCGCCCTGAAAATTTTGTTTACTTTTTTTTATCGCACAATCGCCCAAATATGTTTCTTTTTTTCCGAGTATCAAACAAGAGAAAATAAAGAATGATTCAGCCATTTTCCTATACCTCACTTCAGGTATCTGATGTCGGAGGTCGAACTCGAAGCGCAGGACCCGACGCAAACGATCTTCCTCCGCGGCGCTGATAACAAGCTCAAGCTAAGGCCCAATTACCATCTCGTGCTCTACGCGAACTACCCGCCCAACTGCAGTTTTGCCGCCCTCGAAAGACCCGAAAAACGCCTGAGCTATCTGACGTGAGAACACGACTCCAATTCTTCAAAGTGATCGTTTTTTTTCAGTCGAAACGCGTTTTTACCGACTCCCGACGAGCCGCAAACCCTCCAAGAAGTTCAAGAAACGAGCGAGATCCGCATAAATAGCACGGCTGACAAGGTCTTCAAGTGGTCTGTTCTAGGTTCGTCGGAAATCTTTTTTAATCATGAAAGTATCTTACATGGGAGATCATTTTAGCGTAGGGTTCAGAATTTTTTCTAAATTTGCTCAAACAATCTTTGATGGACTGGGAATCGATCCCCCATAGTCGCTATCTGCACAAACTTTTTGTTTTGAAGATATGACTTTTCAAAGATTTTATCCTTAACCATGTGACGCCGTTTGGAAGGAATGTGGCCGCGCCACCAACCACTGCATGGCAGCTAGGAGCGTGGTGCAGTGGTTAGCGTGTTAGCCTGCGGAGCCTATTATGAAGGTTCAAATCCTTTTGCCGCTAACTTTTTTTTGCCATTATTTTTTTAAAGAATTCTGATAAGAATATTAAAATTTCATGAGTAAAACCTTTCCAAATAAGTTCGATAGCTATTTTCTTTCTAAAATCGCTTTTTTTTATGGACAATAGTTATGGAAACTTTCTGAAGTTGTGGCGGACTTCATCAGAGACTATTTTTTTGAAAATCAGCGAAAAATGTTTCAGAAAAGCGCTGAACCTTCATCGAAGATCTTCGCATGTCTTGGTTGTGATAAATAACAGTGGCTTTTCAATATTTCAATAGCCAATTTCTGTCTTACGTCTGAAGAAACATCTTTACAGAATATGAAAACTTACCTGTCATCCGAGTTTTATTGAAAAAAAAAAATTTCCAAACCCTATTTCCATCCTAATCCAGATTTTTTTTTTCAAATTTTCGGGAATCTAATGTCGTGTTCAAAGTAATTTCCGCGAAATGCAAAATGATCTCTGACTCTCCAAAATTTAGTGATCTTTTCCTTTCTCTAACGGGTATTTTGCATTTCGCGGAAATTACTTTGAACACGGCATAAAAATCTTTTGAGCAAAATGTTTTTGGGAAAAATTCTCTGATGATGTGAAGTCCGCCACAACTTCAGAAAGTTTCCATAACTATTGTCCATAAAAAAAGCGATTTTAGAAAGAAAATAGCTATCGAACTTATTTGGAAAGGTTTTACTCATGAAAATTTAATATTCTCATCAGAACTCTTAAAAATAATGGCAAAAAGTTAGCGGCAAAAAGGATTTGAACCTTCATAATAGGCTCCGCCGGCTAACACGCTAACCACTGCACCACGCTCCTAGCTGCCATGCAGTGTTTGGTGGCGCGGCCACATTCCTTCCAAACGGCGTCACATGGTTAAGGATAAAAACTTTGAAAAATCATATCACCAAAACAAAAAGTTTGTGCAGGTTGCGACTATGGGGGATCGATTTCCAGTATATCAAAGATTGTTTGAGCAAATTTATAAAAAATTCTGAACCCTACGCAAAAATGACCTCCCATGTTACTGGGATTTTTGGAATGAGAACACTCACGTTTTCTGTACTTTTTGATGAACAATTCGCGTTAGGTTTTCCATAATCGGAATTTCATTAACGACAGTAATATATTGATAAATCGTTGTTGAGCCCAACTAGAAATATTAGTTTTTTTTTTTCAAGTTCTTTTTTGAACGGCCATGACTTTTGGCGCATACCTATGCGAGAGTTTCCGTGCTCATATTTCTCGAAAAGTCCTCTTTTGAGATTAGGATGCTCCCTAGGTAGAGAAAACATGCTAAACGAGTGGCAATAGAATATAATTTTTTTTGTAGTCCGGTGAAAATATTTTTTTGCTCAAAGTTTTGCTCTGGAAGAAGGGAAAAATAACCTCTGATCTCATTATCAGGTGTGCAAGGCGCTCTCTTGTCGACTTTGATGCATCCAATCTTGCCGACGACTGCATTCTTCGGTCATGCCGCGCCGGTAACATTCCTACCTTTCATGAAAATCCTCTGGAAATAGTTCCCGATGCGCATTTGCAGAGTTTAACTCGAGTTTCTAAAAATCGCTCTCTGATTTGTAGGTGAGCGACGAATCTCTGAAATTCGCTCTGTTCGGTCGGCTGGGAGAGCCAAA
The DNA here is from genome assembly GCA_904845305.1 of Caenorhabditis auriculariae. Taxonomy (NCBI): domain Eukaryota; kingdom Metazoa; phylum Nematoda; class Chromadorea; order Rhabditida; family Rhabditidae; genus Caenorhabditis; species Caenorhabditis auriculariae. The sequence continues at coordinate 74,084 of CAJGYM010000099.1, forward strand.
AATTCCGTTTACTGTGGAGTCAAAACGCGTTAGTTTCTCTTATTTTTGAAGGCATTTTGAAAAAATCTCCAGGTGAATATCATGATGCTTCAAAGCGAACCTCATCTGTGGTACCGCTCTTCAAACGGACCCGAGGTTCGTCGTTTCCTACCAGTTTAATCCAGAAATAATGTTTTTTAGGTTATTGACTGCACTACTGGACGTACAACCAAGGGAGCTCCATCCAAAGTTTGCAAATCTGAGCTCTTTGAGGTTCGAATTCGCTCTTTTCTATGGTATCTCCTGAAATCTCGATTTTAGGAGTACCGTAAGTTGAAAGACGCCATCACTACAACGGAAAGCTACGAAGACACCAAAGCTCGTGCTCACGAGTACCAACTCGCCAAGAATATGTTCTACGAACAGGTACTGTGAGAATACGGGGGAATACACTGATACTTTCAATTAGCTTTCTGGAATTTGCCGTAATTTAGCTTTAAAAATTTTTAATGGACGGAATGGTACTTACATATTCGCTATCTGCGCAAATTTCTTGTTTTTCATTATTTTTCATATTCGCTTGGAAGACAGAAATGGTTCTGAAACCCATATCCTGCAATTTTAAAACTGTTCGTATATGAGACTGGGGTCTGAGCAGATTTCTAAAAAAAGTAGATAAAAAAATTGTCCGGTGCCATTTTCGTTTGTGGTCCCTTTGAAAGCCTGGAAAAGACAATTCAGTCATCGATGACTTGGGAAAATATTAAATTTCGCCCTCTTTTGTACAAAACTAGATTTTTTTATGGTTTATATTAATAAACTTGATTATTGCGTTGAAAATAGGTTTAAAATATATCAAAACACAACTGAAAAAGAAAAAATACAAAGAAAGAACAAAAACATAATATCCAAAGCACAATACGGATTTTTGAACAACAGAAATACCGTTTCGCAATTGCTTCAAAAGCAAAAATATTTGATTCAAAACGTATATGAAAAAGCCATAGTTGACGTAATTTATCTGGATATAAGTAAAGCCTTTGATTCCGTAACACATCGAAGAATGTTGGACTTACTGGAATCCTATGGTTGCAATGGTCGGCTACTCTCCTGGTTTCAGAGCTATCTCATTGGACGTACTCAAATGGTACGCATAAATGAAGCTCTATCCGATGAAATTCCCGTACTTTCGGGTGTACCACAGGGTAGTTGTTTGGGTCCTTTGTTTTTTCTACTTTACATCAATGATATTGATAAAGTAGTCAAACACAGCGAACTATTAACATATGCCGACGATTGTAAATTAATGATAAGCTCGAAAAATAGAAAAATTTCGAAAAATAAGCTTCAGGAAGATCTAAACTCTATTCATAACTGGCTAGCAGATAGACAGCTTGTCCTTTCGAGTTCAAAGAGTATACATGTCAGATATGGTAAATCCAATACTGAGAACCCTTCTTACACAATAAATGGCTCAAAAATTCCAACAGATGTATTCATCACAGATCTGGGAGTACATTTTAGTTCTAATTTAAAAATGAATGGTCACGTGAATGTAATTGTGAAAAAATGCATGAAAATCGTGAATAATCTTTTTAGATGTTTTACCTTCTCGCACACTAACTTCATGAATTGCTACAAGTTGAAGATTTTACCTGTTCTTGAATATGGGTCAGAACTTTTCTGTCCTCTAACAAGAACAGATATCGATAGATTGGAATCAGTTCAAAGGAAGTTTACTAAAAGACTTCAACGTCTCGGACTAAACACCCTTTGGCAAAGACGTTTAAAGAAAGACATAACTGCTGCTCACAATTTCATTTACGGATACTATTGGTGCCCATCTCCAATCCCTTTACAAAATACAACAAGTAGATCGAATCAACTGCGAGGAAATGGTCTCAAAATAGAGCGGCCTCTACTTTCTGACATACACTACCGGTTCATCAATCAAAGAGTTTACAATCATTGGAATCACATGGATAGAAACATAGTATTTGAGTATGAAAAAAATAAGTTCAGATCTAAACTTGAGAAATGGTTTGAAAACAACATTACAGAACTAAACACTCTTGATCCAACAAAAATATGAAAGCTACCTAATCGACATCTAAAAGAATAACTTCATGGTTATTCCAATTTACTCAAGTGGGGGGTTAACACGACCGCGAGTCCTCTTCCCTCCATCACCACAAGTTCCGACACATATGTTCCCAAACTCTCCCTACATCTCTTTCGTGAAATTTAGTACTTGTGTGTGAGAAATAAAACATTTTGATGAAAGAAGCTTTTTTTTCTGACAATGTTAAACCTGTGAAGCGGAAGAAATTGTTCGAAGAATAAACATGAAAAATCTTTGTTCCATCACAAAAATGAAAAAAAAAAACAATTAATTTACAGCTCCAAAAAGATGGATTCGGCGCGTGGCAGAAAAAGCCAAAGGAACTTGTCGATTTCACGTTCGATTCCCTGGACGTCAAGTTTTAAAAGAACCCCCTCACTTGTGTGTAAGAAAACTGTAAATTGTTACACTCAAAAACCTCTGATTTGATCTTTTTTTTCCTTTTTTTTTTAGTGCACCGTGTGCTTCTTCTCGAATGGATCTCTGGGAGAGATTTATTATAATAAGAATTTTCAATTTTTTTTTTCTGGTCCGTTATGTAAACTTGTTTCATTTCCAAAATGGTCAATTGTTGTTGTTTTTTTTTCATAATAATGAATCTCTTGTTCGTGTGACGTGTTCTTATTTTCATTCACATTTTTTAATTATCGATTGATGGAGTCTTGCGAGTTCGATGACTGCAATAAGTTGGAGCGCGTGAGTGTAGTTGAAAACTTTCTAGGAACTTCCTTTTTCGTAGGTTCTCAGCGACTCGAAGACCGCCGACGCCCTCGACCAACTTCTGTTTGTGCTTACTTTCTTTTTTCTCGAGGCATTGGAAAATTTCTGATTCAATAACTTTGAAAGCAATGAGAAAATTGGATTTTTATGTCGTCTCCGTCGAATTGGTTCGTGGGAAGAATCCTTCTGTCCGTTTTCTTCGTACTTTTGCTGCTTCTGACCATCGGCGTTGGCTCTCTCGCTCTTCTGATGATCTTTCGCGAGAAGAAACACCGCAGTCCACCTTCGAATGAACCGATAGGTGGGCTATTTTTGCAAATAACCTGGTAGGAATTTTTTCAAAAGTCCTAGTAACTCCAAAATGGTTCCTGTAGAGGCAACCTGAGGCCCTTGAAAGCTCCCCTTAGACTTTACCTCCTCTTTAGCGGCCACTAAAGCTTGCAAACGTGGCCTTTAGGGTTTAGGGGTTTTTGTAAGTAGCCCCTAGAGGGGCTCGCTAGACAAATTGTTATGAACTCTATGAGAAGAAGCATTGAAACGAAAAAAAATTTGAAGACTCTATAGGGACCACTTGAGCTTTAGGGTCTTAAGGATCAGACCCTAAAACCCTATAGAGACCTCCTAAACTTAACCCCTATAGGGGCGCTTTTTGTCCTCTATAGAGCCTGTTTTTTTCTCAAACCCCTCTAGGGGCCACTCTGGCGTTCCTAGGTGAATATTCAAATCTGCGAAAAGCCTGTAGATTCGATGTTAGCGATTCAAAATGGTTCATGGCGGAGTTTGGTTCAAAAAGCAACGTTTAATTTCAGTATTGGAGAAAAAACCGTCTCCCCCCTTGCCCCCTCCCGTGGACAACAAACCGTCTCCAGCCGTGCCTGCTCCTGTCGAGAACAAACCGCCCCCAGCCGCGCCCCTTCCTGTTAAGCCATCTCCTCCTGTAACTCCGCCTCCTGCAGCAGCTCCGCCTGCTCCTGCCAAAACGGCGCCTCCTCCTGCAGCAGCTCCACCTCCTCCTGCCAAAAAGACGCCGCCTGCGGCAGCTACTCCGGCAGCCCCTGCAAATCCTCCGAAAGCTTCGGCGTCGCCAGCCGCAGCCAACAAGTCTAACAAAAAACCCGTTGCTGAATCGAAATCAAAAAAGAAAACCAAATAAAACAATTTATTTTGGCTTCAAATTTTCATTTGAGATCGCTCCAACTAGCTATATTCTTCCCGACTTGAAAGGCTAGATTTGCAAGGGTGAAGCGTTGCGTACGCGGCGCGTGTTTTGGCGAGAAAATCGGATTCAAACGCGAGGCATATTTTTTTTTGACAGTTTTTCGATAGTTTTTCGTTTTTTATGGTTTAGTTGAACAAATAGAAGTAGAAAAAAATAATTAAAAAAACAATTTTTTTCTCTACTTTTTTTCCTTATTGACCTCGAATCCCTGCCAAAAAACCGGGTCACCCTTACCAATCTAACCATCTCGCCTTTCAAATCGCGAAAAATTGATTACATATGACAATATTGCACGCTAAAAAGATGAGAAATGAAAAAAATTCAATCGAATTTTTGTATTTTCGGTTTCTTTTTGATCAAGTTCCTCAAAAAGATGGCGCATTTGTAGACAAGATAGGCTACAAAAACTGATCCGAATAACGAATAGAAGAAGAGATCGATGAGATGATATTCGAAGAAGTTGAGATGACGTCCGTGGGGGTCCTGGCTTTTCAGCTCCCCGAATCTGAAGTCAACTTCAGAATTTGTTCAAATTTCGAGAATCTTTCTCTTGAGATACAATCTCGACATCATCTCACCTGGCTGCGAATTCCAGGTAACGAAGGGCGAGTTCCTTGGGCGGAATGGGCTGTCGCTCCAGGACTTCAGCCAGCTTTTTCGCGTTTTCCGTGTAACTTCAAACCAAATTTCCACTATTTTCTCTGAAAAATTCACCTTTGGTCGTAGACGACGTCGTGGATGGCTTTTTTCACGAGATCCTCGTCAAATAGGTCCGATTTTTCCAGAACGATTGATCCGCCATGTCGTTCCAACATGTAGGCGTTTCGGAACTGGTCGGCGAATATTGGGACCTTGAAATGTTACGTTTTCCCAAACTTCCAGTGTAAAAGACTTATTATAAGAGGCTAACTAACAACGAAAAATTTTTTTAGACTGTATTCCATATTTTAAGTTTTTTTCGTGTAATTATTGAATTTATACTTGAATTGTACAAAATTTATCTTCTTCGGCTGAATTTTTTTATTCGCATCAAGACAGCGACGGATCGGTGTACAGAAATTTACGTACCGTAACCCAATATTGCAAAAAAGGCAACATGAGAAATGATTCAAAAATCAATCCTAGTCAGAAGCTTCCATGACGGAGAGCTTTATGAGAAAAATTTGAACCGGGAGAAAAAAAATCATTTTTCTCCATAGAGCAACTGTGCTGCAGAATTTTTCCCATGAATTGAAACTTTTTTAAAATTTCACTTCGAATTTTAAAACAACAGGATTGTACAGTTTAAAGTTAGACGCACAATGAGGAGAGTTCTACAGAATGACCTTTCGAATCACATTCAACTTTTCCTGTCCTTATACATCTAGGACCAAAAAAAGTCTCACCGTGACAGCGGGAACGCCCAGGTAGGCAAGCTCATTCGTGCTGCCGAGGCCGGCGTGGGTCACGAAAGCGCTGAGCTTCCGACTGGCGAGCAACGCCTTCTGCGGCACCCACTTGGAGAAGTGAACGTTCGACGTTTTCTCCGCCCAGGCGACGTCGTCGTCTTCATACTTCCAGATGAACGTCACATTCGGCATCGAGGAGAAAACGTTCAGAATAGTCGTCCTGCAACCAGCTTGTGAATAGAAATCTGTGAAGTTTATGAGCTGCTTAATATAAGTTTAAAAGTAAGGTCATTTTTCTCTTGCCCTCAGGAGTCTTCGAAAGACACGTCCGCAACATCGCGTTAACGTCTACTGTAATCAGTTTTTTGGACACCGATCTGAATCTTTTTTTCAAAATTAAAAGGCGGGAAAAAAACAGCGTTTTTCTTCGAAAGTACTAATGTCTGCGCTTTTTTGAGGAGACCGTTCGATTTTCAATCAAAAACTCTACAAGATACTGATTTTCAAAATTCCAAGTTCTAAAGACCTTTCTTATCGAGGCTTTCAAGCAGTCAGAATGCGAGAACTTTAATCAGGTTATTCAAAACCCGAAACTTCTATTTTTCCCTAAAAAATACCTCATGTCGTTCGGCATCGCCGAGGAGAAAACCATGGTTCCGAAAGAAACGAGGACGTTTTTCGATCTTCTGCTTACAACTTCTTCCCATTCCTGAATTTGATAATCATGCCTCCTTTAAGGCAAGTGAAGATCGTTCCAAATTTTATAAAAAAACAGTAAAATCGCTTTTCCTTTCATGATAAAACTATTGTTCTGATTCTTAAAATCTACTATTTCACGAAACTTTTTAGTTATGAAGAAAAATGCGTCTAAAGGATAGGCCTAAGACCTTTCGCTTTGCATCTTTTGTGTAGAGCGTGAAGATATTTTACTGAAATACTAAATTTTCTCAAACTTTTCTCAAACGTTCCCCGCGCACCGTCTACCATGTATTCTTCTTTTTTTGTATAGTTTTTTTTCAATTTTTTTTTTTAGAAAAATGCGATTCACGTCTTTAAAAGTAGGATCCTCTAAACTCAAAAAAAAAATTACCATAATTTTTGGGACATAAAAAAGGTATTTGAAATCCCGAAATCAAGCTTCATTTCAAGTTGCCTGTAATGCGCTTCCCAGCTGTTTTTCGTTGAATGAGCGAAAATATAACCTTGCTGAGCTTTTCAGATCGAAGTTCAGTCAAATTGATGGTGGCGCCGCCGATTTGAACCGTCTTGTGGAGGGTCGGCCGAGGAAAGTTGAGGAAGGGGTTGGAGTTGGATAGGACGAACGCCGCTTCAGGAATCACTTCCTGAAGAGAACAATACTGTCTAGAAAAGTTCATCCATATGAAAAGTCGAAGAGGTGCTCAGAGGATCCCTAAGAATGTTCTTAGAAGGTGAAAAAAGGCTTCTTGGTGCTATAGTTGATTCACGGCTTCCTTAAGTCATCAAAAAAGAGTCCTTCTGACATTTCGAACTTTGCCAACCAACCCGAGAAAGGCGAACTTCGATGTTGAGCTTTTCCTTGACCATTTTCGGAACGTTCGGATCCTGTACCATCTGTTCGCCGAACCACGTCTCCAAGGCGTTTATTCCTCTCTGAAGGACGTTCATCTTGTCGCGTTGAGTCGAAAAGAATCCTGAAATGTTTTATTATTTTTCAATTCTGGGAAATAATTTGAAAAAAAATTCTGAAAGACTGGGAGGAATTTGAAATAAAAACCACGGTAAAAAAAGACAAACTTTTTTTGACAGTTCTTCCGAATTTGAACTTTAAAAAAATTACGTTCATGGAACTTTTTTTATACTACCAAAAAGTGTTTAATTAGAAAAAACAAGTTTAAATTTGAGTGTTCGGAAAGTCTTTCGATGACTCTTTTCAAAATCCTTTTTTTTTAAATCTGCGTTAAAATCTTTGTCGCTGACGTCTTTGTACATGCGTGGCAAAATTCTACTTTATCATTGGAAATTATATCTAGGCCACAAATTGAAGTCAATTTTCACCTGATTTCAGACTTACCTGGCACGTAGCTGGGTAGAATAGGCTCGCCGATGAGATTGGCGACCGTGTCGTACTCCGGGAAAGAATCCGTCAGGACAAGCGTCGGAATCTTCAAAATGTCCCGAACCGCTGAAAAAATGTTTTGAATTCAATGAATTCGTCAGCCAAACCAAAGGGGCATTCAGAAATCGCTTCCGTCAGAATCACGTCGAAATTCTTCTTCTTCAAAGTTTCCATCAGTTTTTTATCCACTACGACAGCTAAAAATTGATTTTACTCAACTTTTTCTGATGAGAAAAAGCCTCACATTCGCAAGAGTGGGCGAAAATCGTGAGATGAGCGGCGCACATCTGAAAAAAATCTGTCAAGCGTCGATTTTCTGAAAAAGCACCTTGGCAAAAGTGAAAACATCGGATTTTTCGACCCATAAACTGGTATAGTCGCCCTGGAGCAGAGCTTCGTTCATTCTGGACACTTGCTGACTCGCCTAAGAAATCTCGAAAGTTGTTTGAATGGAAAAGATGACGCCACTTCTGGCTTGAGGACGTCTCTTGTGTACTGGAGCAGCTTTTCCGGGTCATCTCGCATCGATTCATCGATAATCGGGGCCAGAAAAGTCTGCAGCTCTCTTTGATCAATTTTTGAATGACCATCTTCTATTTTTGAACTATCAACCTATTATCTTTTTTCGCCGCAAACTTTAAACTATCTTGTTCTGTTTCTAACAAGGGGATGTTTTTGAGCGCCCGGCTAAACTTTAGATGAAGCTTGGCTGACCTACACTTCAGGACTTCCTGATCTTAGAACGAGGAACAACTTCTTGCAATAGATTTCGGAAAACAATCGTTAACCGAGAGGAATTACAGAAAAAAAAAAAGAAAAGAATAAGTTCAAGCAATGATCATTGAGGTATAGAAAAATAAAGTTGTGATGAAGTGAGTCTTATTTTTCGAGGTGGAACATTTTTTTGTGCCTTTTCATGAAAATAATACCTAATGTTGTATATTATTCTGCTTTTTATACGTTTTCACTGAGCTTCTACGACTTACAAGCTTGAAAGCGCTCAAGAAAAAAATCCAAACAAAGTTTCACAGAATTATTTTTCGTATCACTTTTCTACTCAGATATAGTCCATTTTTCCCGACTTGACAGGACAGAGGAATAGATTAGCAAGGCTAAAGCGTTGCGTAAAAGAAGCGGCTTCCGTGCGGGAAACTCGAGATCAAATCGGGGAGGATTGACTATAACAGATACTCACGACATTATGTCCAGCTTGAGCCACAATTTCGGCAATCGTGGAGAGAAAGTTATTGTGACTTCGGGCGAAAAGAGGCGACCAGACCAGGTAATTGTACCCATCCGATCTGTGGAGCACCGCTGATAAAATTACTGCGAGAAACCAAGTTTTCATCCCTGAAAACTCCCAAAAATCTCAGCAAAAGGTCATAAAGACTTGCCTTTTCGAAACGTCTGCAAAAAAGATAATAACCGCCTCTGCCGCCAGTGAAAGTTCCGACGAAACCAATGGCCAATATTTATATAACTGGTTCGAATGTCGCCGGAAACTTCTCCCGCCCCTTACCTCGACAAAACGCCGTGGAGAAGCAATAAAAACACACCTGAAAAAACTGAACAGCCTGTCTGGAACACAGTTTTTTTATTTTCAGAAGTTCAAAAGTTTCAGGAAGTTAATTGTTAACAGAAAACTATTTACGTGATACTGTTTTTGTCGATAATAGGAAAATATTTGTATGAATTCGGTCTAAAAGATCATTTCTTGATCAATTCTGAAAAATGTGGAACATTTCGTTGTAGAGAAGCGCAATAAATATGAAGATTCAATAAAAGCTTGCTGATACGTTCTCTAGTGTACTGACCATGGCAAAAAGAGAGTTTTCCCAACTTTCTATTCGAGTTTCACTACAAAGCTTCACAAATTCACTTAGAACCACCAGAGTGGTCCCTGTAGGGGCAAGCTTAAGGACACTTCAAGGTTCTCCTCTAGGGATTGTTTACCCCAAACCCCTAAAGGGGCCATTCTGTCGTTAGTGAAGTTGAACGACCAAAACTTGACTTCAAGTCGAACTCAAGAAAGTTTTAGTTTCTCTGTGGTCAAAGTGATCATTTCAGTAAAATTTCATGGAATCATTGGTATTTTGATGGGAAAAAAACAGCAAAGCTAATGGTAAAAGTGCGAAAATTACTTTTTCCTTCTAATTCAAATTTTCACTCTTGATTTAAAAGTTGAAAAAGAACTGGGAAAATTTTTAGTTGCCACTATAGTAGTAACTACTAGACCACTAAAAATTTTAGTGGCCACTTTAGGGGTCAATGGATCCTGGATGGAATACTGGATGAAAAACTACTGAAGTGGCCACTAAATAGAGAACCTCTATAGTGGCCACTAATACGAAAAATAGCGGCCACTATAGAGGTGGGTTTACTTTATTGTCCTCTCCAAGTAGCCCTTGGCGAGCCTCTATAGTGGCCACTAAAAATTTTCCCAGAAAGTCTACAAAAATTTCTGATCCAAATTGGAATAGTGAGTTCCTGGCTATGAATCTTAAGGAAAATCTCCAATTCATTTTGATTATTTGAATTTAGTTCTCCATTCTGAATGAACTTTTCCTATTTCAGGCCAACTGGAAAGTTCTAGTATTATTTACCTCTCTTGTACCTTTTCACACTTGCGAAGAGCAAATTCAGACAGCTACATCCAAACAAAGCTGAGAAAAAAGAAGCAAGAACGAAGTGACAATGAAAAGTAAACAGAAGAACCGTATGGGTGGTCTGAATGAATTATGTTTCACTTTAGAAAAAAAAAAAGAAAGGTTTTTCAAAGATGGGACGCTTCGAAGGAAGCAAAAAGTAAAAAAGTGGAACGGTGGATTTTAGCTTTTTAAGGGTGAAAACGGAGAAAAAAAAAAATCTATTCACAGGTGGAGAAGTATAGCCTCAACTCAATAATTTTCGGATATTGGATGATTTCCAGAATAAATACGCACTGAAAAAGTGTTATTGGGCAACTTTTAAGTTGTTTCTGAAAGAAACCCTTTATCGAACAATCAAAAAATAAAGAAAATTAGATATTAAATAAAAAATCTCAAACTGAAATAAACGAAAAAGATTCCGTAACTGAAAATCATTCGCTTTCCAAATGATGAAGTATTTGGCGTAAAATAAAACATCAAAAACCTCAAAAAAAAAAACAGTTTTTATCACAAAAACGAGAAGAACACTATCTACTTGCCCCCCGTTATCGCAGTCCACCTTATTTTTTTCTCAAATCGTAAATATTTTTATCTACAGAGGACTACACAAACGGTTTTTCAATAATTTATTGAAGAATACAATTTTTGACTGAAGGCTTTTTTCAAGAACTGCTTCGATTTCCTGAATGAAAAAAGGGAAAAATAATGGTATTTCAATAAAAAAAGGAAATAAAAAAATATATTCATTCAAACTCTCAAAACAAAAAAAAAATAATTGGTCGATTTACCTTGAGTTTAAGAGTAACGAATTTTTCACTTTATTCCTCTCAGACTTGATTTTAATTTCTATGACATTTTTTCTTTTTTTGTTCTTTATTTAAATTGTAGATCGAAGTGAACTTTTTGGAGTTCACACTGATCTGTGAATGAATATTATTATAGACTAGATAATGATTTTGGTACCAACCTGAACAACTTACCAGTTTTTTGTGCATCAAAAATCAAAAAAAAAAGCAATTTGGTTCACTAATTCAGTATGCTTTCCGGTAACCCTTTTTCCTCCCAAAATATAAAATTTTGGTTTTGAAGCTTGCAAGATCTTCCTCTACAACTTAGAAAAAAGTTGGGATTATTTTCAGAAATTTCCAGGATGCAAACTATAGACCATTCACGGCTAGCTTGGAACGCAAAAAGGCGTGGCCTGTCTGCACTCTCCACCAAGCAGGGCACTGTCTCGTCTCTTTTCGTGTCAGGACCCTTTCCTCGATGGCTCAAGCCAGCCGTGAAAAAGCTATAAATGACCTTCCTTATCGGAGAGCTTTCTCGTTCTTTTCTTCATACTTCCCAAATAAGTCGTCAAAAAAGTCAGTGAAACTACGTCACAAATTGCAAAGAGAACCTAAAAACCTTGATTGATGGCATGAAAACCATTTTCGGAGTAAAGATCAAGGTAACCGTCGAATTAAGACTACGCGCTCTAAAGATAGAGAGAAAGATATTCTCTGAGAAATTCCTCTCCCAATTTTTTCTCTGCTTAACTATGCCATCTAGTTCTTGTTCTTATTTCTGAGAGTCCTCTCAGAGAAGAATGGTCAAGACGTTCTTCTTTGTGGTTTTTCTGGCTGTTCCGATTTCGGGCCTCAATTTTCTAGTCTATTCTCCGCTTTTTGCTCACAGCCATACGGTCTACTTGGCTACTCTTGCTGATACTTTGACCAATGCTGGACATAATGTGGTAAGAAAACTTTCTACCAAAAACGAGCAAAAAAAACTATCCTATTAAGAAATTTGAAAAAAATTTTTTTACTTCTTTTTTTCATGCTCTATCGGGACCGGGAAAAAGTTTTTTTCAAAATGAAGTATCTTCTCCCACTCAAAAAAAAAACGTATCAAACAAACTGATATTTTTTGTACGATTTCCGAAAATGTCGCAATTCCAAAAACATATGATGTAAGTTCAAATAATTTTCAGACTTTCTTTGCACCTCTTATCCATTCCAAGTTACGAGCCAAGCTGTGCGTGAAATCTACAAAAGATGTCATTCTCGTCGAGGTTTTTATTTTTTTTTTGGAAAGGAAAATGTATTCACCGCTTTTGTGAAGCCTGATTGCAAAATCTCAACTTTCCCATATATCAGTCAAGAAGAAACCTTTAAAAAAATTCCAGAAATCTGTTGCGAAAAAGATATAACTTGTACTACGAACGTTAATAAATTCTCAAACCGTACTTTTTTTCTTTTCTTGTTAGATCGAAACATTATCAATTCCAGAACGATGACTACATGGAAAATGTTCAAAAGAACATTGATGCCGTTGATTTCGGCCGTCTCTGGGTCGATCCGAACGGCGCGAGAATGCTTTTGGGGGTACAAACGGTATTTTTACTTAAATCAAAAAATTTCAGCTCGCGGAACACTTTCAAAAAATGTTTCTCCGGAGCTGCAAACGTTTGTTTCCGAACAGGATTGAAAAAAAAATTCTTTTCAATTTCAGTTCAACTGGAAAACAAAATAGTGATGGAATCATTGCGCTCGAAAAAATTTGACGTGATCATTATGGAGCCTCTAACAACTTGTGCTGTTGGTGAGCGCATAGAAAAGGTATTTAGGAAAAAAGACCTTTTAGGAATAAAGAAATACCTGAACATTCCAACGATGCTACTCGCGGTTCCTTTGACGCACATGGAACTGGTTTCCTACTACTTGGGCGAACCCATCGCCCCGAGTTACGTACCCGGAAAGTACTCGGCTTTTTCTCATGGGACTGAAATATTTCAGGCGTTTATTCGGACCAACGAAGCGAGATGAACTTGATACAAAGGATGAAGAATACGGTGTCCATTTTCTTGGGCATACAATTGGTCAAAGGAAAGATGGACGAAGAGCAACAGCTGGCCAGTCAACTAACTGGATTGAAAGTCCCTGGTCTTGTGGTTAGTTCAATTCCAGAACTATTCAAAAGAAAAAGAACGAACGCGAAAATATTCAGAGCTTTAAAATTTGATTTTCAGGATGTTTTAGCGAGAATTGCAAAAAAAGTTTGCTCTAATAATAATAATGGAGGTTTGAAAATACATTTTGAAACAAACAACTTGGTCAAGAAGAAAATGCGTTCGACAGAGAAGTGGAAAAAAATTCAAAATTTCGATTTAAAAAAGAAGACTCTCAGAAGTTGGTGACCAAAAGAGAAAACTTATTTTAAAAAATGAGAAAACTTTTCAACCAGAAAAATTTTGCGCGTCACCGTGTAGTATTGCGTCGTTCTGCAGCTTCAGGAAATTTAATTCGGAAATAAAATAAAATCTCTTTTTGGGAAAAAAACAATTTTTTTGAAATTGTGTTTCTTTTTTCCTCGCTACATTTTCATGATATTTATAGGACGTGATACACGAGTCGCCGTTCGTTTTCACTAATTCCAACCCTTTAATCGACTACCCACGGCCGATAATCCACAAAACAGTAGCTATCGGTGGAATTACTGTCGACGTTGAAGAAATTCGCACCCGCAAGCTCGACCAGGTTTTTCTTTCGAGAAAAAATTTGTTTTAATTTGTTTGATCGTGAAACACAGAAATCCCAGCGCTTGATTTACTTTCTTTTTTAGTATTCACTCAATAAAAGTAATTTCTAGAAATGGGATGCAATTCTAAACCTTCGACCTAAAAATGTCCTCGTATCTTTTGGGTCAATGGCAAAGTCGGTTCTGATGCCGCCTTCTCACAAGTTAGACTTTCATTTTTTTTTTTTTCAATGACCGCTCTTAGAAAAGCTATAATCGAGACGTTCCTCGAATTTCCTGACGTTACCTTTATCTGGAAGTATGAAAGCGACGACATCGAGTTTTCCTCCTCTGCAACGAACGTCCATTTCACAAAATGGGTACCTCAAGTCGAACTATTGGGTTTTTTTTTATTGAGAAAACAAAAAAACCATAAAAGGAAAATTTCCAGCGGACTCCAGGTTGACAGCTTTCGTGACTCATGGAGGCGTTGGTAGCACAACTGAATTTGCTCATTTGGGAAAACCAGCCGTCATGGTTCGTTTTCAAACTGATTTTGGGAACTTTAGACTTGCATGGCTAAATATGATTAATTTATTCTTGTCTTCATAACATTTTTTTATTAATTCTAAAATGAAAAAAAATAATAAGAAGGTGTAGAACGACGCCGACCAATTTTTTTATTCTGAAAATGTACTTTCTGTTTTGCCTTAAAAAAGACAAAGAAATAAGGTTTTTTTAAGCTTATTCAAAGGTTGAAACGGATAACTGAACGAACTAAAACTCACGAAATGACCATAAAATACACACTAGTTGGCGAAGTTCTACGGAGGCCATGAAAAGGTAAAAAAAATTTCCCGCTTTCATCCATAAATGATAAATGACCTAATATTGCTCCCTAAATTCTCATCAATCTGGATGGAAGACTCTTAAAGAAAGTTCTGTTTATGGAAAACTCTCTTTTGACTTTTAAAATCAGTTTTGAGTCATTTACCATTTTTGGATGAACCACGGTAAATCCATTCACCATTTTCTTAAATACGGCTTTGAATTTTAATTTGCTCCCATTTCTCAGAGCTTTCCAGGTTCCTGTGTTCGGAGACCAGCCGCGCAACTCCTACAGCATGGAACGACACTCGAATGTGGTCGTCGTGCGAAAGTTTGAGCTGGCCGATAAGAGCGTCTTAATCGACGCCATCGGTCGGGTCATTAACGATAAAACGTAGGAAAAGCTGATCTTTGAATGAAAGTGGGCTTCATCAGATACACGGAAAACGCCTTGAAGCTGGCCGAAATGTTGGAGAAACAGCCGAATCGGCCCAAAGACTCTTTCGTTCGACATGCTGTTTTTGCGGCAACGTTGGTTCATGGAACAGTTTTTATATCGTGTTCAATGTGATTCCGCGAAATTTGAAATAGCCGTCAGGAAGAGATAACTAAATTTTGGAGAGTCAGAGATTATTTTAAATTTCGCAGAAATTACGCGGAACACGGCATTAGCAATATATAGTCCGTTCAGATTTTGAATGTCAAGTCGAATGACGTCATTCGAAAACGATCTGTGGATGGCTCGCTCTCTAATTGGTTTATCGCGCCAAAAGGGGCGGAGCTTGAGCGAGTACTTGACATTTGAAATCTGAACATATAGAAGGCACTTTGAAAAAAAATAGCATTTTTTTCATGTTTTGAAACCGTCTGGTATGTCTGTGCTCTATTTTCTCTTTTAACAGAAAAAAGTGGTAGTAGTTTTTTTTTTTAGTTTTCGAGAGAAAAAATGCTTCTAGTTAAGAAGTATAAAGCGTATTATTCGTTACATTTTTAACGAGTTTTAAACTTAGCCGTTTTTTCATGTTTTCATTATTTGAAGAAGTTCTCTCTTCAGATTTGGAAACATGAAAAGCTTGGATCCTTACGGCAGACAATTGAACTTCCTGCAATATTTCCTTATCGATATTCTGCTTATCGTTGTCATCACCACCGGCGGCTCTCTTTTCTTGTAATTCCGAAACTTTGGTTTTCCCAGTACAAGTTTTTTTCAGGGCGATAAAAGTCTACCGGAGGTTGCGGTTCACATCAAATTCTGAAGTACGAGTAACTCAATAAAATTTGTTTTTTTTTTCGGGGATTTTTAGACGCACCAAGAATGGTCCTCCAAGGGCAAATTTTAAAAGGACCTGAGAAGAACCTTTAAAAAAAGACTTCCTGAAAGCCTCAAGGTGCCTTTTTCTAGACCTTCTTAGGAGGAAAAAAAGAAAAAGGCGGAAAAAAAAAATGAAAAAAGGAGATTCCGACACCTTTTTGGGACTGAAAAGGAAGCTCGACGTTCTTCTTTTTGACACAGGCGAATCGAGAAGGTACCATAATTTGTCCGCAAAGGTACCTTTCAAAATGGATCGTGAAGACCCCAGAATGTGTCCATCGTGAGACCTCCGGCATACCTTTTAGCTATATCTGAGCCATCTCGGAGGTACTTCTGAGTCTCTCTTTGCTCAAAATCCTCAGAGGTATCCTCAAGGTACCATAATGAGACTTCAGAGCCTGCGATATACCTCAGGGGGTCTCGCGATACCCTTTCTCGATTCGCCTATGAAGGCCCTTCGAACTTTTCCCGTGTCTTTCAGTTCGAGTCTCAGGTGTTCTAGTGTTATTTTTAAAGTTCAGAGTTTCTAGCCGACCCACCTATTTTTTGCTTTCGGCAGTTTCGGTCTGAGAGAATATTTGTCTTTTGGATAGTCTGTCGGTTTGACACCTTGCGAAACTGAACTCTGGTCCAAGTTCCTCCGAAAAAAGATAGGAACGCACTTCGAAAGCGTAGGAAGTTCTCCATAAGAACGCGTTATTCCAATGATAACCCTGAAACTTGACAGTTTTTCCGCCTTAGTTTTTCCATCACCTTATCGTGTGCGATGGCTCTCCTTTCTTTGTTTGCCATTGAATTTATAGGCGCGATTTTATTTTTTTTCATACTCTTTTTTGACTAGAGGAGACGACTCCATTGATCAGAAAATTCAGTCATATTTTTTGGTCTAGCATAAAAACTTACTCCGTTTTCTTGCGGCGAGCAAAAACTTTAGATACGTCTAAAATTATCTTTTTTTTCTTAACGAGTAAATTTTCAGCCAATTTGGTATCGAGGCACTGATAAAAAAATATAGTCAAAAAAATATAGTTGTGATAACCGAAAATGATTAGTTGGTTTTTTTTTTCGAATCTGATTGTTAGATTAGAGAAATCTTTTCGGGAATATTTTTCAAGGTTTCAACGTTGGTTTATAGCGCGATTCTCGTTTGAACACATGTTTTCCGAAGGTTTTTCCAAAGACCCACATATATTTTACACTATAGTTGGGTACAGCTTCTTCCGATGCTGGTCGCACTTTTTGGGGCTTTTTTGGTAGGCCAAAGCTTCGCCTACAACTACTTGGTTTACAATCCTTTATTCGCCCATAGTCATGCTTCGTTTCTTGGAAAACTGGCCGATACTCTGACCGACGCCGGCCACAACGTTGTAAGTGTCTTTCTGGAAACGTTTCACTCATTTTCGCTACTCAGAACACTTGTTTAATAACTACAGACTGGAAAAAAGAATTTAGTTGGGTTCTGAACCCTCGGTTCCAGTTTTTGATCTAATTTATTACCAAAATGTGTACATTTTGATCCATTTATTCCTTACCGTTTTCTCAAAATTCCTGTAAGAAAAATTTTGAAGTCATTTCCAGACAATGTTCGCCCCGGTGATGAACTACAGGCTGGCAGAAAAACCGGTGACAAAATCGACGACAGATATCATTACCATGGAGGTAAATTGTTGAGATTGAACTTTTTCAAAAACTTGATTTGAGCCTGACGAGTATCTCAACGATTTCCAACATCAAATGGACAATGCCGATTTCGGACTCTACTGGATCCACAACACTGATGTTTTCAGTACTCAGCAGGCTTGACATTTTCCAGTTTCTTTCTAGTTTTGGTGTTTTTCAGATGATCGACGTTTTCAATATGACTTTCCACAGGCAATGCGAATGTAAGTCTTATTGAAAAATCGTGGTCGC
Organism: Caenorhabditis auriculariae; assembly: GCA_904845305.1. Lineage (NCBI taxonomy): Eukaryota > Metazoa > Nematoda > Chromadorea > Rhabditida > Rhabditidae > Caenorhabditis > Caenorhabditis auriculariae. The sequence continues at coordinate 91,807 of CAJGYM010000099.1, forward strand.
ACGAGGAATGGCTCAGAGACCGCCTTAAATTGCAGTCGAGTCGAGATCTGATACGAAACTTAAGATAGTCCTCTCATTATTTGCGATATCACGGCTCAAAGTTTGATCTAATGTTTGAACAGATCCTGAAAAGTTATTCAGTTTATGTCCCCTTCCCCGCCTACCCCGTCTTTCAAGTCGGAAAAAATCGACTATAATTTAGTCTAAATTTAGAAAAAAATTTAAAAAAATTTAGTCTTGATTTTTAAATTATTAAGAAATTTTCAAGTCTTCCGCGCCCAAAAAAGTACAGCATTTTTGGAAAAATCGGCGATTCAAACGCGTCCATTCGCTCCAAAGAAATTGAGCTTTTGTATAAAAAAAAATTTCAGTACTCTCGGAAAATCAACAAGTCCTACAGAGATTGAAAAACAAGAAATACGACGTCATCCTCTTTGAACCCTTCAATGTCTGCGCCTTCAGTACGTTTAACAGCTGATTCAAGGCTCGCTTGAGTAATTTTGAAATGGGTCTTGACACGACAAAAAAGAGACAATATTGGTTGAGAGGTAGACAGGCCATGCTCTTTTTCAAGCTAGCCATGAATGGGCTCAAAAGCTTTTTTCATGAATAAGCCATCTTTTGAAGATCTGCGCCGGTTTTTGGAAATCCCTACAATGATCATTTCAACTTCCTTGCCTCTGGACGAACACACGTCCAGGTATATTGGCGAGCCGATCCCCGCCAGCTACGTTCCAGGTTATTTTTTGAAGCGTGGCCATTAATTAAGAAGAAAAATTCTTCCCCGTAACCAAGGTGATCATTTTAGTCGGGCGGGAGTTTTCCGTAAACTCAAAAATTTAATGGAGATACAGACAAAGGCTCCGAATAGTTGCTACCTCCCCAAACTTCTAGCTTTGGAGATGGTTTCTCAAAATTCGCGGTAATACAGAATCAGACTTTATATTTATATTTCATATCTTTGTAAATTCATATTTTTCGAACTACCATTTTGCGCAAGTAGCCAATATGATAAACTTCTTTGTTAGAATTTCAGCTGCTTTTTTCTTTATCTTCTCATATCAAAGGCGCTTTCGCTTTCCCAAAAATTGATATTTATGAGTTTTTCTATAGTGCAATCTACCACATTGCAATATTCTACATGTTGCCCAAAATATGATCGTTTGAAACAGAAAACCAAAGTTTGCAAAAATTTTTTTGCAGTTATTTCATGATGAAGATTTTTTTTTTCAAAGCGAGAGAAATTTTTGAAATCCAAAAATATTTTTCATCTTCTTTGATATTGTTCTAAAAAAATCTCTCAAGTTTGATTTTTTTCCGAAATATTTCATAAGAAGCTCTAAAATTAAAAATCGACCATTAATTGCACATTTTCAAAATTTCTAAATAACCGCTTTTCTAAAAAAGTTTTTTTTTGGAGCTAAGATTTCAGGCTTTCACAGATTATTGAAACGGACTATGTATGGAATATCGCTTTTTCGTATTTTTAAGACTTACAAGGAGAGGAATTTTACTTTGCGGATCTAAAATTCTAAAATCTTAAAAATCTGTCCAGAAACTCCCTGATGTACTAAATAGGGTGAAAGTTGAAATTCTCAACATGTACATCTTTCTAGTTTTTAGGTACCTCAAAACGAAATGAAACCCTCAAACTCTGCTATTTGGGGTTTTGAGCCCTCACTCCTCGATAACTAAAAAGTTGTTCAGGTTGAGGCTTTCCGGATCTTATTTTGGTACATCAATGAGTGTTCTGGCTAATTTTGAGAAAAATCTCGACCACAAAATAATATGATCTCCCTTGTTACCTTTTTATCAGTAAGGACGAATAAAATAGGTCTATGGTCTCATTTCGGAGAGGTGATGAATCTGAAAGAGCGCATGTGGAACGTCTTCGAGCAGCTCTTCTACCGCGACGCCACGGCCAGTCTTCAGCCTGAAATATTCCGCAAACTCGGCGTTGAGCCATACGATATCACTGTTCGTCGTTAACTTGTTTCTCAGTCTCTCGAAATAATTTTTCAGGAAGAGTTCTCCAAGACTTCCTTCGTTTTCGTCAACTCGAACCCCTACATAGATTTCCCGCGTCCGACGCTCCACAAAACAGTCGGAATCGGCGGCATAACGGTCAATGTCACGAAAATACGTCAGCAGACTCTAGAAAAGGTAAGTTGGCCTCGCCATTTATCGGCATAAGAAATTTTCATCGAGTTGCAGAACTGGCACGAGCTTTTGAACGCGAAAACGAAGACAGTACTCGTTTCTTTCGGCTCCGTTATGTTTTCCAAGGACATGCCGATAGAATATAAGTAAGATATATTGTCCTCAGAACGTTTTTGAGCTTCAGTGATCTTTTAAGTGGGTTTAGGTTGCAAAAAGTCACTAATTAGCTCAGAAACGTCCGATTTGCACTGTCAGCCAGAAATATCTCGGAAAAAAAACTCTAGATTGAACCTGGTTCGTGTGATGAAGTCCTTCCCAGACGTGACGTTCATTTGGAAGTACGAAGACGACGACGTGTCCTTTGCGAAAGACGCCTCGAACATTGTCTTCACCAACTGGGTCCCACAATCCTCTCTTCTAGGTTGATGCGAATGAGTATTGAGGAAATGGAGAAACTTACAGCGGACGCGAGACTGAGCGCCTTCGTGACCCATGCTGGACTCGCCAGTGCAACCGAGCTCTCTTATCTGGGAATTCCTGCAATCACGGTGTGTTCTTTTTCGTTTGGGTTATTCTGAAAAAGTTGTTGAATGGTCCGGAAACAGTGAACCTCGAAAAACTCAAGTAGTTCCTAAAAAGTATTGGTATGAAAGTTCTTAGTCATGATACTTGAGGTGCCGCTGTTCGCCGACCAAATGCGCAATGCTCGAATGCTTGAAAGGCACGGGAACTCGATTTCCATCGACAAACTCGACCTCGGACACTATGAGACGATAAAAGACGCCCTGCAGCGGATATTGTACGAAGAAGAGTGAGTTTTTTTCATTTCATGAAATGCATTAACACGGGCAAAGGACCCCAAAAGATCTTTTGGAAACGAGAAAGGACCTTTTTTAAAAGGAGAAAGGACCCTTGAATAGGAAAAAGGACCTATGCAGGAGAAAAAAAGGTGAAAAAATGATTCCGAGACATTTTTGACACGTTTTTAGAATTGCGAAAAGGAGCTTTAGATCCTTCTTTCAAAGGTCGTTTGGACGTGTACCTGAAAAAGATAACTCCTTTTCATCAAATGATATTTTTCAATGTAGTTGAACTTCATGAAGATGACCGAATAAGGGAAAATAAACTTTAGTGTATAAAAAAATATCATTTTTCAAGGAATTTTTTTCTACACTGAGAAGATAGGAAACCGTTTTTCTCTTTCCTGAATATTATAACCATCAAAATCAAGCTTTTAACGGTTCAAAATTTTTTGATTTTAATCGTTGAATTTGAAAAATCAATTTCATAATGTTTGAATTTAAATCCAAAAGTTTTCAACGGTTGACCGGTTGAAACTGTTAAACATGTTTGAAACCAGTTCAAATTTTGGAAAAAGTTCGAACGGTAGGAAAGGATGACTACACTGCGGCTTCTGTACTGAATCTCCGTTTCAGATTCACAAAAAACGCGAAACTTCTCGCGGAGCAGCTCGCCACGCAGCCCATTTCCCCGAGAGAGCTTGTGATCCGACATGCGGAATTCGCAGCGAAGTTGGTTCACCCAAAGTTCAAAGTCGATTTCTACTCCTCTTAGGTTCGGCCAAATCGCGAGTCTGGATCCGCAGGGACGGAAACTCTCCACCTTCCAGTACTATCTGGGCGACGTCGCTCTTGTAATACTGGCCACTGTTTTCCTTGTTTCTCTGCTCCTTCTCAAGTTTTTCCGTTTACTGTCAAGCTTCCTTTTCAGGTCAAGGTCTTCGAAAAGAAAAACTGAATGAATAAACTTTGGGTCGAAATTAAAAGCGAAATGACGAAGGATCACTGAAAACTGAAATGCAGAGTATTAGGGATTTATCACAGTAGCTTTGGAGGGAAGATTGGAAGGAATGAGTTTGGCGGCTTCGGCGAGGTCGGCGATGCTGTCTTCCAGACGCGCCAAGTTCGAACTCGTCACGTTCAGCTTGACTCCGACGTGCTGCAAGGTTTGGCTTATGAAGTGGATCAGAGAAAGGATTTGAAGTAACTCGAACATCTTATCGAAGGAAAACGGCTTTTTCTTTTTTTTTTTTTGAATTTTGACTCTTTTCCATCTCAATTTACCATGATGGAAAACTCCAGAAAGATCCTGGAGAATTAAAAAACAGAAATCATCATTTCGAAAATTGTTCTTTTCATTCTTCTCCACCTTAAATCAATACTAATAGGTTCATTAAATTTCATTAAAGCAAAAATGGGCCAGAAGATTTATAAACATTCTGAAAAGCAGGTTTAGGAAAAAAAACTCACTAGAAGAAAAAATTTTACGGCAGTTTACAAAAACGATTTCAATCTTTATCAGCAGCATTAATACTTGACTCAATGGAAAAAAAGTGAAAAGCAATTTTTAAAAATCTCAAAATTGAGACCTTTTAATTTTTTGAATTTTTTCATCATCTTATGGAGTCCAATTTACTATTTTTGCTCTGTCGACTGATATGCTAATTTTAATTAGTTTTTATTTCGGAACTTTTTAAATTTTTACTGTTCCTCGTGGTCATTTGAAAGAATAGAACATAAAAGGCAAAAATAAAGTGGAATTGGTTTATGAAGCAATTCAGACTCAAATTTCGACAAAAAGTTTGAATTTCATTGATCTTGTCTTCTGGTTCTGTTCGTCAAGTTTTGAATCTTTCGGTAGACATCCATGAACTGAAAAGACAACCTGCATGGAGGTGAAAGTGTCTGAAGCGACGGCGACGATCTGCTCGACGAGTTTCTCGGCGGGTTGCGTCCTCTTTTGGCAGACCGTCGTGACGTCACGACCAAGGTTGCGCCATCGCTCGACGAGTCGCTCGTCGACGTGTCGGGGCTTCGAACTCTTCCTTTTTGAAAAAAAAAATTTACAGTAAGTTCAAATTTTCTAGAATTTCCTAGTATTCTGGAAAAATTTCTGAAATATGGAAAAAATTCTTTTAAGTTCTGATTTAAATGTACATGTTATTTTTTTCTGCCTGTAAATAAATAATATTATTATCAAAAATCGCAGGCGGGTACCTCTTCGACTCGGTTTTTTACTGGTTTTTATGAGAATGAAATTTATAAAAAACATACAAAATTTTTGACTTTTGAGAGTACCTAACGTCTTTCACAGATTCTCGGCAGTTTATGAGGCCAGATTTGGAATCAGCGTAAAAACTACAAACCCGGTCTCATTTAGAAGTCCCACTGCGACCGGAGACCATTCTCTGGTAAAGGAAAACAACAACTTTTTTTCAAACTTTAAACTTAAGTTTTTTTGATGGCCTGATAAGGATTTTTAACCTATTTTTCATATTTTTTTAAAAACTTCTTTTTTTGCGATAATCTTTTTGAGGCACCTCGTATCCTTAACTCAAAAAAAAGTAAAAAATACTTTTTCAGAGATTTCTCCGCTATAACTTTCGTCTCCACTGGAGGGATCTCTTCCGAAAAATCGGCTTCGTCGTCTGTCTCCGGCGCCTCGCCTTCGTAGACCACCGGCATCAAAAAATCTCAAAGAAGAACTTCTTTATTTATTTTTCTAGCAATTACTGTAGGTATTCGGAAGGCGTCCAGAATAATTTATTGTAAACTAAAACTCATGAAAAATTGAATTCGTGGTTTTTTTCTTCTTCTTCTCCGGCCTTTTAGAGCTCAATTCTAGGTTTATTTTCTTTTGACGTGAACTTCATGAATCAAGACTCATTTTTCTTTCAACTTGATTGTCAAATGTGGAGCAAAAAGTTTTTCTAATTCATTTTATCAGCGCGGTAAGACTAAATTGAAACCATATAAAAAGAAAGTCTTCGAAGAAAAAAAGCATCAGAAGCAAAAAGAAATATTTTTCTCTCATTGAGCCGAATTCGACTTATTTCAAAGTTAAGACTTTTTTCATCGATGGAAGAAGGTTCTCAAAAACCTTTTGGAAAGCGCTTTTCAACGATATTTCTTGCATTACAGAGCTTCAACCATGCGAAAAAGAAAAACAACAATATTTTTGTACTCTTTTTATTTATTTTTATTTGGTTTTTTTAAATTTTTTTTTTTCAACGACATTTCAACATGAGATATACAGCCAAATAACGCAAGTTATAGATTTTAAAACAGGAAAAAAAAGGGGAAAATACGATAAAACCAACAATGAAAAAGGAAAAGAAAAAGAAAAGAACACGTCTGGGAACGCTTTGAGTACCCACTAGGTGAAAAAAGAGATAGTAATGGATAGAGCGAAAAAAAAAGAAAAAGAAATGGTTAATATAGTGAGAGAGAGAGAGTACAGGTAGCAAAATGTCAAAAGAAAAAAATCCTTAAATTATAAATAAATACAAAGGTTCGAAATGAACAGGAAAACAGACGAGAAGAAGTTTCGCAACATCCCTCAAAAACAACAAAGCAATTACACGTTTTGTACAATACCCGCCGAAAAGTGATCGAAAAAAACTAATGGAATCGGGGGACAAAACTTAGTACAACTCAATCCCTTACGCCAAAATTAAAGTAATTGATTTGTGGGGCTCGATTCGCGTATTGTTAAGTTTAACCGTTTTTGGCATTTAAACATGAATAAAATGGAAGATTGAGAAGAAGAGAAAAAAAGGGAAATACGATGCCCGAGACTTTTTTTTTTGGTTTTCTTCATTTTTGTCATAATTCAGTTCTCAAGAAGAGTATGCAAAGTAAAAAGAGCTCATCTTTTTTTTGTTCTTTTTAAAGTTTTTCGTCTTGGAAAAGTGGTGCATGAAGAATCCGGCAGAGCAGTCGATTACCATGAAAAACTGAGAACAAAAGGAAAAGAAAAGGGTTAGAAGGAAGCAAGAGCTAAAGAGCTCCGAGAAGACGTCAGGCCAGTCATTCGAAGGTGGTGACACGCTTATCACTGAAAATAGGTGAGGTTCAGAAAAGACACTCAGGTTGAGGCATACTTGTTGGGGAACCTATACAGCACATCGACGGCGAGCATCTCGCGGTCCGTCAGCACGTTTATTTTCTCGCACGTCGAACTCGCCATAAACTCCGGCTCAAACAGATACGGATATTGAGGACGTCGAATCGGCTCCGACGTCTCGCCGTCAAGCAACCGCAGGATCTCCGGATCGGCAATGTTATGCGGGTCTTTGAAAGGCGGCGAGTTTGGACGCTGTGGAGCGTGCTGGGCATAGACGAGGCCCGAGTCGCTTGGGGTCGGCTGCAGAGACGGGCCGCCGTAGTACTGATGGAGGCCTGTCTGCTGAATTCCATGGAGTGGCGACCGTGGAGAGAGCTCGGCGAGGTCCGAAACCTGGAAGAAGACCACATTAACGTTGGAAAATACAAAAGTTTCCATCTGACTTCCAATTAAGATGAAGAAATCATCCTTATTCTCATAAGAAATTTCCCTGGTTAAAGATTTCATCTAGAATTTTTGGAATGACCCGACGAACCTCGCTGTCAGAGTTGACGACAGGACTCGCCGAGATGCTGGAACCGCCCCATTGGTTGGCCGGCGCCGCTTGCTGAGCCAGGGCGATCTGAGCGAGTTGGTGCTGAAAAAGACAAGATTACTTTCCAGTTGCCGCTGGGAGCACGGACCGAGAAGATCTGCTGCTGCAGAGCGAGAGCCTGGAGCTGAGGGTTGTTGAAAGGCTGGAGCTGCTGAGTGAGCAAGGCCATGACGAGCTGCTGCATCGCCGGTTGCGACTGCTGCAAGGCCAGCAGCTTCGCCGCCACCTCTCCCGCCGTCGTGTTGACGTTGATCAGTCCGGCCATCGGCTGAAGTAAATTATTGTATGAGGGGGAAGATTTCCAAGTTCTACAACATATAATCCCACCTTAAGCCTAGCCCGTAGTTTATTATGATTTTGGAACATGAAAGAAATGTTTTTTAAACATCAATCATTGATTTCAAAGCGAGGAAAACTGACGTTTTCGGCGGCGGCGTCGTTGGCCAGCGGCTCAGGAGTGTTGATGTTGACATTGAGGTTCGACTGTTCCATTTTTTCTTCTTCTTCAAGTAGATTCACAGCTTCCGGCTTGGAGGCGTGGCCTTGCTGCACGGAGAGAGCTGAAATTAATCATTCAATTGATGTTTCATTTGAAATTCAGGATAGAGATAACGATAATCGAAAAAATTAGAAATCAAAATATTTTTCGTTCTTTGGACAGATCAAAAACCACTCGGCATGGGAAAAACATGGGTCGAAATGCACTTTGCGCCGCAAAAACAAGGTGAGGATCACTTGCAAAAGTAAAGTCGCGCAGAAAAAAAAGCCGATGAAAAATCTTTCAAAATTCAAATCAAATGAGAGGAGAAACTTCAAATGAAAAGCACATTTTCAAATTATCATTCACTATATCAAATCTTTTGATCCTTCTGGTTGAATCACTAGAAAAAAAACGCCAAGAGTTTCAAGCTTTTGAATATTTTCATGGTAAATCATACGATTTCTAGTCTGCTAAAGGCGATTTTCGTTCATGACAAAAAAAAATACATGATTATTAGTTTTTGCAAATTTGAAATTAGATCTCTGGTCAAGCCAGTCGAGAGGAATCGACAAAAAGAAATGATGCACCAGCAGAACTTTGGGAAAAACTGTTTGATCGATGTGTTTCGTTGAAAAGGCCGAGTTTCAACACACCAAAGATTATCTGATAATGAACCGGGTTCGGAAAACAGTTGAAAGGAACTAAGTTCAAAGAAAAATACTCACGGAAACTAAGTTGTTGGTTTACAAGATATTACTCCTAGAATGATTGGATAAAAAGTATGAATACACAGAGGAGCATAGAGTAACTAATTATATTTTTGAAAATATTTCAATTTAATATATTTTGCTATAGTCTCTCATTTCCGAAAGAAGAGCCTAATGTTCTGAGGTACGAGGAGAGGAGAAAATGCAAACAGATCATCGAATCAGATTGATCTCTCGGTCGAAATCTAAACCCAAAGTGTGCTTTGGCGGCTGTTCCTCCGCCTAAACCGAAGCCATGACGACGCAGAAGAGGACTGAAGGAAAAGGAGACGGAGGAAACGAGGTGGGGGACCCTCGGCGGAGGACGCACAAAAAACCTGTCTTTCTCTTCCATTTTCGACTAACACCATCACCTCGCCTCACTTCTGAAGCAAGGAAAAAAGGAGAGAGCGTTGAAAAAACCTTTGAAATTGGTCGAAAAAAATGGAACAGCACTCGACTTCAATGTCAGACGATTTTAGGCGGTGGAGTTTCGAAAAGATTGGGAATTTTCGTGGTGAAACACTTTGGCAATGATGCAATTCGCCGCAGAGCAAATGTTCTGGACGTTTCGAAAGACCTGGGCGCGTACACTTTCCGCTTGGCGATAAGATCACAAGAGTGAACTTTGCCGCAACAGTTGTCCGCTATTCTCGTCGTTTTTCCTCATCAGAAACTTTTTTTGTTTCCGCATTGACGACGAAAATCGGAAAGAAAATTCAACGTTGTGAAAAAGTGATCTTCAACGTTATTGTTGTACGATATGATAAAAAAAACTTATAAAATGAACTCGATTCCAAAAAAAAAACCAAGTCATCTTCCCTTGACTTTGAGAGAAAAAGAAAAGGAGAAGAAAAGTTAGATAAATTTCATGAGAACGATTTTTTCCAAGGACAAAACGAGTCGGGTCGACAAGTTGTGTCATTGAAGCGCCACCCTGAGCGTCTAAGAAAATTGCCGTCTCACCTTCTCTCATTTTACGAGGAAAGAAACCTTTAGACCAGTGAGACAGTTTTCGACTACAGTTGAATAGAATAAATATGATTTTCTTGGACAGAAACGCCTTCTTAATTATTGGTGCCTCGGAGACTAATTGTCGCATTAACAAGATCCTCGGCTCTAGAGCACAATTGAGAAACGCCAAATATATATTCTCCAGCTGAATCCTCATCTCGTATCTGATAGAGCTCCAAGTTCTTGCAGCTTTTTAGCTTTTTAAAAAATCTTGCTTGGAATCAGTTCTAAAGTTATAATTTGGAAAAGAAAAAAGAATTGATTTTATAAGAATATAATTTAAAGTTCAAAAGATGGGAAGAAATTCTAGAATTTGATATAAATTACTAGCTGTAAACATTAAAGTTATGTAAAGCTAATCGAAAAGCTGCGATAAATGATATATTAATCGGTCAAAGATGTTTTGGTGGGCAGAGAAAATAAGAGGTCAATTGAAAACTCGGTTTCGAAGGTTAAGTCTTCTCCTATTGTCGTAGAGTCAATCAGAAAATTTCTTTGAAGTTCTTGACATTTTTCTGTTTTTTGAAGGCGCGTGATTAATTTATTTTTTCAATATAATGTTGATTTGAGCTTTACTGTCGTGAAAGATTGACTAATGGTAAATATAAGAAAACCATCTTTTCGGGACTGAATATTTCGAGTTTCGGAAAGCACGCTTCTTTGATTATTTTGGTAAGATGATTCGAAACTTGGTTTTCAAATAACGAGTGTCTAAGCCTATTTTCAAAGAGATGAGAAGGTTCGAGTGAAAAAGCCTTGCTTGCGAAACGTTCTTTGTAACAGTTAAGGAATCGATTTCGAAGGACTGAAAGGTGCATAGAAACGGCGAGATGGACGCGAGAAGAAAGAGCCGTGCGAGCCGCCGGCCAGTCCCACCACTACTACACGTATGTGGCGGCGGCGGCGGAGGGGGTTGGCTGAAAAAACCGTGCAGAGAGGAAGGAGACGCAGACGGCGTACGCCTGAGAAATAGAAGAGGTCCAGAGAAGGAGAGGGTGCAAATCGAGTTCTTCTAGACGTTTTTGAAGGTTCCAAAGTTGGTTATCCGAAATCTGTATTCAATATCATTTCATGGATTGAGTTGGATATGATCGAGAGTTTGACTATGAAGGGAGAGGAAGGCTTCTTCATACTACAGAACTAGAAAAACTTGAAATCGAACAAAAATTATAATTTCCTATCTCAAACAAGTTTTTTTTTGACAGTTCGAGGGGAAAAAAATAATGAATGTTCAGCAAGAACTTCAAATAAAGATGCTGCAAAAATAAAATTAGAAAGATTTTTTTGCAGCTGTAAATTTACTTGAACAGTCTTTGAAATGAACCATATCTTACAAACGGAACATGAAAAAAGACTTTTTAAAGGCCATAATCATCTATAAAAAACGAAAACTAAAGTGGCAATCTTCAAAAAAAAAAAGCTCAAAAGACCGTTCTTTCGAAACCATCTGAAATAAGCTTATTCGGAAAACTTCGAAAAGGCTATTTGCGAATGGACCAAAAGCAGAGACGTGTTGAAGGGTTCGATTTATTTGAGACATGGGCTGGATGGTACCACCTTCTTCGTCATGCAAAATGCAAAATAATCGATAATCCCTTAAAACTCGTCAACAACCCCTTTCCCACAAATATTTACTGGCTCCTTGCTCTCAAAAATCATTCTTTCCGCGCCGGGAAAACATCTTTTTGCAGTGAAAAAATTTTTTATAATTTTGAGTCCTGATTGATGAAAGGGATAGATATTTATGGGCGCTTTTTATTTCCGTATGACTCACAGTAGAGCAAAAGGCACACAGACATCGATAGGGATGACCGTTGTGTCTAAAAATAGACATTCGAGACGGAAACAAAAGAATAAAGGACGCATTTCTCAACTTAATTGAGTCAATTAGACGCCTACGACTCTTTATTACGATTCGCCATAAATTTAGTATAAGTCCGTGAAAAAAATCGTTCAGATTCGGATTGAATTCCCTAGTCAGACTCTTATCTTTTGGCCTGAGATCACTATAATCGAAACTAGCGGTTTATTAGTTTGTTAAAATTGATTCGAAATAATTATAAAATGCCCATAAAAGAAACTTTCTCAACAAACTGAAGCGGCCATGAACTTGAAAAGGCGAATCTCAAGGGAAACATTCTAAACGTAGTAGGAAAAAAGGATATATTTTGGGTTGGGAGCACCTAAAAGTTGTGGCGAGCGGCGAGAACTGATTGTGGAGCGAAAAGGGTGCGGAGAGCCGTCGAGTGCGTCGTCGCGCTGAGAGCAGCCAAGCCAAACTGGGTCTCCGCTGGACTTTCTCTCTTTCTCTCTCTCTCTCCCCACAGAGAGGTTTAATCCTACCTGAATAGCCATTCACTGGCCAGTAAATTACCTACTCCACTCTACGGAATATCACCAACTGACCGTCGGATTCATGACGCTATACAATTGAAAAAGAGGCGATTTCTATTCGATTTTCGTGAGGATTTCGAGGTCGGCCGCAATTGTCCGGCTTGACCTGGTCTGGCTTGTTGTCGCGCCGGCGGAACCTCTCCTCCATAACCAAACATTCGGAAAAAAGAATATTCCCATCATCTAACTGCCAGGTTATTTGTGCTGTACTCCAAATAAAGTTGGGAGATCATTTTGTAGAAAAGTTTTTTTTCCAGAAGACCAGAAAATTCAATACTTCTGAGCAGATCAGACAGACTGTGAAGACAATCTCAAAAGAGACATTCTTGTGCTCTTCTTTTGTTATAACAATCCACTTTTTCTGACCCGTTCGTAGACATTTGGGGGAGAAAAAAGCGCCGCGGCAGATGGCCGCAACGTGTGCACCGCCGCGCAGAAGAGGAAACAACGGGTCGTTAAGTCGCGTTTGGATCGAGTAAATGAGGGAATCGTCTTCTCAGAGGAGGTCGTCTTCACGAGGCTTTTTCGTGGTAGAAATTAGAAATTTCGAGAAAGCCAACAGCTTCAGATTTTCCTTCCTCAATTTTCGAAATGATCAGAATTTGGGCACCAAAAAGTTCGAAAACTTCCTGAATTTTCTCTTCTCAGACTTATTTTCGAAGCAACTTTCCGATGACCTCCAAAATTCGATTAAAAGAAAAATAATAAAGCGGAACGGCTCAAGGTCGACCGAATAAAGAGGGAGAGAGAGAGAGAGAAGAGAGAAAGCCGAGGCCAGAGAAAAAGAAACAGGCGTCAAGCGTGCAATATACACAAGGGGTCAGCGGCAGATCATGTCGTCGCGCGCGCGCGTAAAATGAGAGATGCAAGATGCGCGCCAAAGATAATGAAGAGTCGAATTGCGCCCCATGGACAACACCTGCCCCCGAGGCTCGGCTTTATGAGATTCGGCAGGTGCAAGGATTCAGTGCGTGCGGAAAAGAAGAAGGAACGGACCGTTGATGGCGTCGAGGACGGCGTTGGTCAGCTGCTGGCCGTTCAACGTCGGAGGCGCGTTTTCGTTGCTTTGAAGGGGGCTGTTCACTCGGGAAGTCACCTGAAACTCCGAAAATAACATAGGTCCAAGAATTCAGTTTCACATTTTGAATAAATAATCTAAATAAATTTGAATGAAATCTTCTTTTGTGTGTTTTGGTGACACCCCCAGACTTACACTTTCAAAGAATTCACAGAAAAACTGACCTCCTTGGAAACGGCGGCGGAGGTGGCCATCATCATTACCGGCGAGTTGACGGCCATTTTCGATCTTTTGGTCTGCTTGCGACGCCGATTCGCGAACCAACGGTTCACCTAAACGTTTTCAAATTGAAGAAATCGAAGCGTTTCCCGAAATAACCTGCTGGAAAGTCACGTTCATCTCCTTGGCGAGCCGTTCTTTCTCATCTCGATGTGGATACAAATTGTTGCCGGTCTTGGCGAGGTACTGCAAATCCGGAAATTTCCCTCGTCTTTGGGACAGCCTTTCGCGTATTCTCAATTTTACAGCCCTCGACGCGAAACCCGTAAAGACCGTCCTCTGTGAGGAACAACGCAACGTATCAGATGGATTGCTTTGCACTTTTGAACAGTGCAGGCAAATTTCTCTTTTTGGGGATTTTCGCGTGAAATGGTTCAACAGTTTATGAACTTTTGAAGTCACATGGAAAGCCATTTTGGAAATTTGCAACTTCGAAGTCATGATTTTTTAAAAAAACATTTTCGAGGTTTTTTTCGTTACAATTTCTCAAGTGAAAAGAGAAGTTTCAGACCCGAAAGGCGTGAAAACTCTTCTGAATGCTATTATGAGCAATTCAGTCGTTGTCAACTACCGATACACGATTCATCAAATGTCGGTGTGGGGCACGCAGCGGGTGCCATTCCATTGTTGCCACTTGCTTAGCGAAATTCGCAGAAATTGGTTGCGAAACCAGGGTTTTCGAAATTTTTCGCAAAGGCACAAAGAGACGCCGGCGCGTCTGCCACGATATTTCTCTCTTTGTACCCGCGAGTAGGAAAGAAAAAAAAGGGAGAGGAAAAAAAAAACGAGAGCTGAGAAATCTTTTCTGACAAAGAAAACTGTCGCAGAAAGGCCGCTAAAAATCGAGCTTTTCATTCTTTTTTTTTAGGAATTTGTCCTTCAAGAAAGGTTTAAAATTGAAGAAGCCGCAAAAAAAGTGGACTTGGGCTCATAAAGGGGGACATAGGAACCTTTTTCAGAAAAATTCTTAGGATATTTTTCGAACTTTTCCTAGGAATAGTTCGTTAAGAACGGTCGCGATTTCAAACAGTTATCAAAAAAGCTACCGTAACACTGCTTTTTTTTTTGAGTTTTCGCTTCGAGATACTTCAAAAAAAGTCGGGAAAAAACGAAGGGTCTCTCTGAGCTAAATCTGATATACAGTTTTTGGCAAAAAAGGACAAGCTAGCGTGAAATTTCCTATAGGGAAGAAGCTAAAGATTTTGAGAGCCCTAAGGTTTTTCATTTTTGGCTCAAAACTGTTGATGAGACGAACCTTGTCGAGCATGACGTTCAGCTGTCGACTGCGAGCCTTGTCGGAGCTGATCGCCGTGGCGACGGTGATCTCCTCGCCCAGGTCCATCGTGACGTCGGCGTTGGTCGAGTGAGAATGAGCCGGCGACAGGAGAAGTGCGTCCGGCGAGGCGTTGAAGTCGCCGCTCTCCGTGTTCGTGTTCAGTTGTTTCAGCGGTTCCTGAAGTGAATATAGCGTGAAAGAATAGTTTTGAAAGTCAATATCTTGATAAGAGTTGCCATAGCATTTTTTTTCAATTTGGCCTCAAAAGCTCATTTTCTGACTCGAAAGCCTTCTGGAGATATTGAAAAGTTTCTTCAGACAGGTGCAAAACCTTCTCCTAAGCTCCTTGACTCTTTTTTTAAAACAATCTAAATTTTATTTTCAAAATATTGTTCCCCTACTATACAAATATTTTTTGGCAAGGCAAATGGGGCCACGCGCCACACATTGCAAACTGTTGGATTTTCGTTTTTTTTTGTTCGATCCAACGCTAAATTCACTACAAATGACCTTCAAAATTGGGAGTCGTGAAATTGAGCGCGCTGGAAAAATTTCCCGAAAAGAAACTAATAAATTCCTCAAAACACTTTGAAATTTCTATTGAGAACCGAGTTTAATTTAGTAAATTTGTATCCATTTTTTTTGAGTGAAAATTGTTTCACTGTTATCGGAGGGGTATAAACAAACCATCGCTTCGGCCGTAACATCAGCAATGACTTTGTCAATCGTTTCGCTGAGAGTGAGCCCTCTCGGCTGCTTGTCCACGTCAGTTTCTGGGGTCGAGACAACGTCCGCCATCTGCAAACATATCTTGCAAAAAAGAAAACAATAACAAAACGAGGGTCGCGAAGAAATGAGCATAATCATAATTGGAGATTACAACTTTGGGGGCTGTGAACGAGGAAAAGTTGAAAAAAGATAACTGCAGAGATAATTTTACGTTTCGCGGAAATGACTTCAAACACGGCATTAGAGATGTTGAGATGTTTCAATATACAACTTTTGAGACAAATCTATCTGTTAGAATCGTTGTTTTGTATGCTAGAAGATGTTTCGAATTGAGAAAGCTTCGAGAAAATTTTGAGGATTTTTCTAGACGAGAAAAAAAAAACCAAGAGTGTAAAAGTAATGCCGGCCGTCGCGATCTCAAGCTATACAAGGGGACTATAAAACGCATGAAGGAAAAAAAAAGCCGCGCGCGCTCACCCCAGACGTTACACATTCTCAGGGTGAGAGGAGGACATGGACAAAAAAAAATGGCGCGCTCAGAAAGGCCGCGGAGAGTTGTGCAGGGGACAGGAAACAGAGTGCTTTGTATAAGTCATGGGAAAGGAAAAAATAACAGTTTGATGGGAATTGGAACCATTGGGTTCCATCTCGAAAGTATTACGGTTCTTTTGACTTACTGGGAGAAAAATCTAGTGACCACTTAAGAGGTTGTTCAAGGAATACTTGGAGAGGACACTAAAATGGTCACCAAAACCATTTCTAAAGAAGCCACTATTTTTTTTGGCTAAGTGGTCACTGTAGTAGTTTTTGTGAAGTATTAGTAGTATTCAGACCTCTGAAGTGGCCACTAGACTTTAGCCACTTAAGTGGCGACTACTTCGACTACTAAAGTGGCCTCAGAAACCTCAAAGCCCTGTAGTTGTCATAAATTTCCCTCAGTATAGCATTTGATATGACATTATGATAGGAAGAAGGCTTCAGTGAGTGGAAAAGGGTCCAATGGAATCGCGGTTCAGAAATACAGCTGTCGAATGTTGCTATCGGCACGTGCGGCCCCATTATTCATTGAAAGGAGCTGACGTCTAGACGCCACGTTTCTCAAAAGTTATATCACAAGAGGAGACTACAACACGTCCGGTAGCCTCAAGGCATGATTTAGCTTGATGCTTTAGAACGAGGTTTGATCTTTTAGCCATGTAAGCCAAACTTGAGGTTACCTAAACTTGTCTTTAAAAATTCCGAATGCTCAGAAATGCAAACTTTTTGAAGTTCTCTTTTTTTCAATTTTCTAGAGTTTTGAGTTGTGAGATGAATTTGTAATTTTGACTAACAGACAGAACAGGTTCCTCACATCAAAGTCTGTAGGACACGACGGCGACGAAAGGGCAATTGATAGGAGTTGATAATGGCCGATACAAGGGCAGCGAATTGCAGAGGCTAGTGGTCAGAGTCTCGATTGATTAGGGAGAGATGCGGGAAAATTAATTGTGAAATTTATGTTTTGGTCTCTCTAACAACTCGAAGCTACCATTATTAGAAACTTTCCAAAGCAAAACTTCTTTCTGTTTCAAGTCTCATTTCTAAACCTAGCGGTGAATCACTACATCATAACTCTCAGAAAAAAAAACCTGTAGAGCTCGAGAAAAAAACCCAGACGAACGGGAGAGAAAAAAAAAGCCGGAGAACCCCCCAAATGTTCAGGATAGGGCATGTTTGCGCACTGGCGGCGAGGCACAAACAAATAAAAAAAATCAAGGATAGAGTCGTTGAACGTGCATAAAAAACGGCAGAAAATGGAGTCGGAGACGCGGCGGCAGACACGGCAGACGGTTGCACTTTCGCCAAACGGAGCAGCCGACCGCCGTCGGTTCTGCCGCACTTTTGTGTTTGTGACGCCCATCGGCGGTTCCGAACCTCGCGACCGACCCAATGATTCAGCCGTCGTCGCCGCAGCTGTTTCACTCGAGGGACAACTTTTTCGCGAGTGATTCTACTTTCCAGTCGAATCAGTTTTCGAGAGCATGTTAGCAATCAACAGGGAACTGATTCGGGTTTCTTCCGAGGATGATCGAGCATTTTTGCGATTTTGGGTAGTCAGGAATAAGAACTGAATGCAGCAAGAAGTTTAAATAAGTATTTCAGGAGATGAAGACTTTGAAGTTCCTATGGAAAGTGTAGATTCTCATTTTGAATTTCAAAACTTCTACGCTCCCATCAAGGTCCTGTTGATTCTATCGAAAATTCTACCTTGGTAAAAAATTTCAAAAAAGAGACTTTGAAATTTAGACAGGATTTCTTCAGAAAAAAAAGTTCAAGCGTCGTGATTCTAAAAAGAAGAAAACAACCTTTCGAAAAATTTGGGTATTAAAAAAACCTAATGGACTTGAAGTATAATCACGAGTTATTTGATTATATACTTCTTCAGAGAAGGATAGAAAAGCTCACATAGAGACCTTCCAATTGATTTTTATGTTTTCCTGTTTACAGATGTTTTCCTATGACAAGGTTATGATTCATAGCACAGGCAAACAAAAAAAAAAAGAAGAAAAAAATTCTCATGAGACTGTTAAAGGTCTGAGAAGATAAATGTATGAAACCAGCACGTTTCATGAAAAAAGTTTGGTTTTTACGTTTCGAGAGCATGAGAACGGATGACGGTAACATGAGGCTTTCAACATAAACAAAGCGCGTGAGAAAATTCAATCAAACACGAAAATTCTACATTTTTATGAAATCAACACACGTTTACGGTAGCTATCGTAACCAAAGTTTCTCATGGATTTTTCGTCATTCGAAGTTGTAGCATACACCGTTTCCTGCAGAGAAAAAGAAGAAAACAAGCCTACGCCGAGAAAATAACAAGGTCATTCTGCAGAAAAAGCAGCTGCGAGAGGAAATGGGCTCAAGGAAAAGAAAAAAAAGGGGAGACCATAAACGGCATTTTTATAGAATATGTAGAATAAAAAAATGATTTCAATGCTGAAACTTCGAAATCGGATACTTTTCTTTTTTGCAAACAGAAGGCGACTACTGAACAATGACGAGAGGAGCCATTCGACCTTCGAATCGCCGAGACAACTAGTTCACAAAACGCGGCGGCTGGCGGCAGAAACCACGTTATTTTGGCTTCTTTTTGAGACTGCAGGCATATGGAGGTCAGCCAAGATTTCATATGACGCGGGTCTCCGCGAAATTTCTCAAAAACAAATACGCGAAGCGATAAAATAACAGATCTGATCCATCTATTTTCTTGAAAATGGTCGAAAAAGATTTCTGAATTACTTGGGGTTTCAACTATTTTCAGATCTAGAAATCTTCGCTTATAACAGTTTCGTGTCGATTGCAGAACCTTCATTTTAAAGTCGGAAATCATAGAAAATGTGGGAAAAGTTTCAAAAAATCAAAATGAGAAACAAGTATCTTTCCTATTCATCTTCTTCTTCAGCAATATCTTCTTCATGTTTTCTTTTTTTCGAAGACCTCTTCTAGCAATTCCAAATGAAAATTTCAGAACCCAATTCTTTTTTAAGGAGGCGTGGCGTGGAAGCCCCATTAGGCACTTTTGGAAATAGTCTGTTGCAAAATCAAAACTCCTAAAAAAATATTCGAAATAAAAGAACAAGTTGACGTTCTCTCCACTTTTTTTTGTCGCTGCAATTTCGTGGATTGAAAAGTTGGCGAGGATGTAAACAACTGCTGGTTTTTGGTCAGAACTGGGCCAACGTCCGAAGAAAACGCAGTTTTTGAGTTTCTCAAGAAATTGATCACCGGATTTCCGAAAGCATTGGAACAAAACTTCTGATATCCCCTAGATTCGCTAACTTTTTCCTAGAGAGGCCAATATAAATGAGAAAAAGTTAGGCTGCACACATTGAATGTCAACTTAAAAACATTGATTATATTTTCAAAACTTTAAGTCAAGTTTTTTTTCTTTCTTCTACAGACATATAGATGAGAAATCCTCTCAGAACAATCAGAAATTTGAGATTTTGAGAGAAAAAAAAATTTTAAAAAAATCAAATGAGGAGCTAGTTGATAAGATCAGCTGAGAAGACAAATTCGAACGAAAAATGCCGAATTCGAATGTCTGAAACGGGCAAAAGCGCAACAAACAGCCCGAGGGCACGGCCAGCACGAGGTTCACGACACATTGAGCGCCGGCGCTCGGGCGCCGCGCCCTTTCTTTCTCTGCCTGACCTCAGCCTCCGGCCGCGTTCCCTTCTCGCGTTATCGCTGGCACACGTCGTCGTAGGCTCACAGCTGGCAACGCCAACCAAAAACCTTGCATTGCTTTTTTGTCTATTTGTAGAAATTGTTGTGAAAGAGTCATGGAAAATGTACGTAACAGAGTTGGTGTGAAATTTTGGTGAGTATGAAGAGATGAAAAATAGAGGTCCTTCCCAACTTGGGAGGCGGAGAAGGGGGTGGGACGCGTAGCGTGTGCCTACGCGGTTCTTGGCACGAGTTCAATTAAATCGCCACCGACTATTTAAAAAGCTCGGTCACCGCATTTTTTGTACCTATTCTACTACGAATGAAAAAAATCAATCAAATAATAAACAAAGTTTCGAGTGCTTATGAGAAGTTTTTAGAATTTCCCCGGCCAGTTGAATTTTTTTTTTCCTAGTTTCGCATCGATTGGAATGACTCTTTTCAGTGTAAATTTCTAAATTGTATATATTTTGAGAAGGACTCCTTTTGATAATGGTGATCAAGTCCTTATCTTCCAAATAGAAAGAGTTTTTGGATTTTCTGGCCCTCTTAACTTCGACTGCCCTACGTTTTCTGCATGTCTCCGGTAGTTGTTTTTTTTTAAAGAATCACTAGATTCGCAAATTTGAAGCTTTGGAGCAGTAAGGAAAGTTTTTTTCTTATCTTTTTCTATTCTCAATTGAAATGAGGGACTGAAAAAAATTACCAAATTTGAAAAACGTTAGGTTTGAAACTTTAAAATCTGAGAAAAAGGAGTATTGGCATATCTGAGTCTGCTTACTTTATTGAAAACTAAAAACGCGCTTTTTTGATGAATTATGAAACCAGAGCTACCTTTGTACATACACCCAATTCACAACACCTCTTGCCCTCCCTTTAGGAGTACGACCTGACGAGAAATTCTTGAATAGCAGCTCTAGAATAAAAGCACGAAAGGAGAATGAGCAAAGAGGAAAGGAATAAGTAGCAAGTCGCGAAAGTATCAAACATTTTTGCGAGAAAAGAAGCAAAGCCACGCCTACGACGGGCTCGGAATGGAGCGTCGCGTGAACAACAAGACGAAGAGAACCAAGCGAGGGAAAAGAACGGAGAGCATCGGAACGGCAAGAACAGCGCAAGCAGAACAACAATTTTCGTCTCGGCGCACCCCCGAGGAGAAACGATGCCTCGAGGGCTTTTCCTCTCTTTTTTTTTCGTTGTTTTGCAGTTCCGTGCAGCGCAAAATACGCACTTCTTCTTTTTGAAAAACAGAAATACTTTTTTGAGATTGTTCGCAGACATTTTCCTGCTCAAATGAGACTCGATCCTAGATTTAATAGACAATAATATTCATAGAGAAAATAAAAGAGAAACTGGGAAAGGCCTTTCAAAATTTTCTCAATGGGCGAGAAATCTTGTATGAACGAGAAAATACTGAATAAAAATCTTCGCTTCGACGCTCTGCTCCGTAAAACATTTGCTCCGTAAAACATATCAGCGGAGATTTTTTATAAGAAACACAAACTAAAGTAAACGGAGGTTGAAAAAATTTAACCCAAAAAACTTAGTGCTTCGATCTCGTTTTCGAAGATTTCCGACTATTCTTTCTATACACAAATTTTAATTTGTAATTAGAAAAAAAAGTTCTTATAATGAAAAATACAGCGATTCGTCGCGACAGGAAAATACTAAAACGACTTGAAACAGAATTCTGTATGGGAAAAATACAGGCTGGCAAATTTTTGATGGATGTTAAACAGAAGAAAAAAAAAATGTTTGAAGGAAAAGCTCGAAAAATGTCCAATTCGTGCTCGACACGGCTTTTTGACCACTACGGCAGAAAAGTCTATTTTTCAAAGAGCTGAAAAAAATTGAAAATGTTCGGCTAAAAACTTTTGAAAGCCGTTCTTCTTCATTTTTTTTTTTCGTATCTGTGAGATGTGTCCAAACCTCAACTATAAATAGGCAAGGCAGAAAAAAAATTACTTCAAATAAAGACCGAGTTTAAAAAAACGGAAAGCTGAGGACGCGTTCTGGCATGGCGTATTGAGAAATGCCTTCGTATTGGCCGTGCCACGTATAAAAAATTTCGCAATTTTCCGTAGGAATTGAGAAATGGAGTTTTGGAAGAGAAATATTGAGGTCCGAAACCGGTGAAATGCACATATGATGCACATTCGATCGAACGGAAAACTGTTATCTTTTTGGCATTGGTGCAGCGATCGAAATGGCCATAAACATGTGACAAATCCATTTTCTTCAAAGTTTTATCAAAAAAACGTCACTCATGGAGTTCTAAAAAACCTGGAAATTCGAATTTGAGGCTTTTGAGAACTTTTGTATAATTTTAACTTATTCTATTCATGAGGAAATTCTTCTAAATTTTTTTCATTTTCTAGTCAGCGACAATGGAAGGTGTAGAATGTAAGAATTTCTAAATATCCTACCAAAAATGAAGAAAATCTAGAAAAAAAGCTCTGTTTCAAAACTAGTTGAAAGTTGTTTGTGTGGAGACTAACTAGAGATCGTAACTAGAGAGCAACGGTTCTCATCCACTGATAAGCCCTCCTCGCAGCTTTTGCCCACTTTTTAAGATTAAAACTGCTCTCGCGCCCATCATAACTATTTTTTCAGAAAAAATTGAAAATGCTTTCAGAAAGGCTCCTTCATGGAGTGTTTATCTCAGGAAAAAAGAATGATACTCTCTTACACCTTTTTAAAAATATTTCAACATTTTTCACAGTTCGCTCAAAGTTAAGAGAAGGAAAAAAACATTTAGAGAGGAAATATAAAATAAAATGAAAAATAGTGAAAAAATAAGAATTTGAAGTTCAGAAGCAAACTTATTGATCCTTAACAAAAACTACAGAAGAAAAAATGCTTTCTCTATTCAAAACCTCAGCACTCATCGACAAAAAAAAAAAAAATCAAAAAGCGAACTAAATTTATAATCAACTCACGGTTTACTCAAACTAAACAAAAATAAATCCGCATTGCAATGATTCGAGGAAAGAAATAACGGTTGATTGGTAGAAACTCAAACAACAGACAATTGAAGGTTTTTGCGATCAAAGTCAGATGTGAATGGTCTGTAGGAAAAATTAATTTTTAAAAATTAACAAAAAAATTCTTAAAACGCGGCGTAACTTGATGCGCTTGTTGTGCAAATGTGCATGCGTCCTCTATCAATACGGTAACAAAAACTGCGAGTATTTCTGTCCATTGGTAATTTTTAACAGTTATAGTCTGTTCAGATTTTGAATGTTAAGCGCAATAACGTCTTTAAAGTTCTACTCTAAAGTGCTCGCTTTATGATTAACTTATCGCGGCACAAAGGGCGGAGCTTGAAGGTTGACTTAACATTCAATAACAAGTTGAAAAGAGAATAGCTGCGGGTTCTTGTGTGTTGACATAATTCGTTCTTATTTTTCCGTCTTCCATTTGTGAAGAGTATCGAAGAACAAATCTCTTTGATCCTCTTGTACCGCTTGTTGTTTTAGAGCGAGATGTTTTCAGAACTTCGATTGACTTCAAAAGAACTTTTTTTTTCGCAACCCCCATAAAAAAGAAAACAAACAAGTAGACAAAACAGCGAAAAGGGGGAGGAGCCAGTAGGCAGATGAGTGGAAACCGCAGAAAACGGCGTTCGTGCCTGGCGGTGCTGGCCGCTCCGCTCGCGCCCATGAGCCTTTGCCGCCGCGGCACTCATCGGAACACTCACGCTCACAGTTTTGTCATCGACGACTGGTAGAAACTGAACTGGCACTGTGGGGATTTCGGCAAAGTCCTCGGCTTCTGACCGACACACCCTTTTTGCTTTATCTGTTTATTGAGCTTCTCGGAGGGCCAAATGATAACAGCATGTGTGATAAGATAGTTGTCTGTCTGTCGAAATGGAAAAGCTTTATTTTTGTTCAATCTTTATAATATCACATGAAAGAAGGCCTTGGAATTCTATTTTTTAAAAATGTATCACGGGCCCCTAACTTGGATTTTTCAAAGTTCTAAGTTCTAAAAAAAGCTCTGTCTCACTGCGTAGATGATTTTTTAAGAAGGACAAAAAGAAATAAAACTTTTTATGGGGAAATTCTGCAAATGATGTCGAGCTCATGATTTTTAAGTTGCGATAAGTGTTCCATCTAAAGATAATTAAAAATCCTAGTGTAGTAAAAGAAAATTTTAAATAAAGATTCAAGCCTAAAGACCAGAGCTCAGTCTGAACGCAGTACCGACTCTACGTGAGTCAACAAGTACGAACTTAGTGCAGCCAGATTGAGTCATTCAACATAAACATTTCATTTCACTTCAAACTTACAGTTTATAAAGTATTAAGTCACTAGAATACTTTTTTGCGCTATAGAAGTATTATTTGATTGAAAAAATTATAAAAGAAAAAAATTTGAATGCTCAGGCGACGGGCCTCTGACGCTGGGTGGACTTTCTTCTCACGGATAACGCTGAAGAACATTTCCGCTTCGAAATTCTGAAAGTCTCTTTTCCATTTTTGTCAATTTGCAAGCACCAACTGATAAAGAGACGAGAAGAAACAATGGATGTTGATCATTATGAAAGGCGTCGAAGTTTGCAGCAGAAGGAACCAATCGCCGAAGAACGTGCAGTAGCGCGTGATTGGACTGTTCTTCAACAGTTCAACTTCGTACTTTCATAATCTGACAGTTTTTCACTTTGCGCAAAAAATCGGAGTCGACTATCGAGATCACTTTCACGAAAGCGTACAGCAAAGTTCCAATGAAAAACATAATCACAACACCTCGAATGTACAACAATGATTCCTTTGTTCTTTTCGTGAGGATTTCCTGAAAATTGTAGTTGCAATGAAATTTCAGGCCTGAAAAAGAAATTTTAAAACATTTCCTCGGAGTAAGGTCCCAAGAAAAATCACTTCACCCCATTTTAAGTTCTGAAAATTGGCCAGAACTTTTAGAAGAACACGATGAAGATCTTGAGATCTCATTCAGGACTCTTTTCGGGAATTTTTGCGGAATCAGACTCTCGAAATATTTTTACAATACATCAAAGAGTACTCCATGCAGCTTTCAGAAAACATCAAACCGCTGATTAAAATGATCTACGTCAAACGCACAGTCGGAAAGGGTCGAAAGACTCCATAGAAATGTTTCCTTTTTTCTACCTTTTTGCGCCACTTTCTCGGCCGTTTTGCACCATTTTTGCTGCTTCTCCCTTTTTACATCATTTCTTGAGCCTTTGAAGATATAGAAAAAATAGAAGCCTCGAAATGGTACTGTTTTTGTTGCCTTTCTGCGACCTTTTTGAGCCTCTCAGCGGTCATTATCCATCAGAGAGGCTGTTCGAATGGACTGACCCGAGCTCCTCGAGGAACGCCCATGCACTGACGGTCCCTCTCGTCGGCCAGAAGCTTTTTCTTTGTCAGCCATTTGAAAACGACGACGACAGTTAATGGGAAAACAACGTTGATGAATAAGCTCATCCAGCCGTAGACATAGGTGTTAATAAACCTGTAAAAAACCGCTACAACACTACATCACTCACACTTTTCCTAATGAACAGTTTCTTCAAAATTATAGCCTCTTTTTTGACATGAGTTCAAAGTGAATTTGCAGGGAAAAATGTTTAGCTTTCTTTTTTTGACCTCACGTGCTTTTTTGCCTGCTTTTTGTTCAACCATTGCCAAAAATTATTAGAAAAAAAAAAGAAAGATTGGACTCGGCATAAATTTTTCCCATCCGAGAATTTTTCTTTCAAGAATCTTGAAAATTTAAAAAAATAAGAAAAAGCCAAACAAATCACCGGTTCTTGTTCAGCCACTCCTCGCTCCGAACTTCGCCGTTTGAATAATGTCTGCAAGTCGTAGCTTATCTTTTCTTAATTTATAAGTCTTAACTGACACTTTATGTGCAAAGAACCGTAGAAAGTTCGTTGAAAATGCCGCAAAAGCGATGCCGAATAAAATTGGATTGATGTGACGGCCAAGAGACTTCGACTCAAAACATACGGTTGCCCTTTGCAATATTTTTTCAGAACCTTTTCAGAGCTGATAACGCTTATATATTCTTGGAAGGCGTTGAAAGAGTGAATCAGTGCGCATGCCGTCTGGCCCATCGTGAAGATCGGATTTCCGTAGGTGAGCATATAAGTTAGATAGAAATAACGAGCTTTTTCATGTCTGCAGTTATCAAATTTGACTCGTTGCCCCAATTTTTAGAAAATAAAAGTACTTTGAAGTTTTTTTTCGAAGCTTTATTATTGCCTACCCGAAAAAAAGGAAGTGCGCAATCTTCACAAAAATCGTTTTTGCTTGCAGAAGAAGCCCAGCTACAAGAAGTGCGATCATCAATTTGGCTACCTACAAAAAATCTTACTCACTCAAAATTTTTTGACAAGACCATATTTTTCTCTGGAGATTTGGCGTAGTCCCAGAGCATCCAGACGTTCAGAACGATAGCGAAAAGCACGGGGATGTAAAATAAATGGATGTAACCAAGTTGCTCCAAGGCAAACGGCTAAAATGGAAACAGGAGAATCTAGAAGCGAATTCAGGACTTACATCGGTGGAATTGTCCATTGACGGCGTCGCTGGGTGAAGTGAGAATGGAATCGAGAAGATTGGCAAAACCCGACAACAGTAATTGCTTTCTCTGATGTAAAATTGAAAAGGTGACAGCATTGACTCATCCTATTCACTATTCTATTCAGAATATAAATTCCTCATTTCAAAAAAAAAGTTGAGTACTGTAAAGACTCCAACTCCCTCTTTTCTAACTTGCTTCAGTTATTTTATCAAGCCAAAACTGAACTTTAATAGTTTAGCAGTTCGGCCAACGGTTGTGAATCAAATTTGAATGATAGTCGATTTAGTATACAAAAAAACTCTATTCAGAAGCTTTTTGAATATCTAAGACCTCTAAATTGTGTTTTTTAAATAAATAATTTAAAAACGAATCTTTCAAAGCTTGTGACGGTTGTTGATAATGCGTCATCACAACAGAATCTGTCAAAACATAATTATATCTGTTTTATGAAAACCTTTTTGGCCTTTTTCAATTTAAATAGGCCTTTGCGAGTTGGTTCCAATTCCTTCTGCATTTATCGTATCTTCGATTCGTCGGCGTTTTTTTAATCGAAATCCATCTTAATGTTTTTTTGTCTTATATTTTTATTTCATCAATCTTAATTTTTTTCCTCTAATTCAAATATGTCAGATGAAGAATGAATATTAGAACCATTTTTTTAATTGAAAAAAATAAAAGAGGATAAGGTTTTTTTCACAATTCAACAACTCCTTCAACATTCCTCTACCGATTCTCATCTTCTCAAAACGAGTAGAACGCTTGAAAGACTAATTATAATAGTTTTGGCATTGACCCAACAGCGCCGACGACTTTTTGGGGCGGAGCCAAGCACGCAGCGCGGCAATCTGGCCACACGCATCGCGCGCCAAGTTTTCCCGCCAAGCACAGCCACTCCAAATCATCCGGCGTTATCATTCCATTTTTTCCATTTTTTTTTTTTTTTGGTTTTTGTGAAAAGACAGTTAAGTTTTCCTTGTACGTTGTAGAAAGTATATCAAAATGAGACAAAACTCTTCGAAATTAAAAAAAGGAAACGTAGTTTTTTTAGGGGCCACCCAAAAAAATGTTTTTATTTCGAGGCATTTTTTTGTTTCTTCCCTTTCCGCGTCCTAGAAATTTCGTTGTTTTTCTCATTTCTCTTTTTTTAATAAATATATTTGCATAATGGAAACTTTTTCGCAGAGAAATGGAGGCTCGTTATCAACAAGAACTTCGCGATCGTGACCCTGCTACCGTTGAAGACCTTGCCTTCGACACGTTCCAGACAACTGAAATTAGCGGAATTGACGATAAACTCGTTAATCTTCAGGTATCAATAATCAATGAAGAATGTTCAAATAACTAGATTCAGCGTCTCTCATTCGTTGGGTGTGGCCTGACTTCGCTCAAAGGGCTTCCCACTCTGCCTGCACTCACCAGACTTGATCTTTGCGATAATAAATTGAGCACTGGACTTGACATCATTGTCAAGAACGCTCCAGAGCTTGAGGAACTCGTACTTTCAGCTAACAAGTGAGTAACAATCTTTTTTGTTGAATTTTTTCAAAAATTTCCAATTAAAAACAAATTCAATTTTTAGATTTGATACACTTGACTCCATCCGTCCCTTGAAGCAGTCCCATATTCGGACTCTCGATCTTTTCGACAACAAGATTACGGAGATTGAGGGATTCCGGGACAAGGTCTTCGAAATCATTCCAACTCTTGAAGTACTAGATGGAGCAGATTCTGCTGGTGTTGAAGTTGAAGGAGAGTCGTTCGACGGAGAGGTAAATGTTTCTACCGTTATAAGCATATGAAGTGCGGCGCAGCACTAGAATTTCTCAACTCTTTTCCGTTTGTACTGTTTTTTTTTTAGGATGGAGAGGATTCTGGTGATTCGGGAGATGATGACGGCGAGGAAGACGGACCTGGTCTGAGCTACCTCGACAACAGTCAGCTGGATGAAGACGAAACTGAAGACTACGATCCAGAAGCCAAGAAGGAGGCTCGTGGAACTAAGCGCGGAGCTGAGGAGGCTGAAGAGGAGCCGGAGGCGAAGAAAGTTGCGGAGAGTGACGAGTAGATCGTCAAAAATAATCTTCAATTTCTAACCATTGTAACTGTTTCGCTTTTTTTCACAAAAAGGAGCTGTTTTGTATAATTTTTTTCCTCATTAATTTAATTTTGAGTTCCGGTATTCATTTTACATGATCCCAAAAATAACACAATACTTGTAGCCCCTTCATCCTGATCTGATTTTCTTTATGTTGGTTATATTGATGTAACGCAGTTTTTTCAATTTTGAATCACAATAAATTTTGTATGTGAAAACTTGATTGAAAAAGTGGTAAAAATACATCTGTTGAATCTTTCGGATAATACTTTACTTACTACTAGACTTTTTCTGGTCGTTTAAATTATCAGAAAATGGTTTAAAAAAAACAAGCATGAGAACCCACAGCCGTCGAACAGTTCACAGCTTTAAAAAAAGATGCCGCCGTGTTCTTTTGTGGTAGATCTATGAGGCGCTTTCTAACCTTTTTCCTGAATTTAAAGAAGATCTTGACAAGATTTTTTGATTTTGTTCCAAATGTTTCGAGCGTAAAACTGGAATAATTACACTCTTCCTCGTCCAAAAACTAAATGATGAAAAGAATAAAACGGACTATTATTCTTTATCATTGCTACATGATCTTCCTTGACGCTTTTAGAGTTTATATTTGCAGTTTTATGGGGCGGCCGCGGGTTTCAGAAGCAGATCCACTTGGGAAGGTAAAGCGTGGTCGGCCCAGCAAACTCAAAAAGGAAGAGACGGCCAGCCGAACGGGCTTTGAAGGGGAAACCGCCGCTCCCTGGTACGATTTCTTAATAAAAAAATACAATAAGTGAAAAATTATTTAGAATGTTAAAGAAATACGGAAAATCAGCTAGAAAGTTGCCTCAAAACTTTAACTTTTAATTTCTCTCCTTCTTATGAGAAACCAGTAAAGGTAGAAAAGCAGAATACTAGTTTTCCTATCAACTTCAGAAGTAGCTTGGAAGTCACAGTTTTCCTTTTTCTTTGATTATATTCAACAAACTATGAAAGACTTTTTTTTTTTGAAATTTCATGAAATATCAAGAGACCTTTAGAGAAATCAGTGAACCGTCATTAAAATAATAACTTACGGTTAACCAGATGGCTTTCTGCCGTCTCTAGTTCAGCAGGTTTTGAAAGTTCTTATATGGCGTGTTCATCGGACAAAACGGAAATTGTTCCGAAACGCAAGAAAAATGCTCCAAAACAAAATTGGTACTGTTTCTGAGCAAATTTAGCGCTCCGATGAACGTTTTTGCTTTTTGAAACATGTTCGTTTTCTCCAATGAACACGCCAATAGCAGTTTTCAAAAAAATGTCCTCTGAAATTTCTTAGCTCTTCATTCATAATTTTCACGATGTTGTGCAATTCAGGAGGAAAACCGTTTCTGTGTTCAAGCAAAGCATTTCGATAGTGACCACCAGTCGGAATGAAACGAAAAAAGCTCCCGAAGATGTTCTGAAGAAACGTTTCTCGAACTCTCGGCGGACCGTCAACGAAGAAAAACCTTTCCAGGTACCCTTTTTTATATCTACCGTATATATTTTTAAAAAAATGCGCTCATGACTTTTGAGAAAAGGAAGGTTTTCAATGAAAAGTTGTTTCTCACGATTTGTAAAGAAGAGGTCTTGGTCGTAAAATCATTTTTTTGTCCCAGTCTGGATCTGGTCAATTCTAAAAATCATTTTTCCCGCGATTTCATCGTAATCAATTTAATACAAAAAGGAAAATAAATAAGTTAGAGCTGTCGTTTTTCAGCTGCTCTGGCACAAACGAATGGAAGGTATTCAAGCAATGATTCCAGTTCGCATGGCGGATAAAGTTGGTTTCTTTTCGAAATATTTTTCTCCATGGCAATCACTCACACATATCTAGCTTTTCTTCTTTCAAAATAATCCATCTTAAGCGATTTATTACACGGTTTTATCTCTTATTACTCAGGTAAATCCAGATTTGGAAAGATTCAGAAATAATTATTACCAAGCTTATCGAGCAAATTGAAGCTTTCTGCGTGCACTGCGGCAAAGTAAGCATTTATTTTTTCTTCGGCTTGATTTTAATTTTTTTTAATTCTTGGCTAGCGCTTGTCCAGGCGTCTCTCTTTTTTCTAACTATTTGGAACTTCCGAAACTTTTATTCAGTCTTCAAAGAGAGACTCTGTTGAGTCCTGGGATTATTGAAGCTTTGTCCGTTCAAGGAGCTGTCGTTGATCAAGAGAGATCATCATGCTCTCCTTGAGAAAGTAGTAATCAAGATTGAGCGTTCCGATGATCACTGGTTCTGCAATGATATGTTTCAAAAAATGCTCTAGGCGGACCAGAAAGAAGGCGAGTACCTAAGCGAAGCGCTGAAGCTGGCCGGCAGTCTGGAGAAGGCGTGCGACGTCGTTTCCGAGGCCGCCGCAGCCGCGTCTCTCTGCAACGCCATTCATCATCCCAAGCAGATTGGGTGATTCTCCTGATTTTTCAGTGATAAAAAAGTATCAGCGCATGGAAACATTATAGGTAGATGTTGTTTCTTACAGAAAATTAAGTAGGACTTGGAAAACTGTGTTGCTTTAAAATCTTATTTATTATGGTCCCTTTCTTGTTTCTGCTGTCAAGTACTATTGGAAAGTGTTCATCAACGATTGGGAAAATTACTTGAAAAGGAATTTTTAAGGTTATTGCACAAGTTTCTGTATGTTATCCTCAACAGAAATCCCATATATACGGTTAAAAAAGAGTTCTGCAACGTTTTGAAGCGCTCAGTTTTGCAAATGTTCTACGTCCCGAAAATAATTCGAGGAGAAGGCTGAATGAATCTTCACGGCTCTTGAAAATCGTTTCAAAAAAAAAAATATATATATATCCCCTTTCATAAAATTTTGCAATGCCTTTTCTTTCAGCGCTTTTGGCCAAAAAGAAGAGAAACAGACGCTGAACAACTCGTTGTTCCTTTCCGTTTCGACGGATCAGCCGATGATTTCGGTAAGTTTTGGAATTTCAAAACAAAAAAGCAGTGAAGGCAAAATTGGAATGAATTTTTTCAGGCGATAGCCATGTCAAAATTGAACGAAGACATCGCAGCCCAGGAAAAACGGGTCCTCGACTGTCGGAAACGGCTCCAAGAAGTCATGAAACATTTTGGTGGATGATCATATTTCATATCATTGTAAAGCTATTTTCTGTTGATACTTTCCCTATTTCTGTCTATTTCATGTATTCTGAAAAACTACCCATTCCCGTCATTTTCTTGTACAGTTGAAAGCTATGTTAACATGCATCTTGATATAATTCGTACACTCCAATTAATAACTTTTTCTGTCTGATAGTGAATAAATTTTTCAATTAGTTTGATGTCCAGGTTAATCTAAAAGATTTTCCAGAAAACTAGTGAATTCTTTGTTCAATCTACTACTGCCGTGTTCGAAGTAATTCCGCGAACTTCAGGATAGCCGTCAGAGAGTGAAAAAGATAACTAAGTTTTGGAGGGTCAGAGATTATTTTGAGTTTCGCGGAAACTAGTTTGAACACGGAAAGCTGCTCGCATGCTGATCAGGTGTCTCAACGGGTGTACCCGTATTTAACCCGTGTTTCTGAGGTTATTTTAGTCTCAGTTGGGCTAAAACGGGGGAACAACGGGTGTAAGAAAAATATGTAACCCAGCTGGGCTAAAGCGGGGTCTCAGTTGGGCTAAAAATTGCCAAAAGTTCTATCAGCTGGGCTTTTACGGGTTTAATACGGGGGCACCCGCGGAGACCCCGTGTTAGCACGGCGGGGTTACCCTGCTCAGCATGCGAGTGGTTTAATAACATGATCCGACATTGTCAATAATGAAATTGGAAGCTTGAACCTGTCTTATTTGAGTTTTGAATTATTTATGCGTACCTTCTGTCCACCTCAAGATAGCCGTGCTATATTCGATGTGATTTTCGTTTTCTATTATTTCAAGCCGAAAAATTAATTGAACCTCGATCTTTTTATTCTTTTCGTTCAGCCGTTCTTGGTTATTCAACATTTTCAAGCTTCAGGTAAGGTTTCAGCGTTTATCAGAACAAAAGTAGAGCCAAAATGAAGGGTGCTGATTATGTTGATAACATATTTTCATTATTTCCAATTTCACAATATTGTGGATAATTTTGTTTTTTCTGTCCAGAACAAAAAATATTGAGCTTCGAAACCATTTTCGATAGTTTGCCGCTCGTTTTTTGGCCATAGCTTTTTTCTTAGTGAATCTTTTTTTCAAAAACTAAACGGATTATTAAAATTGACAGTCTCCTCTATCGAATATTGTGAAAAACATATTTTTTGAATAGTATTGAAGAAATGGCTTGTGGTCCCTAGATATATTTCGAAGCTGCGCTTTATACGTTTCGACACAGAACCAAAAATAGTTCTTGAGAAGGTTTTGATGTTTTTTTATAGATTTCGCATTCCAGCGTAGGCAAATGAAAGTTTATAATACTCGGGAGACCTTCCGGTACGAACCCAAAGAAAAGGAAACAGTATTGTAAGTTAATAAGTAATTTTTCCCGGTTCGAAAAATATTTTGGGTTAGGGATCCACTGGCTCTCGAGTCGCGAGACGTGCAGAACTTTGAATCGGCCGGGAAGGTTGCCAAGTACCAGTGCAACTGCAAGTATCCTTGGCTCCGCGAGCTCCACGGGCTCACGGCCTTCATGATGGTTTCCTTGATTTGATTATAGTCTGCTCAGATTCTGAATATCAAGTGGTCGCTAAAGCACCGCCCATAATGGTGCTATAAGCCAATCAGAGAGCGAGCCATCCACAGAGTTTTTGAATGACGTCATTGTACTTTTCATTCAAAATCTGAACAGACCTAAACACGAAAAATACAGGATGAAAGCCAATACTAATAAATTAGATCTTTTTAAAAAAATAAGATAAAAAAAGACCATTTACATTTTTGTTTGAGCATTTTCGGAATTTGAGAATTTTTTTCGGATTACCGTTGGTGTACTGGATTAGGTCAAGAACTATTCTGCCTATACTAATTTTTAGGAGAGCTTAAAAAGAAAAATCTTTAAAAGTTTACGATCAGCAAATTTTTGCCATATTCTCATCAAGAACTGAGGAGTTGGACAGCTTGAAATCTGGTACTGATAGAAAATTCTTCACCTATCTTTTTATGACAAAAAAAACTTATCACCGAAAAGCTGAATAAGAGAGAGATGTGCTCTCAAAAATGAAAGAAACCTCATTTCTTTGAATCTTGCGAGGCGAATTTACGTTGACTCAAACTTTTTACAACTTTTAAAGTTCAACACTCTATTCTTCATCAAATAGAAGAAATTCAGTCCAATTCACTGAAGGAGAAACTTTTCTGGTTGGCCGTCATCTTGGCCTGCACGGGTGTTTCGATCTACAACACGAAACTGATTCTCGAGGACTACGTCAAGGCTCAGACCGCGACTAGAATCACAATTTTGCCGGTCATTTTTCGTTCTTTTTTTTTAAATATATTCTTTCTTTTGCGCTTCAGAGGATAATCTCTCAAGTTGATAATGGTTAACCGGTCGTGCTTACCCAGAGTCTCAGGGTGTACCCGGTTTAAACCAGAACTTTTGGCTTTTTTTTGCCAATTTCGCTCATTTTCCAAAATAAACGATTCTTTTCAGACAGACCGCCTCAAGTTTCCAACCCTCGTGTTTTGTCCGAAAAATGCTGATGCTCTGCACTTTTACCCCATTCTGGAAGGTTTGAAGCTGATTGAGTTATATATTTTAGCTATTTCATTTCTCAGATATGTATCAGCGGCTGGGATACATGGAAAACAACACAAATATGGACATTATTCAGTACGCGATCGCCGGTTTCATGTTCAGTAACGTCGACCTCGACAAGTACAACTCAACCTATTTGTTCGTTTTCTTTTCTTTTCTTCTTGAATTGTATATTCAATGTTTCCCGACTTGAAAGGCGAGGGAGGCGTGGCTAGGGGCGGGACACGTAGCGTGTGCGTACGCGGTTCTTGGCACGTGTTCAATTCAACCGCTAGCGAGCATTCAGAGAGCTTATTTATCGCTTTTTTCACTTCTTTTTTAATTTTTTATTGATTATGTTCATGTGTGCATCAAAAACTAGAAGAAAATACAAAAAAGAGCGGTTGCCGAGCTTTTTAAATAGTCGGCGGCGATTGAATTAAACTGGCGCCAAAAACCGCGTACGCACACGCTACGCGTCTCGCCCCTTGCCCCGCCTCCCTCGCCTTTCAAGTCGGGAAACATTGACTATACACTCAACGACACAAAAATGACATTTCCCCCAAAGTTCAAACAAAAATTTTGCGTTCCAATTCTTCAAAATTCAAAATTTTCGCTGATTCAAGGCTGGCTTGAGTCATCGAAAAAGGTCCTAACACGGTAATAATTATATAGTGTCTTTTTATTCAGCCTTACATTGTTAGCTTTTCGTTATTAAAGGCGCATATACAGAGATTGGTCGCGTACATCGAAAGATGATCTCCCGGAAAGAAAAATTGTGAAAACCTAGCGCGGAATGGGCTAATATTGCATTGAAAATTTCAGAAAAGTTGTGATTTTTTGATAGATGAAATCTTCAGAAATACTCTAAACGACTATTATTTGAAATGGCGAGGGGAGAGGTCTCAACTGGAAATGTTCGACTTTGTATACAACCAGAACGGCTACAACTGCAGCGATGTCAGTTTTTTTGAAAGCTTGGAATTATTAATTTGTTTGCTGGAAGTCCATTGCCGCATGTGGAATGGTTCGATGTGTTACGAATTTTTTTCGAAAAAAATTTTTTTGTAGTTTTCATGTTCCGAAGTAGTTTTTTCCGATTAGTAAAATGAAAAATATAGCATTTTCAAAGATTTTTCTTCACATTTTTTGAAGGCTTTCTCCTTGATCACTCTATGTTCCTAAATAGATACTTTTTTTGAGTTAATTTTCCCCGGCAAGTCGTCGCTCAAGCTCCGCCCCTAATGGTGCGATAAACCAATCAGAGAGCGAGCCATCCACAGAGCTATTTCGAATGACGTCATTCTACTTGAAATTTGAAATCTGAACAGACTGTATTCGTCGAAAAAATGCGAGAATGAAGCTTTAAATTGAAGCTTCAGCTTTTCCAAACGTGCTACGGTGGCTCGACGACCTACAACTGCTGCGATTTATTCGAGCCCAGTTACGCGATGCTTCGAGGAAGGCAACTCTCAGCCTTGGAAGATAGATTCTCTCGATTGTTTCAGGTGTTACCGACTCATCGATTCTTTCTATCAGAACGACACGGATGAAGTCTCCAAAGTGATCATCTACTTCAACTACATCGACAGTCCTCTTCTCGCCGATGGAGTCAAGGTTGCCCAAGAATAATTGATTTTAAAAACAATATATTGAAGTCGCAAATCATCATGTACAACACCGATTCGCACCCCGAAATCGGGATTTTTCCTCGTTATTATTTCAACCTACACGATTGGAATCGTCTCAGGTTCACACAGAAGGTTTTTTTTATATATTTAGATGAAAAAGAAAAAAAATTTTTTTTTTCACTTTTTATTTCCTTTGGCTTAGTTAGCCGTCAAGGTATTTTTCAAGTAAAGGCTAGCCTATTTAAAAAATTCAGCCCAAAAAGTTTTTTTTTACTTTTTTTAGCCCAAAAAGGGTTTTTTTCGTTTATTTCAGACCATGCCGCTTCAAAATTTTTCAAAAAAACAACTCTTTATCAAGTAAAATAACGGGAAGCTCAATTTTAATTTACTATGAATTAAAAAAACATATTCAGGTGATGAAATTAGTCCCGGTCAACGACCGCTGCTCACACGAACAAGTTTATCAAGGTTACAAAAAATGCTTCAAACAAAAAATTGCTCAAATTCAAGGAAAATTCACGTGCTTCGTTTACAAATGGCTGATGCAGCTCAAAGAGCAGTTCAATTGCACCGTTCCATATTATAAAAATCAAGTGAGCGTTTTTTTACGAGGCCTAACAAGGTAGGTCTTTTCAATTTGGAGTTTGGTTTGATAGGATTTTTTAAAATAAAAAGAAATTTAAATTTTTTAGATTTATTGAGCATATTTTTTTAGAACTCTAATGCACCAATTTTACGCTTTTCAGATCTATATCAGTCTGTCTGTATTTGTTTTTTTTTTTCAATCTAAAGTTTTCTCTAAACCTAAACGGATCAGTATTTACATTTTCCTCTAGCCATTAGTATAAAAAGAACTTTTTTTTTTAAATTTGGAGAAAAAAAGCCTGCCGTCCTTATTCATAAATCTGCAACTCTGAACTATCTGGTCTGTATTTTTCTTTTTCATTCTGAAGCTGAGTTATCTCTCGGATGTCCCAGTTTGCGAGCCGGAAGTCGTGGTGGCCAACTACGACAACATCACGGACACGCCTGCCATCCAGGGATATAAAGTGAGGATTTCGGTTCGAAGTTTATTTTCTATGGTTTTCGAAGAGAAAAATTTCAACATTAGAATGAACTCCCTTATTGGGAGTTTATTCATTTTAACATTTTTCAAGTGCAAGCCGGCGTGCAAAAGAGTTGAGAACGAAATGCAACTGACGACGAGTATCGACACAAGTCCCGATCAGACTTATGGGTTCCGCATAGAAGCAAGCTTCACCTATTTGGAGGTTTATCTTCAACGAAATTTTTGAAAAGATAGTTCTTTTCGATGGGCAGGAAGTCTAGTCGGCCTTTAAAAATAGTCTGCTCGTGCGAACTACCCATACCGCTCTTTGAGTCCGAAAAATTGACTATTTTTCAGTTTGAGCAGTACGAAGAAGTGCAGAAGACGACGTTGGCCGGCTTCATCTCGGAACTGGGAGGTCAGAGCGGCCTTTTCGTCGGCTGCTCCATAATGACCTTCGTCCAGCTGATCAGCTCCATCTGCCTGGCCCTCTGGAGGCTCTGCAGACGTTACTACGACGACCGTTACTACACGGTCCGACTGGGTCTCTACACGACGCATCCGACTGAAGACGTCCATAAATTCTACCCTAGACCTGATGAAGTTCCTCCGACAGAGCGAGACGACGTCCAAGAGGATGTCCACAAGCCTCTTTCCGTGATAGACGAGGTCGAGGAAACCGCCACCGAGTCAAGAGCTGGACCATCTGAATCAGAGAAGCCAAGTACCGGAAACAACAGCGCCAACCCTACGATGACCTCGTCTAGCATTGAATACATCGGTTTTCCTGAAGTCACGTCCAATGAAAGTCGTCCGAGTTCCACCCAACCTTCTGAAACTTCGACGGTGGAGTACACCTTTCCCTATGACGAAGTTAGGCCGCGTTCCCTTCGACGTCGTGTTGCTCCAAGCGAAATCGAGTAAAGTTTTCAAACTGCTTTATCGTAATTCGATACAAAGTTCGAGTTTAACTTAAAGCTTTCAAATTTGTTTTCGAGGAGTAGATTGGAAAAATTTATTGAGGAAGACCTACTAGGAAGGTTTTTAGTAGCTTGAAATTGTCTGAAGATTGTCATGAAGAAACACGAACTTTTCACGGTTAAAATTTCGAGGATCTGGACTTGATAGTTAAAAAAATGTTACGTATAGCTGACTCATGGCTAGCTTGGAACGCTAAAGGGATGTGGCCTGTTTTTACGTGTCAGGACCCTATTTTTGATGGCTCTAGTCAGCCGTGAATCAGCTATAACATTATCATCAAATTCCTAACCAAAAAGCGAAATAACCTTTCCTGTGAGAGGGAAAACACAAAAATAAAAGAAGGAGCAAGAAGTACCCGTCCAATTATATAGTCAATCAAAAAAAAAAAAAAAAATTATTTTCGATCATTAAAACTTGGCGCCGCTGTCATTGATCGGAAAGTGGATGGAATGTATGGTCTGGGGTCGATCCATGTGGTGGGTCGCCAGCTCTTGTTCAATCACTTTTCGTAGCTTCAAAAATGAATATTTTGTCGAGTCTACTCTATTCCTGAAACCTTGTCGTCGTCGTCCTCGTTGTCGCTGACGTGACTTCGCATGCTCCCAGATTCTTCCTCAACTTTCGGCAGCTTTTTGTGCAACGACATCGTGCTGACAAAACCTGAAAAAAAAATGGAGTTTCTCAATATTCGTGGGGATAAAACCATCGGAAAGTTCAAAGACGCCGTAAGGTCTCTGTGGCGTGCTCAACGACTTGGAGAACATGTTGCCGTCTTCTACTTTGTAGGAAACGGGTTGAACAGAGTGGGATCGTACTCTGAAAAATCAAATCTTTTCTTCAACCAGAAAGTTTCGAAAGTAATTTTTCTCTGTAGAAGGGAGTTTTTGAAAAAATTTGTTCAAAGAGGGGGATTGAAAAAAACTTTGTAGCAAAAAAAGTGACGCGTAATAAGTGATTTCGCGATTTACAAAAACTTGAGGAGTTTCAAATTCTTATCAAGAAACATAAATATCACATGAAATCAAATCGAACACTATCCAAAAAAAATTGCAACTGTACCTAAATGTTTAGTAGATTTTTTTACATTGGAATATCGAGAATTTCAACCTTTATGCCGTGTTCAAACTGATTCCACGAAACTCAAAATAGCTCTCAGAGAGTGAAAAAGATAACTGAATTTTGGAGAGTCAGAGATAATTTTGCATTTCGCGGAAAATTCTTTGAAAACTTGCTTTACGAAAAAAGTTATGATGATAAAACTTTTGTTCGTTTCGATGGTCATTATCTTCATCGTGTCTGTAAATCAATTACTTTAAATATTTGACCGGCGTCTGTCCAACCTGTTTTTTTTTCTGGATATTTCAGTTTTCCGAGCTTTTCTCTCTCAAAAAATAGACAGCTTTTGGTGATTCAAACATTCAGTTCATTATTTACTTCAACAAGTATTCAACCAATTTTCAGAAAATTCCCAACCCATAACTAGAATGACCTTCCTCTTGAGAGAGGAATTTCAAGGTAAGTAAGAGAGGAACCTGCCGCCACCTAACGCGTCGCTGATCTTCCGCCTCAGTCGCGCCGTCGAGTTTGACCTCGGGTAGGAGCTCCCGCCAGATTCTCCGAAAACTGAAAACGATAATTTACTCTGGAAAAGGTCGGATTGGGATTGCTTACGAGTTGGAGACGCCGGCTGCAGAGAAACCATCGGTACAATGTCTTCCGGGTTGGCAAGCCTGAAATGAAAAAGAAAAAGGTCGGACAGAATTTGAAAATGACGAACGTGACGGTTTGGGCGGAGCCGAGAAGAGCATGATCTGTGCCATTTTTCTGACTTTCTTCAGAATAAACAGGCGCGAATGAAGGATCGGCG
The DNA here is from genome assembly GCA_904845305.1 of Caenorhabditis auriculariae. Taxonomy (NCBI): domain Eukaryota; kingdom Metazoa; phylum Nematoda; class Chromadorea; order Rhabditida; family Rhabditidae; genus Caenorhabditis; species Caenorhabditis auriculariae. Next base: position 131,419 of record CAJGYM010000099.1, read on the forward strand.
AATTTGTCGCGCAGCATGGGAGGACAGACGTCGTAGGTCTGGTCCACGATCGCCATTCCCGTCTGCAAACGACGAGTTTGTCGCCGACGCCGGGATTCTCACCGCGATATTTTTGTCGATCAGAAAGTTGCATTCGAAGTCGTCGTCGTCCTCACCGAGGGGATTCAGAAGGCCTTCTGCTACCTGGACGACAGATTCCAGAATCAGTTTCGCATTTTCACTCTGAACTAACCTTCAGCCAGCCCATGAAAAACACAAACTGGAAAACGGTCAGAAGAGGAAAGTAATAATCAACCTGGAAAAGGTACAGAATATTTTGGCTGGAGGAAAATAAATAAACCGAGCTGGTTCTGTTGAGATCAACGTACTGTCTGGCGACGAGGCAGACCAGAAAGTAGACCCGAACTGCTAGGAAAACGACCTGATAAAGATGGTTCTAGGCGACTCAGGAACAAAAAATGAACCTGAGGATATGCAAGAGGAATCGGAACCCAGTCGAAATTGCACAAAAGAGCCAAGTTTGTTCGGAAAAGTTTGAGTTCCTGTATAACGCCATATCAAAAACTAGGAAAGAAGCCGGTGAAAAGAAGATTTGAGTTGTTGTTTGGGAAATTTCTCATGCCACTCTTGCTCTAAAAATGAAGTTCATTTTGTTTTGAAGTTTCAAATTTTCCCAAAAAATCGCTGAAGATCTATACGAAGGCCCTCCAAATTCGATATCTGCTCAAAATTCAAATTTTTAAAATAGAAAACTTCAAAATTGAAAGTCCTTAATTACAACCAAATTTTCTTAAATTTCTAACCTGCCATACAGTGTTGAAAAGAGCCGGAGTGATGTCAGTGTCCTGAAAGAAAGGATAAAGTTGACTATTTATAAATGTTAGACTTTCTCATAATAAACTGACTTGCTACGCTGAATTACTTAGGTTAAAGACATTTTCAGAAAAACGGAAGAATTTAAAAAAAAGTGTCACTTGGTTCTAGAAAAAAAAAGCCTGAAAGGAAAAAAATCAAGTCAGTTTGCGAACATCAAAAATTGAAAAAAAAACCGACAAAAAGTTTCCAAAAAGGGTTTTCAAAGTTTTTGGGGTGAAATTCGATGGAACTTCTAAAAAACGGGCCCCTTGGTCAAAATTCCCAAAAAAGTTTTTTTCTTTTTTTTCTGATCTTGAATGAAAAGGCCTTAGCAAATCTCTCTTTTCTACAAAGCTCCACCAAATTTCGCTCTACCGGCCATTAAAACATTCACCTAATGACTGCATTACCTTGTGTAGTTGGAAGAGAAGGGTGGAGGCCCAGTTGACTGGAACCCAGTATTTGTTGTAGTTACAGTCGACCTTGTCTAACATAACAGCTTCGTGCTCATGTAGAAAACCTTAAAAAAGTGTTATTTTTAGGAATAAATCAAAAAAGCTGCAATAGTCAGGGGAAAAAAATTACAGAGAAAAAATCAGCTTAAAAAACCAAGCAGCGAAAATTCTGTCATTTTTTGCGCTCCACCGATAATCGTTGCAAAAAGTTTAGGTTTCGCCGCATTTTCAATATTTTTGAAATATTTCATTTTCTATTTTCGATTGATAAATTCTAACGTAGATAATTTTTTTGTAGAATAATCTACAACTCGTGAAAAAAACCCTTTTTTTGCGAGAAAAAAATCGTTTTTATTGATTTTTTTATGGTTTTATCTACTATTTTAAATAGGACACAATCAAACTTCGGTTGTTTTGAAAAGTTTTTTAGACAAAGTAAACGTTCCGTTCACTGAATATCGATTTATCGTGTGAAACAATACAAAGAAAAACACAAGTTAAATCAAATAAAGTGAAAAAAATTACTCGGACATTGGTAACGCGAAACGGACGTGCTCCGGACGTTTCTGGGCGATTCTAGGGATCCCTTAAGAGTTCTGAGGCTACTAAAGTGGTCACTAGAAATGCCCCGACACGTCCGATTCGCGTCCCGTTCGCGTTACCAAGGTCTGAGTAGCTGGAATTCAACCATTGCGTTATCGCTGGAGCGCAAAAGGTGAATATGGCGATTCTGCTTTCGCGATTTTTTCGCAGTCCTTTTCTTTCACCTATTTTAGGTTGAAAATCGACATACCGGCTTTCACTATTGAATCAGTGTTTGGGAAGCGACGACGGACTTTCAGGGAAATGTCTCGGAAAACCAGGACCTAAACGTAATTTTCTAAAAAATAAATTTGAGCATTATCAAACCTGAGAAAGGACCAGATAACGGACCAAAGTTCTGCGGGACAAGACGACTTTTTCGTCGGTTCCTCGAACTATGGTGGCGATTGAGATGGCAACGCTTGAAACAACTTTTATGAGTTTCACTCGAGAAAAGGAACTTTTCGATGAAGCCAATGTTGGCGAAGATGTTCTTCCAGCGGTCGACGATGACCGTGACGAAGAAGGCGAGCATGAAAGTCAGAGGGACGCATTTATCCAACGCCTTGTCCAGACTCTGAGCGACTTCGACAAACCTCCTTTAATTTTTTGTCAAGATGTATTTTGAGGATGTGGATGAACCCTTGTTCGGACTTGTTGAGGAGCGTTCTGTACACGACGAAGACGGCGTAGTAGCCGATCAGCCAGAGTGCAAGCTCGTTCGCCACGGATTTCCAGATGGAGCCGCGCCAGCGAAAAAGCAACTTGAAGAAGTTCAGACACGACACCGAGGAAACGTCCAGGTTGTACGAAACCGTCATTCTCTATTCTAGAAGAAAATCATACTTGATTGTACTCCTCTAGATGTGAAGCTTCATTGACTTAGAATTACTTTCAAGGTGCGCCGGACCGCAAAACGACTTGCGCTTGCCGGCATAAGCTATATGATGTTTCGTAAAGTTCAAGCTTTGAATAAAAAGTCATAATTCTCCAACTTCAATTCATTCAAAGCTTTTGAAAGATGAAGCCTCCTTTTTTATAAAGTTCGAAGAAATTGGATAAAAATATCATTTTTTGGAAACGGAACTCGTGAGAACAGAAGAACGTTTGGAAGCGACGATGGTGTGGAAAAAAAGGCTACGATAAAAATCAAAGTGTGTCGCGACCTGTTCTTCAAAATAAATTGCGATTCTGTTTGAAATTCAAGTGCCAAAAATGTCGAAAACAATAATATTTTATGCAGATCGCTTTCAAAGAGCGCAACTATCTGAGCAACAATGCTATGAAGTTCAAATGGAAGAAATTCTTTTCCGGATGTATAATTATCAGTTGATTATCGATAATTCAACTTATTACTATTTTTTGATTGAAAAAACTTTTTCATTATTGTAAAATTAAGCTTTTTATGAAAAGAGGAAAAGAAATTAAGAAAAACTCCGAAAGTCCATTCAAAGCGGTCCAGAAAAAAAAAAGAATTATTGAAAAGCAAAGAAAACGAAAAGGTCCTGAAAGTCAAATAATGCCAGAAATTTCTTTCATGCCTACGCAACTCCGTTTACATTGTTAAATTGATAAAAACCGCTTTTTATGCAAGAAAAAAGCGAGAAAGAAGGATTCAAAAAGGTACTTGAGACTGTCGACGATACTCTGCGACACGGGAAAATGTTTTTTTTTTTGCTGGAGCGTGAAAAGAAATATATAATGTTTCTTTTCATCGATTATGTAAATATCTGTTTTTTGTTCGAGTGATGCCAATATCTGACTTTCGATAGAACTTTTTGATAGATCAAGTTAATCTTGCCTTCTTGTGAACGCTCAAGATTCCGTGAACAATTGAAAATTAAGTTAGAGACAAAAATTGAAAAATGCAGCTATACTTATTGGAAAAAAGCGGAATTGATAGAGATGGACAAAAATTATTCCAAAAAGTTATTGAAAAAGCCAGGATGAGCGAAAAGGCGGGCAGCCAATCGAAATGACGTCCTTTGCGTTTATTCGGACGATGATCTTGTGACAAAATACGTTCTTTTATTCGGTATGTTTGACTTTCAGGTAGATGTGCTGGGAAAGTAACGAAAAGAAATTTTTTCTGTGCCTTTCGGAGTTCGGCTACTTTTTGATGCGAAAAATGGAAAAGAAGTGAGAAAAAGCCGGCATGAAAATGATCAGTGTATTGAGCGGTATGAAAAATAAAATTAGCAAGTCTATTTAAGAGAAAGAAAAATTTTTTTCAAAATTTCAGAGAAGCCCTCTATTTTTTTAATATTTCAGAGTAAAAAAACCTAGTTCCAAGACTTTTTTTGCAGAGAGACAAAAAAAGAAAGTTTTTAATACGTCCCAATATTTATTAAACTTCAAAAAAATTATTTTCATCTAACAAGATTGAAAAAACTGAAAACTAGTCTGAATTGGAGCTTCCGAGCCGGGAAAAGGATAGGAAATCAAAAACTTACAGTCGAATGAAATGTCAAAGAAACAACGTGAAGCAATGGGAAGAACGAACCTCCTGTCCTGACTAATTGAATCTCACGGGTGGTGGAACTATGAAGACAGAAGATCGCCGCCAGTGATATCCAGATGTCATTGAGGACGAACCGACGACCCTCGACGACAAATAAAACTGTAAAGAAGACTCCAAACGAGATAATGATCGCTCCCATATCTGTAAACGCTTTGTTTTTCGTTGGTTACAACTTTGGAAGATAAAGTTGTTAAATTTCGCCCCAAGTATTTCAAGCTGGTTTTGTTTAAAAAAAAACTTATTCTTGACCTCAACAGAAAGTGACAATTTTTTTAAACTCGCAAAATAAAATTAGTTGAAAATAGTTTTAAAAATGGTTAAGAAGCGTTTATCGAAACTACAGTTAAAAATTGAAAGCCCTTTGTAGGGATTTTGAGTATTTTCCAGTGGTTACCCCTCGATCCAGAGCTTAAAATTCTTTGAAATCAGTTTAAACGTGCGAAACTACACTGCTCCACATAATTATATATCCACCTAAGACTTTAAACTTTTTTAACCATTTTTTCCGGTTTTTTGTATCAGTTATCATTTTCTCATCATTTTTGTTCAAAAATAAGAAGAAGAAGAGCAAAAAGGTTTTCCAAGAAGTTGAGGAACCTTGGATTTAATCATAAAACGGTCGCGGTGCTCTTCATTACATCAGCTACTCTTGAATCGATTATGATGTGAATATTTTGATTTCATAAGTACCTTTGTACTTGTGAGCAACAATTTGAGTTCAAAAAACTTCAGTCAAATATTTCTTTGCATTGAAAAGAGGGAGTTTTCCGATAACATTTATGAATTGTTTGCAGTTTTGCCAAAAATAGAAAGCTTAAAATGTCTTCGGACCATTTCTGTAAACTTTTTCTGAGATAAAATCGTTTTTTTATTTCAAGAATAGTTGGTCTCATCAAAAAAACCTGCTTCTAGAAAAGAAGAATGAGCGAAATTGGTAAATAACTAAGGGAATTTCAAGTCAAATTCATAGGGATTTGAACTTTTTTTTCTTCGAATTTTAAATTACTTTTTTTCTTCTCATGATTGAAGATTACAGTTATATTTTTGTTTTAAAACATTGAATAGTCCATAATTATCCTTATTCAGCGAAAAAAATTAAACAGAAAGTCAACACAATCGAAATCACGAAATATCCTTTTTTGACTCTTGTTTCTCTGAAATTTTTTCAGCTTTGAGATTTTTTTTGTCAGGTTTTTCTGAGTTAAACTATTTCTGATTCCCTCCTCAGCCTTGTTGCATTGTAGATTAAGAATTTCTCCGCTCAATGACTGAGAAAAGCGAGTTCAAGTTGAAAAAACTGATAATTTTGTCAAAGGCGCTCACGGTTTTTGAAACTTTTTTTCAAAATTTGACGCCCATTTAGGAATCTTTTTTGTGATAAACTTTTTCAAAACTTCTGAGTTAATCCTGCATATGAAAATTCAACCCTCACATTGATGACTGTGGAGCTGGAGTACAAAACAGCACCGCGACCGTTTTCTGATCAAATCCAAGGTTCCTCTGCTTTTTCGAAAACCTTTTTGCTCTTATTCTTCTTATTTTCAAACAAAAATGATGAGAAGATGATAACTGATACAAAAAAACCGGAAAAAAATGGTTAAAAAAAGTTTAAAGTCTTAGGTGGATATATAATTATGTGGAACGGAAAATTCGGTTTTTTTGAAAAAATGAAATTTTTAAAAACATTTGTTTTTCAATAGGAACTTTGTTGATAGCTATATTAATCTGATCAAAATTCCCATCTTTTGACAACAAAAAGATTTTCAGAAACTCTCAAAATATTCGATTTTTCGAAAAATCTCAGGTGGATATATAATTATGTGGAGCAGTGTATTAGTATGATAAATATTTCATTGTTGCAACAAAATGCATGCATTTAGAGAAAGAAGAAAAATAGAAAGAACCAAGTTTTAAAAAAAATCAAAAATATATAGAACTGCGCGGAAAATTTACCACTTTCAGTTGCAAACACATGGCGTATCTTCACCGCACAGTAAGCAAAAAAGTGTGATTTCGGCGCAGTAAAACAATAACGACTCGAATCTCTGTAGAAAGATGTTTTGAAAGTTTTATGAGCAGATACTTGAGAAGTACTAATAATATATGGATTTGCGGCCAACTTTCTTTTCTGTCAAGTCCAAAAAGTTATCATTTGTAGAGTTCAACGAGACTGAAGTTTCTGTCGTATTGAAAGCGAGACTTTTCGTTATCGTTTTGTTTGCCGTCTGCGTCTTTCTTGGTCTTCACACAGACCAGAGAACTCCACTGGGCGCAATGTTGTGCAACCTTCTCACCGCTATATAAATATACTCTCTGAAATTGATGGAAAAAAATTCATTTGCATATTGAATTTCTTGTAATTTCTTTTATTCTAGTTAAGTTCGGGTTATTTCTATATGTTTCCATTTCGATTATCTGTTTGAAACCTTTGACTTTCTCAGAGGTGTCCGAAAGAGCACATATATAATATATGTGATATATTTTCAATAAAAATAAAATCCGATTTCCCGTTTTATTCTTCGAGTTTAGCAAAACTTCTGCGACTCGAGAAAGGCTTCCATGTCTTTCGCTTTTGTTATTTTTTTCGAATGCTTCATTTAGCAGAAAGAAAGGACGATATATATCTGTATTAGATATTTTGATAAGAACTAAAAACGAAAGTTTGCATTGAAGTCCCACGATGTCAACAGAAGAGATACTAAAAGCGCTGTCTCTCGAAAAGATTGAAGCCGATGTTCGAAGCTACTACAAAGTAGAAGGATCTTTCGGAAAAAATGTTCGTGTCGAAAAAATTGGTTCAGGACAGGTTAGTTTCAAAACATATTTTCTTCAGCATTGGATAATGCGGAAAACTTTCAGGGGTTTGTATCTGAAGTGCTTCTCTTCTATCCAGACTGGACCGAAGAAGGAAAAGTTCCTGAATATTTCGCTATAAAGGTGAACACAAAGTTACAACTTCAAGTGAACTTTGAATACTTTTACAGTTCCTGTCGGCACGAGCCAATGGAAGCTCGAAGTTCGACGAGGTCCTTGTTTCTTCAGAACCTTCTGGAGCTGAAATCCTCCGCGCAAAAGTGAGAATTTCAAAGTTTTCGAGAAAACAAAATATATTCAGTTGCACAACACGGAAGTCGAGGTGCTGAAATGGCTTTCTAAGTGTTCCGATTTGCCAGTTACCAAGGTTTTGAAATGTAACTTTTCACTATTTAATTGGAGCTTGCAGATTATTTCGGCCAACGAAATGGTAGCAGGAAAAGGTCCAGGCTATTTCCTGATGAAGCATATCAAAGGATCTCCCAACCTTCACATGTGCGACAACATTTCTGAATCGGCTCTCAACCAGGTAAATCTCTTCTGAATCTTCGAAAATAGATATTAATTATTCCAGGTGATGAGAACGTTGGCGAAGATCCAAGTTATCGGTATGGACGTTCCCGAAGAGGTTGTAGCCCAGAACTCAAGGGACTACTTCAACTCTATCGCTAAAATTATCTACGAGGATAAGGTTGGCTTTTACAGCGCTGATGTTTAGTTTTCTTTCTTTTTCAGACAGTTGAAAATTTCTGTCGAATGCTCGAGAAAACAGCGAGTCCGATATGGCCTGAAAGCACGTCTGAACTGATCAAGCGGTTCAAACCGATAGCTCCAAACTTCCTTCGATTCTCAGACGACGTCGGGTCTTCTCTCAGTGAATCTACCTTATAAACTCCTTCTTAAAAACTGACTTGTTTAGAAATGAAAAAAGTTCTTTGTCACGGCGACGTTTGGATGTGCAACATGCTTTGGAACGCAGAAGACGCCGCCAGCTGGAAATTGGAGGCTTTGATCGATTTCCAGGTATTTGAGTGGGTATCGGATGCTGTTAATCCTCCTCCAGGCCGCCCATTTTGGCTGTCCTGGAATCGACTTGGTGCGGCTTTTCTGCGGCGTCCTGAGCGGAGAAGAAAGGCGAGCACGGGCGAACGAGTACATCGAAAGGTTCTACGAATTCTTGCGAGAAGAACTCGGCGACGACTCGCGACTGCCGTACTCGCTGGAGCAGCTCCGCGAGTCCTACCACCGACAATTCGCCTTGGCCGCCTTCATTGTCTGCGGCTCAATCGCCGTCGTCGGCGAGATGATTGTCGAAAAGAGCGACGACCCTAAAGTGGTGGGAAAAACCGATAATTTATGTGAAACTCTACCTTGTTTCAGGCAAAAGAAGTGCTGTTCGAGAAACAAAAGTGCCTTATCGAGGACATTGTCAAGGAAATGGACCGATCTCTTACAATAATGCATTCCGAGCAAAAACAATAAAATTAGGCAATAAATATGTTTCAAATTAAATCGTGAACGTGGTTTTTTGACTCATTTCGAATACAGGCGCGCACAAAAAAATAAAGGTGGATTTTTCGAATATTAGCTTAAGCCATCGAGAAAAACACAACCAAATCTTCAAAGCTTCAAGTTAATTGGTTGGATTGGACAGGTTCTTCTCAATGCTTCTGAAATGGATCCTGGTTTTCGCTCTTCTTATCGCCTTCGTGTCCTCCAGAGACTTTTACTGTTGGATCGGAAAGCCTTTTTGCCACATGAGTTGTATGTGGGAGGTTCGCTAGATTTTGATAGCTTTTCGAAAGTTTGATCTAGAATTGCTTGGAAGGATCATGTGACAAGGACATTTGTGAATGCTTGAAGTGCGACTACAATGAAATTATCCAAATCCCACCACGAGGCCTGAAAATCATGTGATTTGCAATAAATTGAAAATTGTTCTCTGATCATTTTTTTAAGATTTGCAATTTAAAAGAGCCGAAAAATATGTTTACAGGAAGTATTTAAAAAAATTGAAAAAAATTTTTTTGCTCTCAAACGATAATGTTCTGTTCGCCAAAAATTGTTTTTGAACGCGACTTCGTGACTAGCTCCTTGGCAAAAAAATGAAAAATACCTTAAAAAAAGAAAAACAAAAAAAATACTGTTTTTGAAGCAACAAGAAAACTTTTTTTGAGAAATTTATAAATTTTTTTAAAGAAACGCGTCTGAGCAGATTATGCAAAAAAACGAACTATGCGATAAAGGAGAACCGGCTCGAGGAAAAGCTAACGTTGATCACTCACACGTTTTTCAAATTTTTTAATTAGTACAATCAAACTTAAAAAAATAAGAGAACCAAAAATACAAAAGAAAAGTTGACGAAATGATGGCTGAAAAGGAATTGCAAAGTTATTTGGGTTTATGCGCTCTAAAGGACAGTTAAATCGATTCGTTCCCCCGAAAAATTTCGGGGAAAGTCCGTTTTTTTTTTCTTTTTTAAAACGCTCATTTGTTCTTTTCAAAATATATATCAGTGAAGCACGCAACCGTCTTGACGATGAAGGTCTTTCTTGTTCAAAAAACCTGCGTACCAGATGAATATTTTGTAAATCACACTGCAAATCTTCTTTTTTTATTTTTTTTTCGATTTTAAGGCGTTCACTTTTGAAAAATAGGGGTTTAAAGATCAAGACTTCAAGAACCTTCTTTTGAGCAAGTTATTTGAAAGTTTCAAAATAGTATGGCCTTTTTTGTGGGTTTTTTTTTTCAACGAGGCATCGCTCTTCTATGATCTGTAGGTCTGCTCTGCATCGCCACCGAAGACTGCACCAAGGAAACTTTGTTCTTCGCCGACTCGCGTCCCAAGGAAATCAAAACGTTAGTGCGGATTCTTCTGAAATTTAGTTTTTATAGGAAAAAAAAACTAAAGGTTTACTTGTTGAGAAAAATGTAAAGCAACGGGTTTATCGAGTTCCAGAGCATCCAGACGAAGTGGCCGAGGAACACGCCAATCGGCTGGTCCCAAGGAATCGGCAGATATTCCCATGTCACGTAACCCGCTATGTGCACCAACGACACACCGAGAACCTTCAAATCGGACATTTTCAACTGTTTCTTTGGTTTTTTTCTAACCTGGACGGATAGGATCACCTCTCTTTTTGAGAAGACTGACGCTTTCTGTAAGTTATCTATTTATTTTTTTAATTTTATTTTTTTGATTATATGATCAAGAGCCCGACAGTTTTTCTTCAGAATAATTTTTCCAGAAACCCAAAAATTTCTGTTAGACTGGTACAATCCATAACATCCCCCACTCACGAAATATATGAAGGGGAAAATCGCCGAATGGCTGATTATAGAGAAAACGACGTCAGCCAGGGATAACTTGGCGCTCCATTCTCTGACCAATGCCGAAAGGGGGTAATCTGCCTGAAATCAAGGCATCTTTTAAAATCATATGTTTACCGACGGATCCTTTCCTAAAAATCTCCTCTAACCGCTGTTTTGGCTACTGCCATAGCATTTATTTTGACGCCTTCTGGGAGGCCTCGAGTTATTTCAGAAATATTTTCACAGTAAGAAAAAAAGGACTTGGCGTTCTTAGAAACGCCCGAGTGGTTCCTATAGGAGGTAGGGAAGAAAAATCTCTTTTAGGACAAAAAAGTGCTCCCTTTAGGGGTAAAATTTAGGTGGTCGTTACAGGGGTTCAGGGTTTGACCCCTAAAACATGAGCGATGGCTTTAAGTGTGTTTCGATTCTCCGTTCATGTTTGAAAGTTGAAAAGACTTCCTTCCATGGCCCTCCATGGTCGCCCCCGTAGGGAGCACTCTGGCGTTCCAAAATAGTTTATACCAACATTTAAAAGATCGTCTAGTTTTCAGAAAGTTTATAAACTATCAGGGTGCAAGAAAAACATTGTAATAAATGTAGGTAAGAACAGAATAGGGAATCGGCAATAAAAATAAATAAAAAGTGATTTTTGTTTTAAGGTTTTTAGACACCATTTCTTGATTTCGCGTTGTCAAAAAAACCACTGTGTATTTTACGACGATCAGAAAAATATTGTGTCAAATACGAGCTTTAGAAGTCTATTTGATAATTTGTGAATCGTCTGATCTATTTTTTTCGTACACAGCTTCATTTTACTCACCATGTAGTGCCAGGTGTAAGCTGGTAGCAGGTAGACCATATGACTGAGATTACTGCAATCAATAAGAAAAAAACGGCAGCCCAATATATTGAAATTATCACGAAGAAAGCCTGGAACCTCAAAAACACATAAAATCCTTGTAATCTTGCATGAAACAATTTTTCTGCTCACGAGAAAATTATTACTTTTTATTAGATTTCTTTTCGCAAACGTCAATTCAAAAGTCACTTGTCTAACGTCTAAAAAAAGAGTTTGATTTTTTTGACATCCGAATGACTTTCGAAATGCAAATTAGAATAAAAATTGAAAAATGAACTATTTGGCCATTGGGCGTTAATAATTTACTTCCCACTAAACCTAGCAAAACTCACTGCCATCATTCGTTTGGAAAAGAGTTTTGTCGAGAAAAATGGGAAAATAATTGATATGAGTCTGTTTGCATTGAGAAAAATGCTCAAAACGAGCATACAGTTCCAGGAAGAGTTCATCAGAGCGCCGATTCCCTGAAAAATCCCTTTTTTTTTGAATTTTTCCAACTACAGGGATTTACAAAGTGAAAGGCTGTGAAATGGGGAGTCGAGTCGACAATGTAATAAACTGCCGAAAAGTGAATCAGCAATTGGACTGTATCCGTCACGGAAATCACGAACATTATCTGGAATCTTCTTTTATTCCTCATTATTTGATAGGACTACCTGATAGGCAGGGAATTTTCGAGTTTCTGAATCGTTGAGCATCGCGTTCATCACCAAAAGTTGCAACAGAATGAAGAAAACGCAATAAATAAAAATAAAAACGGCGAAAGGGATTTCCCGTTGCCAATAAACTTGCGAGTCGTAAACCGGGAACTCGATCAGACCTGCAAAAAGACCTTTTTTGGTCTTTGAAGCTCACTTTCAGTGCTTCTGAATTGAATAGTTACCTATGCCAACAATGTCCAGCTCGAGCAAAGTCTCGTTCATCTTGTCCGGAAAAAAGAGAGACAGGAATTGCCAAGCAACTAGTCAAAACTGAATCGGCGTAGACTTGTAATTGAATGTTTCAACGCGGATATGTGTTCTGTTAATCAAATTTGTAAGGCGAGGAAAAACTAGGAATAGGTAAACACCTGATTGACTTCTTAGGCCTTATGCCTCACACGAAGCGATGACTCGGAACGAGCTCCGCCCCATCTTGAGATGAACTTTATGTTTTTTTTATAAACTGAATTGAGAAAAAAGAAGATTCCAAAGAAAGAAACCTGCTTTCTAACATGTAGATTCTTTTGGAAAGTTGAGTTTTTTTGAAATTTATTCTAAACTTAGTAAGGTTACATTTTTTTGGTCTCCGATAAGTTCAACTGAGCCTCTCAGAAGTTATTATTTTTTTCGGAAGTTCAAACACGGGATCAAGGGCCATGCTGGAATTTGAAATTAATTAATTGAATATATCTTCAACCACTCAAGATGATCAGTTAGGTTAGTCAGATTTTTCTTCTCCGAATGTTTCCGAAACAGATTTTCTTTTGGTCTTTCTGAATCCATGCATTTTAGAGATTTTTTTCTGCTGCTTCAAAAGTCTCTAGTCACTTATGTCGTTTGTCGGAGCTTTTTTCTTTGGTGAAAAATCTCATAAAAAAAATCTTTCGAATTTACACGATTCCATGTCAAAAACGGTTCAAAGTAATAGGAAACTTGAAAATTTTTAGCAGATTTATTTCTTGAGTTTCTTCTGTATAACCTGCTAGGAGTCATTCGTGGAAGATTTCAAAAAAAAAAGGCTGAAATCGGTATAAGGAATTTGTCCCAATGTTCTTTGCGCATTCTCAACAGGCCTCTTCACAGGAGTCTATGTGTTTAACACATGTTTTTTTTTTCAAGTACACTCCATAAACCACAAAAATCTTGATAAATCTCACATACAAGAGTTAGCGTAACTTACTAGCAGACTTGGGCAAGTACTTAGGAACGCCAGAGTGGTCACTAGAGAGGCAAAATGAGCTCTTGTAGGTTCCCTCAAGGGGCCACCTCACTTTTGGGTTTTGTGATCGAACCCTTAACTCCTATAAGGACCACTTACATTTTAGCTCGTTAGGGAGCACTATTTTGTTCGCTAAAGGGGTTCCTTTATCCTTTAGTGACCACTCTGGCGTTCCTAAGTGCATAACTGAATTAGCCTAGGAGGTTGGCTTTACTTACCAAAGCTTCCTGTTGGGGCAACTTAAGGGGCTCTTGAGCGTTTTCCTCTAGGGATCACTTCTTTTCTCCCTATAAGGGCCTCTATGACAAGAAGTGCGAAAACTCAATAAATTAGCGTTATTCGAACGAAAAATATCAACAGAGGGCTTGATGAAGTTTGTCTTTCCGATTTTCAAATTGAATAAAAAGTTAAAAGACCCTATAGGGGTTCCTTTAGCTTTAGAGACTTAGGGGTCACTTTTTATCCTCTCTAAAGCCTTTTTTTCTAACTTCTATATGAAACCGCTCTGGCTTTGTCAAGTAGTATTTACTTTAATTTAAAGAGACTTGGAAGGAAAGATTAGCCTTAAAAAACGGACTTCCCGTGTATGTTTCCTAGTTGTGTTGTACAAAACCCGGCCGGCTTTTAAAAACAGTTAACAAGAATATAAGGTGAAGCTCAAATCTTGTCTATCCAATCAGACGATTTTTTTCTTCTGTGCCCACACGGCGTTCCGCATACGGAACAGCTGGAGACACCGCTGCCGGCTCCCGAAGAACGATTCGCCGCTGCGTTCCGCCTCTCAAACATTTCCACCGGCCGTTTGTTGAATACACATGCGTGTGCCCCTGGTGCACGCACCTCCGGAACCGATTCAACGCCTTCTTTTCCATATTTTTCTTTCCTTTTTTGTCACTTTTTTCTTGCTTCCAGGACTTTTTTCTTTCTGGAAATGTTATTTTTTGAAAGACTTTTCGTAGTTGATTTCAGAAAGGGTGAAACTAACTAGAATTTTTCTTCAAAAAAGGCTTGGTGTTTCAAATTAATTCAAGTTTCAAGTTTTAGAAGTTGAAAAGTATTTAGAAAGAAGGTCTTCTGAAAAAAATTTTTTTAAAAACTCTTTTTGAGGTTTTTTTCTCCCGCTAGCGGCTAGGCTTCATTCACGGCTTGCTTGGAGGATAAAAAAACGTTTTTGAACTTTAAAAAAAAGTGAATAATCCCTAAATTTTTTATAATAAGCAATAGTTTTTCTCAGGGCTCTACAGGTTTTGTTACAAAAAGCGCCGAATGAAGCATGTTCAAGTGTCGTAGAGAAAGCGGGAGTTTTTGTTTTTTTTTTTCTTTTCCGCTTTTTTTTTTCATGCGCCGGCGGCCACACCTTGCTGTATGGAAAAGCAGAAATACTATACGGAATTTTGAAAAATAACATAGCGTTTATTTTTCTTTGGAAAGGCAGCTTCCCAGAAAAAAATTCTATATCAATTTTAAAATTAAAAAACGAGGAGAAGAATTTTTAGACCGGTTTTTTCCCAGTACCCCAAGCTAATTCTTATTCAAACTGGATCAATTTGATTCTTGTTTAATTCTTTATTAAACTTTTTTTAAAATCTTAACGTTCAATTATTTTTTCTAGGAATGCTCGGTGTTTGGGATTGACGGCGATGCGAAACGCCGACTTAAACGGAAGGATCGCCGTCCTTTTTTGGATTTTTTCCGTCGTTTCAGGTGATTTCTCTACAGTTTTCCGGCCCATATGTCTTATTTACGTTGCCGTCCCATTTTATCAGTCATTCCAGAGATAAACTTGACCTTATCTCTTTCTTTGAGCTTACCGCTTTGAAGAAAACAAGCATTTATCGTTATGAGAAGTCGTGAAAATGTTGCGGTTGTCTAAAGAACAGGGAAACTTGTTAGCAGAAAAAAATATAATTCAAGAATAATATCGAGGTTTTTTTGTTTCGTGAACTCTTTCATTTTATTTCGTGACTGTGCCTTTTTGAGATTTTATTTGAAAAGTTTCATTTGAATCGACACAGATTTAAAAAGCTCTGAGAGAGAGTCTGATTTTCGCTATTTTTCATCTCATTACTAGGGCCAAGAATAGTCTTGTTACAGCCAAACTTTCAGATTTTGGGAAAATTTCTCAACTTTGTGAAAAAAAAGACGTTAAGTTCTAACTTGAATCATACGTACACATGTCATCTTCCAATCAGCTTTGAATAATTATTTGACCGCCTTTTTGTTTAATTTTTCAACGTGTAAGTTGAAGTCGACTCCGACCGAAAACGTGTTTCTAAAAAAATAGTTCTGACTATAAATATAAAGAAATTTTTTTCAAGTATCGAGCTTTAATTTGAGAATACCTTAATACAAATTTTCTAGATAAATTCATATATTCTTTCAAAAGATGCCTTCTCTTTTCTGCGAAACTTTAAAGCTTTTGTCTAATTTTCTTTCAATGATACTTGACTAGAAACGCCTCTAACCGACTCCTTACACGGAGCTCGGAATTCCCGATCCGTTTCTAGGTAGTCCTCATGTTTGGATCTCGTACACACATATCGCTATCGTGTTACACGGGCTCGCGAACCACTCAAAAACATCCAGCCTGAAATGACGGCCTATTCTTCAAAGGGCTCAGAAGTTCGCGTTCCGACTTGATTTATCCAACCCGAAGACCATTTTTTCTTCGTTGGTAGAGATCAGTTCCAGATTGCACGTGTGCCCCCGTCTGATTATTTGCTCGGTCGTCAGCCTTCGCTGAGAGCCCAAATTTTTTCGCCCCCTACAGGTGTTAGGACTGTTTGATTTTCGCATAATCATACGAGAAATCCGGTCCGCCGACAGCGTTAAATTCAAAGTCCTTGAGAAAATGGAGAAAAATTATTACTCTTTTTTTCCGAAAAAACAAGAACTCTTTTTTCGATTTGCAGGAATTTTTTTCGGAAAAAATCGTTGAATCTGGATAATCCTGAAGCTTGGGAAAAAAATCCACAGCTGTTAGATAATATTCGAACGAGGGGGCTTTAAGGAGGAAAAAAATAAGAATTTTTCAGAAAATCTTCGAAAAATTGCCATATGATAGGTAATTCTCTCGTTATTCTGAAGTTTAGTAGTTTAAGTTTAAAAAAAAGCCGTAGCTAGGTTAAAAAACAATTTTAGAAAATGATACTCCTGCGAAAGTTTTTAGACGATCGCATTTCACCTTTTTTTTGTGGAAAACGATTGGTCTGAATGAGAAAATATTGTATAGTTCTCTAGGGAGAACTAATAAATTCTTAGGGACTCCAGAATGCGTATAGAAAAACCCTCTAGGGACCACTTCATCTTTCCCTGTAGAGGCCACTAAACCTTGCCAAAGTGTTCACTCTAGGGATTAGCATGCCTGTCGATTCTTGTTATGAAGTCTCTGAGTAAAATAATTCATATGCGAGAAACTCAATAAATTGGCGTTATTTATATTGAAAAATTGCTCAAGTTAGTCTTTTTCAATTCTCAAATCTGAAAAAAACTTGAAAGACCCTATAGGGACCACTTGAGCTCCAGAAGCTCGAACTTCAGACCCTAAAACCCTGTAGGGACTACTCTGGCGCTCCTAAGTTTGCCTTGAGAAAGTTGCCGACTGTCGGCACGAGAACAAAAGCAACTTGACGTCTCATTTTCTGGCGCTACTCGAGAGTCATTTCGGTTGGCGGATGCCGCTTTCCAAAGCCCCCAAGGTCACGATTGCGCGCCAACCTTTAATCGATATTTGCCTATAATTGGCTAGACATGGCTCGCGTCCAAATATGTCACACCTTTCGGCAACGCTTTGTGAACGCGAGGGAAACCTGTTGCATTATGAACTGTCATATTTCAATCACTCTAGAAACACAAAACGGCTGGTGTTTAAAGGTATACGGTCTGCAAGAAACGATATTAAGGAAGCAGAACTTTTCATTTTGTGTCAAAAGGTCTAAGAGAAAACATACAGAAGCTCCTACTTTGAAAAAAGAATTTTGAGCTCATGTCAGTAGTTCTTCTTGCAGCATAGTAACTATGGAAGAATAGTGTTGATTCAGATTTTTTTTATTCTTTAATTTCGATGAGCATTGATGGGGGCGTGCCGTAGCGCAACAGGTTGTGTGCCTGTCTACGGTCCACAGAGTCATAAGTTCGATCCCCGCCTCGACCCAACCAAGGGGTTTAAGAAATGTTGGTAGTGAGAAAGCCGTCACTCACAAGGACGGATATGTCACTAGAGCCATTCCACTGGTTATCACTGATATCAGGATAAGACCTCGGTTAATCGACTTGGGTCCAGCGGTACAAAGGTGTAGGAAGAAGAAGATGATGATGAAGCATTGATATCTCAGAACTCATTTTGGCTGACCAAAAAGGAAAAAGAAACAAGGAACTTTTCTTTGATACGAACTTGAAATTGAATGGGTTTTTTACTTTTCGAAGTTTCAGGTCGTTCGGAATCAATATGTGGTCCTGCGAAGTTATTCTTCTCCGCCGAATCGACGAGCTTCATCTCAGCTGCTCGAAGAGAACATCGGGTTGTACTATCAAAAGTTGAAGATTCCGCAAACCTCACGATAATTGATAGTCTCACAGGTAAATCATGATTTTTTTTTTCTGATTGTGTATCTTCATTTTGAAATAATATTTTTTATGAAATTCATCCTTTCAAACCGTGTTTTTTATCCGTTTTTCTAATTTCTACCGACTTTATCGGCTTTCTAATTTAGCTCTATATTTTTTTCAGAGTAGTTCGATCTCTTGGGACAATGAAATTTCAGAATTTGTTTTTTTATCTTTTAAAAACTGATCAAATTTTCACTCATTCTCAACTCAGACCATGTTCTTGTAGATTTGATTTTGAAAATTTTTCATATTTTCACTCCAGAAATGGACTCCCCCCTGAGATGTTCCCTGGAAATCATCACCTGTCCGAACTGCAACCTGAACCTGAAGTTTCGACCTCCCGCTGAAGATTTACCTGAAGAAGAACTGGAAATGGTGATTTGAACGGAAATCAGGAAGAAATCTGGAAAATGAATCATTCTCCAGATGCCGTCGTGCACCGAGTCGAAAGAAGAACCTTGCTTCGATTTGCAATTTGTTGAGAGCAAAGCCGATTCCACCCTGCCCGCGACCTATCGTCGAGTTTCCATTTGGGACTTTCCTTATAGGTTTTTTATTTCCGGATTTTCATCACGATGGATGTTCAAAGTCGGCCTCTCTGACTGATTAAGATTACCGGAAAGCTTGGAATTTTATATTAATTTGCTAATAACTCTGAAAGATCTTGTAGAAGATTCCGGATAGCTACTTGACTTTATAGTTTTTTTGAAATCGAGATTTCGAAAACTTCGTAATACAGAGTGAAGCCTATAAAAACCGAATTTTTTTCGAATAATTTTTCAACTTTGAGATTTCATAACTTTAAAATTGAAAGAGTGGGCGATCAGATAATATAAGGGACGTCCATCTAGACCTTCTGAAATCGTTTAAATAAAAGATGGAAAATTTCAAACTTCACCCTTGAATGACCTCCTTGGGGGGTCATTTTGTGCAGAAAATGATACATATTTTATAAATCCTTTTCATTCTGAAAATAACTGCCTTGGAAATTTCTTTTACACACAAGGAGAACTTTTTTTTCATCGAAAATACCGAAGTAAAGCAACTTTCGAGCATTTTCTGCAAATATCCGAAAGAATTTTTCCCAGTACCTTATGGAACTTAGAAAATATCTTTTCAATTTTCTGTAGCTCTCCTAACTTCAGTAGATCTATATTAAGAAATTTAATAGCTGATCAACTTTTAGAAACGAGTTCAACTCGACGGGAAACTCGTTGACAATCAACTTGGTCATGTGGAACCTTGAAACAAACTCCACCTTGTACAATTACATCCAGGTTGCATTCAAGGTTTTCCTGAAACAATTTGAAACTTTCCAGAACTTTTTCCCTCTATTGGCCACTGCGGTTACCAACGACGAAATAATCATCGGATCGCCATTGGAAATTCCTGCTTCTAATTATTCTTCTATCGGATTTTTTGAGTCACCAAGGTCTCATGATGCTTTGGCTTCTTCATGATAGTTTCTATAAGTTTTTGATAATTACAAATTTTGAAAAGTTCAGAAAATTCTGGTAGGATTGGACCATTCAGTTCAATGTTGAAAAAAAAAGTGTTTATAAATGTTTTTTCTCGTTATTTTTTTTTTCAAAAATCCCCATCCAATTTGCAGGTCTTTCTTACCTTAGCTTTAGCAATATTCCAATTTCTTCAGAAAAAAATGACCTCTATATTCAAAATATGTCCTTCAGATATCCTGAAGCGTACCCGACGAATTTGATCAAGCGATACTTTCTGATCAATAGCAGCCCAAATGGCTTCATCCGTCTCATTTTCGACGATTTCCACGTCCACTACCAATCTGAGCTTCAAGTTTGTCACGATAAATGGGGAGACATCTTTTTTAGGTCCAGGGTAGAGGGGTTACAAAAAAGGCCCTGAAAATGTTTTTATAAAGACATCAAAAGATTTTTCGAGCAGCTACGTAGCTGTTTTTTTCATTTTAGTCTACATCTTTCCTTGAGATTTTCTGTAGCATTAGCTTTCAGACTTCTTATTGCCAGCCGGGTTTTGAAATATCACGGAAAAGCTAGAAATTAGAAGTCTCCAACTCTTTCTAAGAAGAAAAGATTTTTTCTAAGTCTTCAAAAATTGATTCTTCAAAGATCTCCTTTCATTCGCATGTGACTGTATTCATCGATTTATCATAAATTTTGATTAGATTTTCGATTCTGATGGGTCGGAAATCCTGAACTCTCGACGGGAAAACCGACGGCCGTCAGCCCTTGTCACCAAAGGCAGTACATTGACCGTCGAGTTCCGGGCTCATAATTACACGAACTTGGTGAGGATCAAGATATGAAAAAAAGTTTTTCATTAAAAAAAAAAGTCTTTTTTGAATGATTACCTATATCAAAAAAAAATAATTAAGTGAGTTCAGAAGTGCGGAATTCGTCCGAAAAGCTTAGAAAAATCGAAAGTCTTCATAGAGAAACTTCTAATTAGAAACGACTAAAACCTTTCTGTATTTTTTCAGTGACTGAAAAATGTGAAATTCAACAGCTTGAGACAGTATTCAAAAAAAAAAAAACGTAAAAAATCAGGTGGGCTTCCGGGCGCGCTACGAATTCGTCATGGATATTCCGTGGCCTGAGAAACCGAATTACAGAGGTATCAAGTTTGTTTTCATTTTGTGACCAAAATCATGTTTTTTTTTTAGCCAAAATTAGGTAGAAAAAGGCAAAGCAAAGGATTTATGAATATGTACATAAAATATATGTTAACGTGAAAGGTCACTGCGAATGTATTATTCAAAAGTATTTTGATGATTTTCTTTGACTTTGAGGGACTTTTTCTCGAAAATTAAGAAAATGCCCAAGTTGACACTTTCAGAGATTCCTCTGTTCAATTAAAAACTGTTCTGGAAAGTTCAAAACGCAAAATAAAATTACCTTCATTGTCAGATGTTTTTTAAATATGTTCTCAGGAAGGTGGACACCGATTTCTCAATCTCCATTTTTTGCCTTTCCATCAACTCTTTTTTTTCTTTAGCCTCACCTTTTTTTTTTTATCATTTTCCGACCTTCCGGAGTCGCTAAAGGATCATCTTTTTTCGTCTTGAGGATATTTTCATAAAAAAAAAACTCTCATTTCCTCTGAAATTTTAAAACGCAAAATCAGATGACCTTCCTTGTCAGATGCTTTTTAAATCTGTTCTTAGAAAGGTTTTTTTCAAATTCCTTTATCCTCCCCATTTCTTGCCATATCAACTCTTTATTTTTCTCCAGCCTCACCCTTTTTGCTACCATTTTCCGACCTTTTAAGAGTCGCTAAATGATTGTCTTTTTACGTCATGAAGATATTGTCATTGAACGTTGGAAATTTTCAAGATTGCGACGATTACTTGGAGAATTACGGAGGAGAGATCCGTTTGGATCGTCTTTCCCACTTGGCGAACTCCTACGTCGACTGCATCTGGATCGTTGGACGTCTGCCGCACGTTTCCAGGGTATTCGACAGAGTTTATCTCAAGGTATTTCGTCCTATTTTTGCAGGTAGGAAAAAATTAAGGCAAATTTTTCTATCTGAGATGATTTTATTCTGTCAAAAGTCTTTCCCCAATTTTGAAAATCAGAGTCACCTCTTCTACCAGACTAACTGATTTCTGAGCTTGCAAATTTGAGCTTGCTAATGACTTTTAGGCCGAGCAATTCCATCTCAAAGGAGTTTCGCTACGTCTCGAAATAAGGGAAGGCTGCTGCTCGACGTCGGATCGTCTGCTTCTGCTCTCCGACCAGCAGTCCAGAGACCAGCTCAGTCATCAGCAGCCCAGGTTCCTGAACAAATCCTGTTTCAAGAAATTCGATGAAAAAGTCTCGGAAGCGCGCCAAATATTGTTGAAACGGGTTTCTGTTGATATTCGAGCTTCGTTTCAGGGATTAAAATCAGTTTTGTATTCAAATCTTCAAGAAAAATGCAAGTCTAAATTGAAAGTTTTCAATTTTTAATAATCATGGGAACAAGGAGCTTAACGAAAAAGCCTAGGAGTTCTTTTTTTTTCAAATTAGTTTTTCTCATTTATTTTGGCTGGCTTGAGCTTGAAAGTTCTAACTTTTTTCTTACAGATTTGGATATACAACAAGTTTGACGAATCCAGCCTTTTATATTCGTCTTCGCGGATTTCTGATGAACACGTCAGTTTTGTCTAAATCTTGTTTGGAATATTCAAAAAGTTTTTCGACTTAGAAATTGGTGAAATTTCGCTTGAAGAGCCTCTCCCTTTCCCACCCTTCTGATTTGTAGCGAAAATGAAAGCTTCTTAAAAAGGACTTTTTGTTCGATTTTTGGCGGTCTTATTTTTCTTGTCTCTGTCTTTTTGTTATAATCTTTTCTTCTGCCTTTTTCATTTCATTTTTTGGGCTTTTCTTGACTGATTGGAAATCAGGGTGCCCTCGAGTACCTTTCAGCCAAGTATCATCAACTTCACGACTGGAAATGTTTTGAACTTTCTTGTGTCCCTTCAGAAGCGGTCTGGAGATCGTCTACTCGCAGTTCTATCGTTGGACGACGCCCGTTTGCCCCGGAATGGGCGAGTTTCGTTGCGATAACGCCCGCTGCATCAAAGTAAATCTTTAAAACTTCTTGGTAATGGAGGTCCTGGTCAGAGTTCTCTCCGGTGCGACGGCAGCAACCATTGCGGCGACGACAGCGACGAAATCTGCCATGTACCGGTCGATGACTTCCAAGAGCAAAGGTTGGGTCGACAGCTTCTGTTGATAGTGTTTCCAGCGAGACGGTCACCTTTTAAAAGCACAAATCTACAGTAATCACAGACTTTTCTGCTTCACAAAACTGCAAAGGACAAAGGTCTCGAAGCGAAATTTTTTTCAATCGTTCAATCAAAAAAATTTTGGTGCTATTTATAGATTTTGTTTCAAACAGTACTTTTTCATAAATTTTAACTTTTTTGAAGACTGAAAGCGAAGAAGAAAGCGAAAATAAATGTTAGCCAGTTAGATTCTCCTGTTAGCTTCGTTTCAGAACGTTAAACCGAAGAAATACATACTGGAAAAGAAAAAAAAATCTGATTAGTTCCTTCCGACAGTTCAGTTTTTTTGCTGCTTTCAAGAGAAACTTCCGACGTGTCGGGCATCGTGGCGCTGACGATCGGCGTCTGCGGCGCCCTGGTCCTTCTGATGAGCACCGTGGCGGTCGTCTCGCGCCTCTACCGACGACGGATCGCCATGCACAGTTCGCGTCGCGTTTCTCGAGTCTCCACCATTGGACCGACTAGAAACGGTCTCGCATTCAGGAAATTCCCAGTTTGAAAAGTCTTTTTCAAGTATTAGGACCAGCTTGAACGCAGGTTTTAAGGAAAACTATTGATCTCCAAAAATAGGAAATGGTTAGAAATCGAAACTTTCATATTTTTATGGATTCCGACATATTTACTCATTTATTAAAATTATAAAGTTTTTTTTTGTTATTTTTTCCAATCAAAATTCCAGAGTTCTCTCCTTCGATTCAAACCATCGGAGAACGGCGCTTCTATGTGGTACCCGAGAGCCAAGTGTCCGTGATCGAAGCCCCTCCATCCTATGACGACGCCCTGAAACATCCCAGTGTACGTCCCGCTCAATCCCCACTTCCTATTGCATTCTTCAGGTTCCGACGTCTTCTGCCTACGCCAATAGAGCCTTCCAAAGTGCTGAACAGGTCAGAGACTCCCGTGGAACTTCCAAATGTTCATGTCCTTCCAGGAACAAAGCAGTGGTGAGCTTCCTCCCGAACGCGAACCTCCACGAGAAGACGAGCCGACTTGCTCCGGGTTGACAACTCCGACGCCGGCTGCTGTTCCTGCTGATAGCGATCCTGAAAACGAGGAAACTAGACAGGAATCTTGGGTCTGATTGACAAGTCCTGGATCCTCTTTATGTTGAATTTTTTCTGCAGACATTGAAAAGATTGTGATTAGAAAATTTTATGATTTTAAAAGTGTAAATCGAAATTTGAATCGAGTTGCATAGTCCGTTAGCTTGTCCCTTTTTGCAAAAAAAAACCCCCCATTACAAATTTGACCAAACTTCTCTTCAAGACCTTTTTTTTCTGTCATTTTGCAGATTTGTAGAACCAACTTAAGAAAAACGCAAAAAATTATAAATAAGATCAAAGTTCCTTGGGATTTATGCTTAATTTTGGACCAAGAAACTTTTAAAATTTTCAAAATTTTCCAATATTCC
Organism: Caenorhabditis auriculariae; assembly: GCA_904845305.1. Lineage (NCBI taxonomy): Eukaryota > Metazoa > Nematoda > Chromadorea > Rhabditida > Rhabditidae > Caenorhabditis > Caenorhabditis auriculariae. Next base: position 155,524 of record CAJGYM010000099.1, read on the forward strand.
TTATCTCAATTGTACGAAAAAAAACAGCTGTAAATTTTCTACCTGACAATTTCTTTACCTCTTTTTTGTCATTGCAATCGATAATTTTTTCAATTTAGAACGGGTTCCCTTGTCTTGTCAGCCTTTCTGCCTGTTTTTCAAATTATAATAAACATTTTTATAAATTGGCTGGGAAGATTGCGTGGCGCGAAAATTGTTAATTCAAGAAATGGCGAGCCGGTAGTTTTTTTCTTTATAATCTGAATTTTTCGTTTGAATCAATATCAGTTGAGTTCAGATTATTCGGCACCTATTCGAAAAATTTTTTTCAGGTTGAAGTTTTTGAGAAAAAAATTTATAAGGAAAAGTGTGATTTTGTGGAAATTTTTTTATTTTTACTCTATTACGCCAACGTGGCAGAGTTAAAAGTTTCAAAATCCGCATTTTTTTCAGCGAAAAATTTCGAATTTTTCTGTGGAATTTTTGAGCAAAGAAGTTTTGCCGATATCCCTGATATTTTTTTATATAGCTACGAATGTTTCAAGTGAGACCACAGCTTTTCTTGTAAAATTTGAAATGTTCAAGGCTCGGTGCGTGAGAAGGGGGGCTCCCAGACTTTTTGTACAAACTAAAATCTCTGAAATTTTTCAATTTTTCAAGTTTGGAACCTTGCTATCCAAAACAAAATTTCGTTTCTGATCAAGTTACCCTACAAAAACCGTCTCACTTCAAACTTTTTCGGAAAATATGAGTTTCTAGAACTATCATGAGCGTGCCCGTGCGAGAAACGCGAATGTTGCAAAACAGGCGCCGCCGATGGTTATCAATTTAGCACACTGACTAACCCAAAACGCATATCTTCCCGAATTTGGCCGGTTTTCCAACGAGAAACTGTCGAAATAGCGTGGCAAGGGAGAAGAGACGCCAAAATTTGCATATCTGCGCCGGTTATCCGCGACCCACTTATTCCTACAGTATCTCGACGCCCTATCAGAACGACTTTCCCTATAAAAGGAGCCAGGGGAAGCTTCGGACGATCCAGCGCCATGGACTGCAAAGAATCCGACCAGCATCGGTGAGCTTTTCCTACTTTATTTCTTTTTATTTTTCTTGAATATCTTCCTATTATATCAATCGATCTAATAATTTCCACTTTATTAGATTCTCATGATTTTTATTGATCTCCGGAATAAAAAGAGAACTGATGAATTTATTTTTTAAGTTTCACAAATTTTTATAAGAATCGCTTTGAGTGAATTGAAACCGTACGCATTGAAATTGAAAATTTCCTTTAAGAAAATTAGAAAATTACTTAAAGTAGCCTTTTAAAACTAGAATTGGTATAGTCTGTTCAAATTTTTAATGTCAAATGCAATGACGTCATTCAAAAACACTCTGTGGATGGCTCGCTCTCTGATTGGTTTATTGCACCATTATGGGCGGAGCTTGAGCGACGACTTGACATTTAAAATCTGAACGGACTATACTTCCTTACTCGGAACTTGGTAACGCAAACTGGACGCGTTTCGGACGTATCGCATCATTTCTAGTGACCACTTTAGTAGCGTCAGCACCCTTAAGTGATCCCTAGGATTGCTCATTTCGTTACCGAGGCGACTATCTGATTGATAGGCTTATAGCCAGTTTCAAGCTTTTTTCTATTTCCGTGAAAACTTATAGCCGATTCTCTTCTAGCTTAGGGCGCAAAAAGACCTGACAGGACCCTTTTTTCAATAGCTCAAGCCAGCTCTGAATCAGCTATATTACCTCTGATATCAATAGAAAATAATCTAAAATGAGAGATTTGCAGCCACATGCGGCACATCGCCTTCACGGCAGTCGTCGTCTCGACTGTCGCCGTCATTTCGGCGGTCCTCACCCTCCCGCTTCTTTACACCAAAGTGCAGACCCTCCAGAGTGACGTCATCGTCGAGACTGACTTCTGCAAGGTTCTATAGGCTTTCATTTTCTCTGTTAATCCCAAAATTTTATTTTGGACTTTATCCAATGTTATATAAGGTTAAGAATCTATGATTTTATCAGCTTTTAAGAAATTTTGAGCGGTTCTGAGATAATTTTTAGGATCTAGAAAAATGGTGCATATTCTATGCCGCGTAGCGTTTTTTAGATGATACTGTTGTGAACGAAGTTTAATCAAAAAATATTTGTTTTTTGAACTTTAAAAAGTAAAAAAGTCATAGATGAAATTTTGATGAAGCTTGGCTGGAATTCACATCAGAATTCCCTGATTCGGAATCAATATAAAAATTATCGCAATTTATTTTGAATAAAGTAGAATAAAAAGCTTTAAATGACGCTTGTTCGCTATAATCTGTAGAGCTTCGAAAATTTTTAACTTCAAACTCAAAATATTTTTGTGAGAAAATTATTTTCAATGGAATCAAGAGGTCTTGAAGTGCAAACCAGCCAATTTTCATCAAAAGTTCAACTAGATCCCTACGAAAGAGCTTCAATCGCTTCTGATCCCACCTCCCTTGTGAGAATAGTCGTAGCCCAGTTATATTTCGAAAAAAGACATCCTCTAAATATAAGACAACTTACAGTTGCGCTCCCGTGACATGATCTACTCCATGTCTCAAATGGCCCCAGCTGGCCGTGTGAAGCGCGCTTGGCAGTTCGGCTCGTGGGTCCAGGACAGCGGCACCGGAGGAGGAGCCGGCAACGCCAACGGCTACGGAGGCTACGGCGCTTCTGGATCCAATGACGTAGGCCCAGCTGGAAGATTCTCTTCATTGGAAATTCCGCTTTCAGTACAACACCCCAGCCTCGAACGGCTACGGACCGGTTGTCAACGCCGAGCCGGAACCACAGTGCTGCACTTGCCAGCAAGGACGAGCTGGACCACCTGGACCTCCTGGAGACGACGGACACGACGGAAAGGACGGAGATCAAGGAAACGAAGGACAACACGGAAAGGTTGCTCCGTTGTTCCATTCCGTCTTTCTCGGACTCCGGAATTGCAAAAAACAAAAATATTGAATCTCAGGACGGTGGAGTTGGTCCATCGGACGGACTTCAAGGCGAGCCTTGCATCATCTGCCCACCAGGACCACAAGGAGCCATCGGAAACCCAGGAGCCAAGGGACCTCAGGCAAGAAAGAAAATCTTTTATCCGACAAAAAAGACTCGTCTTCCAGGGACCACGCGGATCACCAGGACTTTCTGGAGTCGACGGCCGTCGCGGAGAGCCAGGAATGGCCGGACCAGCTGGAACCCAAGGCGAGCCTGGACCTCAGGGACCACCCGGCAAGAAGGGAGACGATGGCCGTGTCATCAATGTAAGAGAAAATCGGGATGGATTGGAAAAAAGTTTGAATTTGTCAGGTCAACGGACCACCAGGCCCACCAGGAGCCCCAGGAGACCAGGGACGCAAGGGAGAACGAGGACCGAAGGGAGTTCCCGGCAGCGTTCATCCCGGAGTCCAGGGACCTGCAGGAGACCAAGGCCGCAAGGTTTGTGGTTCTGATAGTTTGGAGCAATGAATACAACTAGGAAAAACTCTAGCGGCCACTTAAGAGCTTCCTCAAGGACTGCTCGGAGAGGACACTAAAGTGGCCACTCAAAGCACCTCTATAGAAGCCAGTATTTTGTGTTTTAGTGACCACTATAGTAGTGTTCAGTGGTCTAGTAGATCCAATTAGGCTTCTAAAAAGACCACTGAAATTTTGCAATTTAAGTGGCCACTTATTCGACTACTATAGCGGCCGCTAAAACTTCAACACCCTAAAGTGGTCACTTAACATTTCCCCAGAAAACTCGCTGGTTAGTTGTTGAGTGACCAGTAAATTTTTAAAGGTAGCGATTTGAAATTTAGTTGAAAGTCAAGGATTATACCAGTCAAATCAAAAAAAAAAACAATACCGAGCTTCAGGGACGACCTGGCCGCAAAGGAGAGCCCGGAGGCACCGGACCAGTCGGATCCAAGGGACCCAACGGCGACTGCTTCCACTGCCCCACGCCACGAACCCCTCCAGGATACTGATTTCCACCCGCAAATCCATTATTTATTTGAATCAGTTATTAAATTTATTTCCGAACGAGATTGAGTAGCACACAAAAAGTTTTTCATCCAGCCAATTTTTCGCGGAAAGAATCTCTAGTTATTGAAGAACGCAGTCGCCAAACAAATTTCTCGGCATTTTTTGATTCAAAAACTAGTAAAAAAACTGAACCTCTCTTGTTTCAAAAACTCAAAATTTTGAAAAATCGAAAAAAGGTGATAAGAAACTTGTCTCGAAGAAAATTGTGTAGTCTGCTCAAATTTAAAATCTTGTCGCTCAAACTCCGCCCCTTATGAGAAGATCAAACCAATCAGAGAGCGAGCCATCCACAGAGCGTTTTTGGGGGCGGAGTTTGACTAGAAATTAAAAATCTGAACAGAATATAGTGCTGATATTTCGGTGTTTTTTTCCATAGACTATAGTTTATTCGAATCAATAATTTTTTACAATTAATCTTCTAGAAATATTATTGATCATATTTATTTATTCGAAGTCGCAGAATTCTTCCATTTTCTGTTCAGTACAATTCGTCTGTTCAAAAATATTTTCTGGGTGTTTAAAAACGCAAAATTCATCTATGACTTAAAGGCTCTTCTTCTCTAGACCTTTGTGATCTTTGCTCATTTTCCTTTAAATCAGCATGATTTTTCAAAAAGATCGAATAGAGTTTAATTTTTAGGACCGATGCGAAAATAACGTCTTCAACATAATGAAGAATGCTCAAAACTAAATTAAAAAATTCATTCACACGTAATAATGAGGCGACCCGTCGGCGGATTACTTCGTAATGCACATTACACGCTCAACAAACTGAGGGGGAAGTTAATTAGCGATAAGATACAAGAAATAAAAGAATATATAGTTAATCGTTGAGTGGGAAAATAAAACAGTTAGGCAGGCTCGGTGGAGCTTTCGAAGGTGAAATTGGCGTCGTTTTCGATGGGAGTCGAGGAGCTTTGATGCTTCTGAGCCGTCGAGACGCCGAAGAGGAACTGGCCGAAGGAGAGTTCGCCGAGGTCCGGCGCCGCTGAGACCTTTCTAGGACCTGCCGTCGGGAGTTCTCTCGTCGTCGCCAGGGGTCGAACTTCCATCGGAAGAGCCTCAGGTACCGCGAAACGGAACTGAAAATCGTCGGTTGATGGTCGGACGAGACGGAAAACCTGCTTGACGGCGGGCTTTTCTGGCGAAGTTCCTGGCCAGTAGTCTGTCATTGTCACCTGGAAACATCATCAGTGAACCATCTTTTCTGCGTTCTCGTGAGCTTCCTTAGCTCATTTTTCAATGGATACAAATAGGAAAAACTCTAGTGGCCACTTAAGAGATTCCTCGACAGCTATTTGGAGAGGACACTAAACCACTGCCACTATAGTAGTTTTCTTTCAAGTGGCTACTAAAGAGACTACTATAATGATCACTAAAACGTCAAAAGCCTATAGGGGCCACTCACAATTTTTTCGAGAGAAAAACGCTGCCAAGAGGGCTGGACGTCGTTTGACCATTTTTTTTTCAGAATTATTCACTTTTGCTAATATTAGCCTTGGAGCAAGCTTTCCAAACTCACTTCCTTTTTCCTTCGATTCTGAGGAAATATTCGTCTCCGTGAACGTTATTTAAAGAAAATAAGTCGGAAAAACTCGGATTTGGAAGAAAAGGATCAATTCAACCAATTCCTTTTCCTAAATTTTCCAAATAGCCGAACCTTTCCGTATCGTTGTCTGAAGCGTGGGATTCGTCTGCAGAACGTACATTTGATGAGGAAAACCAAGCAGCTCACTGAGGCCAGGAAAAATAAGCAGCCGAAAACTGTCAGCACTGCAAATTACTACGTTGTAACTTGAAACACAATTCTTCTTTTCCACTTTCGAAAAAGTGTTAAAAAAATAAGTTCATTTTCTCTCAACTTCTTATTCGTCAGAAAGCCTCCAAAAAGCCTTCTTGAGGTTTTTGAACACCCTAACACACCTTAGCTCATTCTTCTCAACTTAAAAAAAAAGTCATTTTTTGACTTTTTTGCAACTCTTTTGGAATAATTCTATCGGCCGGACACAATCTTTGAACGCTTTTTTAAAAGTTTCTTTTTGTAATTTTTCGAAAATTTTCGACATTGACTTAACAGAACTTCTCTTTTGATCCAAAAAAAACCCCCGAATCAATATAAAAAAAATTTCTCCTGACGTATATTGAGGATACGCTTTAACCTCCTCAGCTAGATACGAAATAAAATGTGTATTTTTCTTGATTACTCCTCGTTTTTCACTTCTATTTTTCCTTTGCGATTTCCCCTTATGAAGAAAAACCCACCAACACACCAAGAGGAGCAGTTTCTGGAGAAGAAAAACGAGTTACTCAATGAAACCCAGGCCAATAACGTCAAAGTTCCCAAAATAATCAAGGCGGTCGCGTATTGAAACCAGTAACGGATAAAGTAGTCGCCGAGTGAGCCGTACTGAAAAAAATTCAATCATAGTCGATTCACAGTTAGCTTGAGACTCTGAGGGGCGTGGCCTGTCTTCGCTCTCCACTAACTGAGTACTGTCACTTTTTTTTATCGCGTCGGGACCATTTTTTCGATGGCTCAAGTCAGTCAGTTTCAGTTTTATAAGCTCGCCTACCAAACTTTGTTCCATTTCACATCCTTCAACAACAAAAAAATCATTAAAGTACAAAATTTCTCGAACTATTTTTTCCATCCAATTAGTCTGCTTTTGAATCTCTTTTTCAAGTCCTCTGACTGAAAAAAAAATTTATTTTCGATCCAAATCTTGCAAATTTCTCACTGATTGATTTGTTCAGGCTCTTTAAAGGCGCATGGAAAAGGTCTTACTTGGAGAAAAGAATAAACTGAAAACCGCTGATTTCATATATACCTTTTTTTCAGACTCTTTGAAAAAAACTCACGCAAAACTTTTTGCCGCTTTCAAAGTTTATTTAGTAAAATATTAAATACAGTCAGAATTTTAAAAAAAGATTTTCTATTTCATTTTTGAGCGCGGAGTGCAGAAAAATTTTTTTATTAAAATAGACCAGAAGCTTTTTCAAAAAAAATTATTTTTTTAATTTTTCCTTACTTTGTTGTATTTGTAGACGACGCCGCAATGTTGGCACGATTTCTGGAAGGGCAACTTCTGGACAAGACAGCCATGGTGAACTGCATTCCTAAAATAGATTAGTCGATGAAAAATGATTTTTCATTACAACCCACCCGCAGAAACACGGTCTTATGAGCAGCGCATCCGATTTCTCAGCCGGAGTTGGCCTCTAAAAATGATTCGTGTTTCCAAAAGTTTTTATATTTTCGAGGAACGAAAGTCGGTGTTGGTTCGTTTCCCTCCAATGAGTTTTTTGATGAAAATTCATTCAAGTTCCATGGTTTTATTCATCAATTCGAGAACCATGTTCGAAGAGATTTCCGCGAAATGGAAATTATCTAATTCTGGTGCATTGTTTTTTTTTTTCATTTTTGACCGACTTTGGATATTTCTAGTACTTCGAGTATAGCTCTAGATGAGCTATTTTGAACATTTCTTCAGATTAATTGGACCTTGACATTGAAATTGAGCTTGTGAAAGCTCAAATATAAGAAAAAGATTTTAAAAATATCGATTCGACAATCAAAGACCGGTTTCTTCTCATTACGCCGATAACTTTCCCCGAAAAATTGATCAGAGGAAATATTTTCCCTCAAAAATTCCCTTTTTTCAAGAACTCTGACAGGATTATAGAATAAGTACAAATGACACTTGTAAAGCCGATTCGGGCTTGTTTGGGACGCTAAGTGGGCGTGGTCTGTATGCGCTCTCCACGAGCCAGGCGCTATTTCGTGCATTACCGTGTCAGGACCATTTTTTCTATGGCTCAAGCCAGCCGAATCAGCTATAAGAGGGCGTGGCCTGTCTGCGCTCTCCACCAACAAGGCACTGTTTCTTTCTCTTCGTGTCAGGACCCTTTTAGCGAAGCCAGTCGAGCTCTGACTAGATGTTCAAAAGTTTTTCATATTTCTAAATTCGACGCAAAAAATCTGTTCCAAGTACAACAGGGTTTGAATGGAAAAGCAAGATCCATTCCCTGACAACGTAGTGACATTGAAAGACGGATTTTTTTCACGATATGATGAGTTTTACCACGTATTTCTGCCCATTGCAAATGCCGCATTCGACCGTTTCTCGGTTGGCCGTCGCTGGAGCGTTTTCTTCCTCGTCCTCTGAAAGGAATCCCGTTTTTTCCGACAAGCCGAGTCAATTTACCAGCCAATTCCTCGACGGTTGACAAATCGCACTCGACGTGCCTCTGAAACGGTCAAAATTGATGATTACGGGCCATTTTTCAACCTTTGTGACTTGATTTCGGTGACCGCAGGTCAAACACCTTGTCCGCATGAACCCGGGACTTTCTATCGCACAATTTGAGTGTACCCACAGCCTGCAAACGGACTGAATTTACATTTTTTTTTATACTTATCGCCAGAAAGACTCTCAAATCAGTTTTCAGAAGAAAATTCTCACCAAATCAGACTCGAAAGAAGTTAGAAAAAAAACTCCGGATTCAACAAAAAAAAATGAGGTAAACTAACCGATAGAGTATTGAAAAAACTGATTGGATAGTTAAACTTTGATGAATTTCGGAATATCCGAGCGATTTCCCGCCGTTTTAAGTCAAGAATGGAAATAAATAGAAGCTTTCCGTATACCTTCGCTAAATGTAAAAAAAAAATCATAAATTCATAACTTTTTTTTTATCAAAGCATCAAATAAACGCTGAATCAATCAAAAAGAAGAAACGGAATAAATAATACGTTCTTTCGAACAATTTTTTACAATTCTTTTCTTACTCATTCTCGTTTCGTTTTCTATCATTTTTCTTCTCACGAAGTAATGGAATCTTAAAAACTCTTATTGAAAAGGGAATTTCCTGCGTGATAATCGCAATAATAATTGAATTCAAAATAGCCAAAACACTCGATATACTGTAAAGCTTATTTAGTGCAAAGCTTGGAGAAAAAAGGTTAGAAATTTCCTTTCGCAAAGGAAAAAAAGCGATTCGACTTCAATGAAAAATAATTGTATATTAACATTATTTGCTTTGAAATTTCTATTAAACATCGACCAAATTTCGAACGATATGTGCTGAATTTCGTCTTTTTGGTTAGAAATCCTTCCTCGACATCCTTAAAAAAATTTAAAGTTCTCGAGTGACTACAGTTCTTCAAAGGTACTACACCAAAAGAAACTTTGACAAAGAATTACAGTCAAAAAAGATGAAAAATATTGCAGAAAGCTGGATGACGCGACGTTGGCACATATATATGCGGGAAAAGAAAAACAAACAATATCAAATCATCGTATCTTCAAACGACAAAACGATTTTCAAAAAAGCGTTCCTCGCGACTGGCAGAAAAAGAGCTTTCAAGTGAATTTTCCATGTAAAGGTAACATTGTCCGAAAGTTGGAATATCATGAAAAAGTGAAAATTGGCCTCTGGAAGATATACAAAAAGAGGTTGGAATTTTAAGAGCAATTTTTTCAAAACCTGTTCTGATAATAATGATAGTTTGTGTGAAATTTTTCCTGAAGTTTTTCAAGAGAATTAAAAAAGTTTTAAGGCGATAAGTCGTTCTCAGTGTTAAGTTGAGTCTTATCTTCTTAAGACTCTGTCTAGGCGAATTTAAACTCTCCAACCAGGAATTTCGATCAATCTATACCTAATTTTTCCAGAAGGCTCGTTTTGAGTCTCCGGCCTTTTTGAAAGCAAAAAAAGAAACAGGGAAGTTCGAGCAAAAACTAAAATTCTCTATAATTTCGCTGAAAACGTGGGAAAAGATTTTTTTATTCTGCTTTTTTTTTCGTTATTTTTTATCAAATATGTATTCTTTTTTGCTGCCTATTTTTTGACCTTATGAATTCTTGCAAAAAGCTCGTAAAAAAGTATAATTTGTCTGAGAAACGACATACATTGACTTCAAACGAATTTGCAAAATACGAGAACTGAAGGCTAGGGAAAAGTCGGAATGGTGGATACCGGCCTCTAAAAGAGACAAACTCAAAAAGGCAGGACAAATAAAGCAAAAAGAGCCTCTTTATCAAGCGTTCCATTTTTTCTTGGATTTCAAAAGCTCAAAGAATGATGGAAAATGGGAGAAGCAGCAAAAATGGATGCAAAAAAAAAGCAGCAAAAAGGATCCTTTTTTACTCTTAAAAAAAAAGGAAACCATTTTCGACCCTTTCCGACTTTTTTCAGGAGAAGAAAATTTTAAGATGAAACTCGACCTATTCGATGCGAATAAACTCACATGGGACAATTGCATGGCTTGAAGCAGTTGCCGACGATTTTGCCGCGCTCGATTCGCTGGTAGCAGACGAAGCAGTGGATCTGAGCGACGCCGTCGCCGGTGGCACCAACCTCAAAAATCGGGCCGAGTTCAACGGAAAACCGCTGGCAAATCCATGACAACCTGTGGGGGGAGCACCTGCATTTGCGGCGGCGGCTCCGTTCGACCATTCAGAGTCGACTGCAAACGGGTCATTAGTCCTCGAAACTTGTTATTTTCTCAGATTTCTGCATTTTGATCTTCGTCGGAAATCAGTGAATAGAGCACGGAACCTTCGCAAATGAGCCTTTTTAAAAAAATTAATTGAGAGTTTGAAAAAAATCAAAATACAATTATTTTTCTCTGAAGAGTGTTCTCATCTTTTTGGAGTTTGGAATTTTTCTGAAATTTCGAAGTTTGAAATTTTTTTGAAGGTTCTCGTAGTTTTTTTATCAAGATTAATTTACAAAATTGCATTTTTTTTTTCACATTAGGCTTAATTTTTTCTTAACACGGAAAAAGTCCAAAGGTGCTTAAAAAAAAAGGAATCAGTAACTTATTTCAGAGTTCCAAAAAAAGAATCAAAATTTTCTCTAAATTTCCTTTTTCCATTTTTTCCGCTTTTTTTCCTATGTAGGTCAAGAAAAGAGGAGCCTTTTCCAGAATCTTTTTTTGGTCCATCTGGACTTTGTCCGTGTAAACGAAACATTTGTAAAACCTAAAATTCAATAGTAAAATTTTGCTCGGGTAGCCACTGTTAAAAGTCTCAACCTAGACCTTCACAGCAAATTTTCAGAGCCTTCCCAAACGCAACGAAAAAAGAAAAATGATCTGCCATGCGGGAAGAAAAGATGTTGTTAGTGAATCGATCGAAATCTTGACTTCTCGACTTTACAACACTACTCCGAACTACAAAGAACTTCAGAAGACACCTCGGCTGTCGAGTCTTCGGGGTCGATATCCGAAATGTACGAAGGAAAGTGGTTACTAAGGTTCATAAGTCCTCCTGAAAACAAAATTTAGAAAGTTTCGCCGGAACGAGAAGTATTTCCGTTGAAAAGGAAACAACGGTGGGAAAATGAAAGATTTCAGGAAGGACGGAACAAAAAGGAAAACATTTATTCAATCACAGGTGCGGAAAACTTTATATTACATGTCGGTGAAGTCGGCTTCAAAATACACATTTGGCAACATAACTCGTGCGATAGTCGTCGAATAACCCGGTAAGCAAGGAAATAGTGAGAAAAAAAGAACATATATAATAAATGTCGCGGCTAAGAAAAAGGAAAAAGGCCCTGGGGGCGCGCAGGTTGTGGCGACAACATAACGAGAGGCGCAGAGAGAGACGAGTTCTCTGGGGCCGCTAATTTGAGACACGGAGAACCAAAAGTTCACTTCGGGTACGATCAAAAACGCCACCAAATAATTAGCAATTATACAAGGAAGAATTGGCAGAAAATAAAATAAAAAACGGGGTTAGTGGTAACAACTAAGTTAGTGGGGGTGGGAATTGGTTAGTCTGTTTTGCAAGAAATTATGAGAGGTGGGAGTCGATTTCAAGATGGCCTCTGAGGCTCTTGAGCTGCCGAGTCTTCGACGACCTCAAAACAAACATCAAACTCTTGATTTCGGAACGGTTTTTTCTTGACGAGAAGAGCGGTTTGGCTGGTAAAAAACAGAAAAAAAGTTCAAAAACCCTTTTTTGCTGAAATTGAAGGACCTTTTGCTGCGATTCTAATAACTCTCGTTTAGTACTTTGATTTAATTCTCTGAATAATGTAAAATTAGTTCTCAAAAAAATTCCATGACCTCTAACGCTAAGGAAAAATTTACTATCAATCAACTTTGTTTGGTTCTAGTTAAAAAAATATTATATCTTTATTTTTCTTAACACGAAAAAAAGTAATACAAAATGAAAAAAAGAGAAAGCAATTGATTAAGTTGGGGACAACGAACGTTTCCCTGAAAAATTTTCACACGCAATATAATGTTTTTTTCAACTTTTTCTCGTACGATTATATTAGCGGGTGATTTTTTTGGGCTCTGAAATGTTGAAAAATTAATAATGGATAACGGTTTTTTTACTAAATTTTTTTATACATCATTTTTTTCGAAGGTTGACACTTTTAATACTATTTTATAACTACTGAAGTGTGGCTCCAAAACTCTGTGATGTATTTGAGAATGATCCTGGAAAACCTCAACCTGCCGAACTTTTTTTCTATTTCAAGAAAAGGAAATTTAAAATTCAAGTATTTAGCCTCAGAAAAAAACTACCAGTTTTGCACGTTGCGACAAGTAAATTAAAAAAAAGTTTCAGTCAAAATTTGAAGAAGTTTTCAGATGTTATTGTTCTTTTCATAACCAATCACTAAAATTATTCTACCAAAAAAGATGTTGAGGTAATGAATGAAGAATCAAAGTTTTTTTTCTAACGGAAAATGCGCTATATCCAAAACCTGTCCGATGAGAAAAAAAAATGAACCCGATTCGAATTGGAGTAGCAGACGTTGAAGTTGCGGCCCTGCGGTACGATTCGCGTGAAGGCGTCGTGTCGCGGCGTCGAGCACATTCTGGAGCCGACGCCTGCGTGGAACGAGGTCACCGAGTGCACGGACGGCGATTCTCAAACGTTCGTCCATTTCGGAGCACTGAGGTCAGCACCAACTTCCGTGCCGAGGGGCGAGGAAAGACTCGGGGGAGGCAAGGTCGACGTCGGCGAACAAGTCCTCGGGCATCTGAGGCGGAGAGGCGGCCGTCGAACGGAACGGTTCGCCGTAGAAGTTGCCGCGCGGACTGCTGAACGTCTCCAAACGGACGATTTGCTGGAAGGAACTTTTGTTGTTTGAAACGCGCATTGATGAGTCATCAGAGCCCTAATGGATCGATGTGATGATAAAAACTGGAGCGCTGTGGAAAAAAAACGCTTTACAAAGAGTTACAGAAAGGATAAAGGTTTCAACAGAAGTTTTCCAACACAGATATGATTTCGGTGTGGTCTGAAACTTTCTGTTGATCTTCAAACGGATCAATTTCGGATACAAGTCGACAAGAACCTAAAATCAGCCTTTTGTAAAATAACTTGATATACATGAGTTTATTCAGCTAAAATATCTAGAAAAAGATGTGGGAAATTATTCAAAAGATGGAATATTCTTAATCAACCTATGAGAAGTGAAGGATGGACCGACCTCGGAAGGCCGAGAAACGGCGAAAGGCATCGCATTCCTGGCGGTATCGTCATTGTGCGTATTTTCGCTGTCGGCGGCCGTCTGGTTGAAGGCGGCGATAAGCTGGGGATTGATGCCGAGGACGGGCTCGATCAGCTGCACTTCTGGGTATCTCACCGGAGATCCTTCCCCTCCGGATCTTATCGAGTTCTCAAAAAATCGATCGTTGCAAGCTATTAGGTTGGTTTTTCAATATGACTTTCTCTGTCGGTTAGGCTCGGCTCTAGGAACGGGCTTTGGGCCTCATTTTTGAGAGAATGTTCGCGCGGGATTCGGCCATGCCAGGCTTCAAAACTTCAGGATTCATTTAAAAAATTTTCACGGAGAAACTATTATTACTTGTTAAGTCATAGCCTTTATACGAAAAAATGAGCAAAAACATGACTTTTGTCGTAAAAATAAGCTTGATATCCGACTTGAAAAAAGCCATCTTTTGGAAAAATCAAAAAAGGAGAATTTTCTCTATTAAGAAAGGATTCTTCACCCAAGCGTTCTGCACTTTGCGAGTCAGGCCTCGCGGAGCCTCGATATGCCTCCCGTTGTAGTGCATGGATCGTTCGGCGTCCAGTCGATCGACAACGAAAACCACCTGGAAAACTGCAGAAATCGAGCCTCGTCCTCAGTTTCGACTCACCGCGTTTTTCCTCTGCCAAACTTTGAAATAGTGGTACCGGTTACCGATCGTCGCGCTCATCAGGGCGAAGTAAATTAGGAACAAGAAGAGCGCGATCACGCCGAATGTGACTATTTCTGGAATAGATACATGTTTTCTTCCGTTTCTTCAAAAATTCTATCCCGGGTTTTCAAAAAATTCAATTTCAATTCAATTTATTCAGTCTTCAGAGTAAGATGAAGAAAATCTCTGCTGAATCATGGTATAATCGAAGAGTTAGTCGTCGGCGCGGGTTACGGTCCACAATCGTTGTCCAATACGTCCCGGAGTGACAGCTAGCGTTGGGAAACAATGTGGGACCGCGGGTAGTACCAGCGAATGAACTGCTTCACCATAATGGAACAGTACAGCGCCCAGCTTGTCCAGGGCTGACGGGCGTCGGAATATTATCCCATGCGAGAGCGGCAATGAGACCGACCAGTCGACGTGATGAAATGAGATAATTTCAAAAAAGCCTACACAAAAAATAACATACTTCGTCTAAAAGACCCTTTTTTGATGTAAAGCCAAGTTGAAATCAAATCCTTGAAATACTCGTCGATTTCAATTACAATTTCAAAAAAAGTCAATTTTGTCAAATTATACTCGTCAATTTCAACCGTTCAATATTTTTTTCAAACAAGTAAAAAACATGAAACCACGTAAAACAGTTGATTTTCAACCGGTCCTACGTCAAAAAGTTCGGTTTGAAATCAACCGTTTCATTGAAACCAAAAAAGTTCAATCGGTTGAAACTTTGACGACTATACCAGACATTAAATTCCGAAAATACCACTAAAAATGTGAACAAACCAAGGCACGCACGATTTCTGGCCTGATCGGCAGGAATATAGTCTTCATTGATTTCTAGATCTATTGGAACGGACTCGTACCTAGAAAAAATTGAAAATTATCACAAAAATGCTTTGAAACTCTGACTCAACTTCAATACTGAACCTGAGAAGGATTTTTTTTTACGCCCACTGAATTTTTATCGAATAACGTCTCAAAAACTCTCTTCTTTTTTTCCTTTCTACGTCAAAAATTTCTTATGGAGTTTGAATGAAAAAAATTTTTTTCTATACAGTTAGTCTCAGCTAATCTTCAAAAAAAAGTATGCGACTTTTTTTTAGTTTTTTATTTAAGCTTTTTTGACGGTAATTTTGTTTTTTTTGTCAAGAAAAAAAAAACCTTCTCCAGGCGTCGACAATACAAGCGATGCAAAAAGCTAGAACAGCTACAATAAAAACAGTCAAGATAAGCATGTAGACGGCTTCGACGGCAAATCCTCGTTCTCCTTTTCTCCTCTTCATCCCGTACAGCTTCAAGTAAGAGTAGAAAGACCTCAGCTTTCTGAAACATTCTTTTTTGAGTCTATGGGACCTTCCAACGCATAAAAAAACCGTCCTAATTCGAACTGGAACTTGCAGATTTCGCACCGCGTGGTTCTAGAAGTGGACAGCCAGTGCTCGAGGCAACTACGATGGTAGAGGCCCATCGTGCCTCTTAAAATATCATGAAAGGAAAATCATCAATGCTACAGGACTTACTTGCAGTTGCAAGGGGAAATTAACGGCTCGCCCACCGAATTTCCCAAATAAGGCACGGAAAGCTCGCTGCACATGCAGATGCGGCAAACGGCCTGGCCGAGCGACTGATTCACGAGGTCGATCATCACCTTGATCATTTTTGTTTGAAAATCCTCAAAAAGCTTCAAAAAACAACGTCGAAAGAAGACAGCTCTCAAAGTTCCCTTAAGCATAACACCATCAGAGTACAGAAAGAAAAAGATAACTAGATTTTGGAGAACCAGAGATAATTTTGCATTTCGCGGAAATTACTCTGAACACGGCATAAACTTTGAATCGACTTTTTT
The DNA here is from genome assembly GCA_904845305.1 of Caenorhabditis auriculariae. Lineage (NCBI taxonomy): Eukaryota > Metazoa > Nematoda > Chromadorea > Rhabditida > Rhabditidae > Caenorhabditis > Caenorhabditis auriculariae. Next base: position 171,588 of record CAJGYM010000099.1, read on the forward strand.
TAAATCGACGGGTATCGCAAAAAAATTTTCCGGTTCTTTTTTCATATCAATAAACCCGGGAAAATTTTTGATCTACTAAGTGTGCTCCAATGCTCACTATCGAACTTTTTACGCGAGCTGTTCCCTTTTTCTTTTTTTTTTCGTGTTTTTCCATACTTTAAAACACTGTGCGTTCATTGTAGAAGCTTCGGATTTCTCTTGATGTCGAACCCTTATTCCCTTGAGTTTTTGGTTATTTCCATCGTTAGCTCCTTTTTCGTCTGGCGTGACTTTTGATTCCTGTACTATAAATGATGAATTTTTCAATGCTATGATTTTTTTTCAAGGTTCCAGTTTGTAATGGATCGACTAAAAATGCGAAGTTAGTTCAAAAATAAAATTAGCTTAGATGCTCTCCAGTGCAAACGCAATCAACAAATTTACGTTTTTCATTCAAGGTTAAATGCACAAGTTTTTGTAATGCAGCTTTATAAATAGTTGGAAGAGAAGAAGGTTTTTGTCAGCCTTGATCAAGCTTGAGACGCCATAACTTTTCAAGAAAACAAAGTTTATGAAATGTTTCTTCTTTTTTTGTAATAAAGGACTCTAGAAAACATCTAGGCAAATTTTCATTTTCAAACAGCCTTTTTCATAAGCTTTTCATAATCATAAAGAAACTGGCTTTTTTTCTTTATTTCTATTTAATTTTTTCTGCGGGAAATTTTTTTTATCGCCAGAGGCGGCGCGAAGGTTTCTGCTGTCCTTTATCGCAAACAGAATGTTCGCTCCAACGCAATAAAAAGTTTATTTTTTCAAGTTTTCCTAATTTTTTCATCACTTTTCATCATTTTATGCAAGCTTAACCATATGAAATTTTTTTAAGCGAGGCAAAATATTTAAATAACTCTGATTCAACCCTGCCGTGAGAATTCGTTTTGTTGTTTTTTTCCTATTATTTTTGAACCTTTTTTTCTATCTCGAGTTTTTCCCAATTTTGGTAGTATCCAATATTAAAAACAGTTTCAATTTTTTTCATCTTGAAGGTAAAAAAATGACGACGGAAAATGGAGCTCCGCGCGTGAAAACAGAAAAAGAATTGAAGAAAGAGGCCGAAAAAGCTGCTAAACTCGCCAAATTCGAGGAAAAGCAGAAAAAACTTGCCGAACAAAAGGCAGCGGCTGTTTCCAAGCCAGCCAAGGAGGTAAGGTAATCGTTATAATTCATGAAATTCATCTCGAAAAAAGGATTTATCAAGTAGGACTTTTTGAATTTCAAGGTCAAGGCCAAGAAGGAAGCGTCGGCGGCCGTCAAAGATCCTGTTGATAATACCAAGTTTGGAGAGAAAAAAGGTTATTTTCTTGAAGAAAAAGGTAAATGTTTATTTCTCAGATATATCCGGAGAAATTCCAACGGCCTACAGTCCGAGTTACGTCGAGTCGGCTTGGTACGCATGGTGGGAAAAGCAGGGATTTTTCAAGCCTGAGTACATGTTAGTTGCTTTTTGAATAATGTTTAGTATATTCGGAAAAAAAGCGGTTTTTTTGTGGGTGTGAGAACTTTCTGTGTAAAAGTTGCAGATTATTGAATTTTAGTATTGAAAAAAATTTGGTTTTTTTGGTTTTTTTCAGTTATAGATATATCTATTCATTGTATTTGGGTTTGAATTCTTCGAAAAAAAATAATAAAAAGCCGAAAGTTTACTTTAAGAACGTTTTACGCGGTACTGACATGAAAAGATGCTGGAAAAGAGCAAAATGGATCTTTTGAGATTGTAAAAAGAGAGCTCAAAAGACTTAACCATCAGTTTAGGAGTTTTTTTGCAAAAACTTTTCCTTCAGCTCTTTTCTTTTTTGTCCGCGGGTTTAATACAGGCTGCGAAAACTTCAGATAACTTTCAGAGAAAAGTTGAACGGCGGGTCGGAAGGCCATTTCACGATTTGCATCCCTCCTCCCAACGTTACCGGAACATTGCATGTCGGTCACGCCTTGGCCACCACCATTGAAGATACCCTCATCCGATGGTTCTTTTTATTTTATACCATGGAAAATATTTTAAAAGGTTCTAATAGTGTTGCGTCTATTGATTCTTTGTTGCGCGGTTTTTTTTTTGCAAATTCCTGTCTTTTTTTGGACTGTTTTGTTCAGGATGACCAAGAGGATCTTGGAACATTGTTTTTTCGAAAGTTTTTGCAGAACACTTTTTGGAGAAAATTCTTTAAATAACATCTTCAAACAAACTTCCGGTTTTAAAAACAGTAAATCCAAGAAAATAAGGTTAAAGCAACTTAAGAAAGGATACGAAAAAAGATACGAAAATAAAATTTTTGCTCACAACTTCCTCGTATATGGGCTATCTTTTCAAAACGATATAGAGCTCCATTTTTTTTCTTCGAGCTGAAGTTCCCCCAGAGTGTTACAAATAACAGTCATCACACCTCCAGAAGGTTTCAGGAAGATCAAACTACATACAAGAAAGTTATGATAAAAAAAAGCGTTTTTCGTATCTTCTTTGACAGAAGTTTAATGGGATTCTTTAGTCGGAATTTGAAGAGATAAGCTTTTCATCAGTGAAAATCCTTTAACTTTTTCCAAGCCTCCTTTTTTTATATCCTATATTTTTTTGTGTTTTAAAAAGTTTTCCTGGAGCCTCGCCTGCTTGAAAAAACCATGAGTTTGGCAAGCAATTTTCAAAGTTTTTTCGTTGAAGGAATCGCATGCGCGGCAAGGTGACTTTGTATAATCCAGGATGCGATCATGCAGGTATCGCCACTCAGGTAAAAATGTGATCCAAATATTTCCAACGATTTTCGCTTCAATATCCAGGTGGTCGTCGAGAAGCGATTGAAAAGAGAGAAAAATTTGACACGGCACGATCTCGGCCGTGATCGCTTTATTCAAGAAGTTTGGCATTGGAAAAACGAGTTGGTTTCTTTATTTTCAGATTTTTTTTTACAGTTTTTTATTGATTTGTAGATTTTGAATCCTGAAACTTACAGAAAAGGAGACGTGATCAACGACCAGTTCCGGAAATTGGGCGCCTCTGTCGATTGGGACCGTTCTGTGTTCATGATGGACCCCAAGGTGCTCCACATTTTCTCAATTTTTGAATAATATTCGTCACATTCATTAAGAAGCCAAAATTCTCTCGTAAATTCAGTTGGGTATTTGTATTTTGAGAGCTTTTTTGATTTTTGCGAATATTTCAGGCTAATTCGAAACGCTAGAAAGTTAAAGCAGTGAGAGAAAAGCCTAGGAAAAGCTGCAAGAAGAATTTTTAACCATTTTCAAATTCGCTAGAATTCTAAAGACTTAAAAAAGGGTGCAAAATTGAAGAGGCAGCAAATTTAATGCATAATTTGATGTGATTTTTAGATTTTTCTTTTCAACTCAGGTGGGTTTATAGAGCTTTTTGACTAGGATTATAATTCTTGTGAGGTTTTGGGGGAATCTATTTTTATAAACCAAAAAAATCAAGGAAGTTTTGTAGAAGGTAATAAATGGACATAGAAGAAATGAAGAAAGATGTAAAAGTTTGAAAAAACCCGTAGATTGTTAGAAGGGAGGAGTCTTATCCCACAGAAAGTACAAAAGACCTCAAAAAGGCTTTTAAAATAATTTAAAGCTCATTTTTGAATCCCTAAAAAGGTGTCAAAAGTTTCAGAGATCCTCCTTTTTTCCACCTTCTTTTTTACACCTCTTTAAAAGGTCCTTCTCGAAAAAAGATCTAAAAAAGACGCCTTTGAGCCCTTTTTTTCCAAAATTCCTCTTTGAAACCTTTTGGACTTTGCCCGTGAAGGCGGCATATTTATGAGAAACATGTTGAAAAGTGTCTTTTGAAGATGACCCGAGCTGTGACGGAAGCTTTCATCAGAATGCACGAATCCGGGACCATTTACCGTTCGAATCGCCTCGTCAACTGGAGTTGTGCCCTTCGAAGCGCGATTTCTGATATTGAAGTGATAAATAGAAATAATTCAACGTTCAATTTTGATTCTTAGGTCGACAAAAAAGAGCTCACTGGCGCCACAATGCTCTCCGTTCCCGGATACGAGAACAAAATCGAATTCGGAGTTTTGCTCTCGTTCGCCTACAAAATCGCGGGAAGCGGTGAGATTCATCAAACAAAAGGACGACTTTCTTTTTATTGAAAATGAATCGATTAATAAAAAAACTATGAGTTTCACGGCTAGGAATACTAGCGACTTTTCTTCGCCATTGATATCATCATTGGGTAGATTAAATGATTGTATAAATATACCGGGTGGTGAATAATTTTCTATGTTTAAACTCTCCACTTACGTGGACATAATTAAAGAGCTTCCGTTGGCGTAATGAAAAACTGACGTCAACAATACTTTTTGATGAAATTCCAAATCAGAATAAGTTTTTGGTAGAAAATGTCACACTTGCAGTTTTGTCTAGCACTTCATCAACGCCCTAATTGAAGAAATGATTCAGACGAAGAAATTGTGGTTTCGACGACACGTATTGAGACGATGCTAGGAGATTCGGCGATCGCCGTCCATCCCGATGATAGCCGTTACAAGCATTTGGTTGGAAAGGTATAACGAACCTCAGATATTTTCTTGGTTATACTGAAAACGTCCGCTAACAAGAGAAAGGCTTGGAGCAGCGTACAAGGGCGGCGAAGGTACAGCGTGGCGACTCCACATGCGCCTTTAATAAGATCCTCATTTTATCAATTATTTCTGTTTCCTTTACTTAATTTGATACTTTGATCTTCCAGGTTTTCTATTACTTGACGAAGTGCTAAAGAAAAAGAAATTAGTCAATAGTGGGGCTCTTATTAAAGGCGTATGAGGAGTCCCCGCATCTACCTTCGCCGCGCAAATTGAACCGCTTTTTTGCTTTCCCAAGCCACTTTTGAAATATAAGTGCTAGCATTACCCCGAATTTGGAAGGATTTGAATGACACATGCGCACGGTATCTAAAGATACGCCAGAGAAGTGAAAAACTTTTTTTTTCTCTGAAGTCTCTTCAAGCCGCCACTTTCTCTCGTTGTTAACTTATCAGAACTTTCTCAGTGACAATCAGAGCTCTTTCCTTCGAATTAGGCGTCAGGAAAGGCTTAGTAAAATTTTATTTCTGTTGTTCTTCAAGATCCGATTATTTTGGTTTGTTTCGAGCTGAAAAATATACTTTATTCATTGCCAGCTTGGATTATTGATTGAAAGATGAGTGAGTTTTTCTTCCTCAAAAAAGTATTAGAAAAATTCCGTGCAACCATGTTTTCCACACCTGCTTCGTTCAGAAATGCGTGCATCCTTTCGTGACGGACCGCGAGTTGCCGATCATCGCCGACAGCTTCGTCGAGCAGAGTTTCGGAACAGGCGCCGTGAAAATCACTCCCGCCCACGATCACAATGACTACGAAGTGGGAAATTCAGCAGAAACTCGCGTCGAATCCACTTTTTTGAGGTCGGACTTCGACAGAAGTTGCCTTTCCACACTTGCATCAGCGACGAAGGCTTCATCGCCGAAGGCTGTGGCAAGTTCTCTGGAATGAAACGATTTGAAGCCAGGTTTCTTGGATCCGAAGTATTTCTTTTGATGTCATTTTTTCAGAATTGCCGTGACAGAAGCCTTGAAAGAACTTGGTCTGTTCCGCGGGAAAGAAGACAATCCGATGGTGGTCCCAACTTGCAGGTAAAACATGTTTGAATTTTTGAAAGTCTTTGAAACGATTGAAATTTTCCTTAAGACCTAGAAATATCCAGCGAAATTTTTTGGGCAATTATTGATCCTGAATTTTTGAGAAAAGGTCATTTTTTCAATTTATTTGAAGAGTTAAGAGTTTTGTATCAGTTTGAGCAGTGAATAGGCAGTTGAAAAACTGAAAAATATACGTTTTTCTCAAAATTTTAACTTTATCGAAGGGATCTGATGCTAAAACAGCGTATAGAGTAGAAAGGAAGTTTTTAAAATTCCTTTTTTTCAGTCGAGAATAAATTTTGGTTCGAAATTTGTGAAAAAGAACCGTGGTATGCGTTAATATCCTTGAAACTTTTTTGTTCTACATTTTAATAATGAAAATCACGATAAAACATCGACGTGAAAGGGTACTGTAGCCTCGGGGGCGGAGTTAGCTTCCTGAGATTCGGGATCTGAGAAAAATGTTCTTATTTTGTTAGTTGCCATGACTTTTATTTTTCCAAAAGGTTCTTTCAAAGAAAATTTTTGACGATATCTGAACGTTAGCTACATGAGAAATATCACTATTCAACTTTACTAGAGGAGGGGCTGGTTTACGGAAGTCTATCAAATTAACGAGTAAAATTTAGTTTGGAGCCCAGGTGGTAGTTCTTCGTTCCATTTTATTTATTGAGACATCAGAGAAATCAAAAAGGTTTTGCTGAATCATGGTAGATAGTAGGGTTACCAAGAATGGAAACAAGCTTTTAGCTTCAGAAGCTATTACTGAATTTAACTTAAGACGACTTGGAAGAAAGGGGGGGGGGGCGGCTTTTTGAAAATGATCTGCCCTTGTATAGTTCGTTTTTCGCGACTTGAAAGGGCCGGACTTCTCTGCGCCATCCTCGTCTCTCGACGGCCCTCTCATGTATACGTGATGTTTCCATGTTTCTCTGACCTCGCCAAATTTGTCAAGCCGCGAAAAACGGAATAAATTAAGAGTTACAATGCCTTTGCAGTCGTTCGAAAGACGTCATCGAGCCGATTCTGAAGCCTCAATGGTACGTGAAGTGCACGCACATGGCCGAAAAGGCGATGAAGGCGGTGACTGACGGAGAGCTCAAAATCGTCCCCGAGTACCACATCGCCACCTGGAACCGTTGGCTCGAGTCCAGTCGGTCAGTTCCCACCTGAACTTGCTCATTTGACTCACCAAATTGTAGGGATTGGTGCATTTCGAGACAGCTCTGGTGGGGACACCGTATTCCGGCCTACCACGTCAGCTTCACCGATGGAAGGGTTTGTTTTGCTTTTCATTATGAATCCTTTGATGAGAGAGACAAGAAGCTAAAAACCAGGAGGCCATGGAAATTTCTTCAATGAGCCTTCTGAGTTCTTGACATCATCAGTTTCGGGAGAATGTTGCACTTTTATGTCTTTACCTTCGAAAAATACAAAATGTGCACCTGGAAGGATGGTTGTATTTCATTGAATCAAATTTTAAAAAATGGTCATGTTATTCTGTGGCTGAAACTGAAAGGTGATTGACCATCAGCGCTCATTAAATTAGAACTAACTAGGAAACTACTCGGACTCGGGTACGGGTTTCAAGTTGAAACTTTAGTGGTTTATAGACCCACGTCATAACACTTGAAAACAAGAGAGAATATCTGCTAAACCCGATAGAGAACTGAGAAAAAAATAGTAGAAAATGTGAGAATTAGGTTTGAAAATTTTCAGAACACTGCTTTATACCTTATTTTATATTTTAATACAATCGCCTTGAATGATCCGGCTATGATAAACTCTGAAAAACTTTTTTCCAGCCAAAAAAAGGAGGAACGCAGAAACTTGATAATTTTCAAGCCTAAACTGTTCATTTTCAAAAAGCTTTTTCTCAGAAGCCTATGGGGTTTAGCAGATGATCTCTCTTGTTTTCAAGTCTCTTAACCGGGTCTATAAACCACTAAAGTTTGAACTTGAAACCCGAGTCCGAGCAGTTCCCTAGTAAAAAGTAGGTTTTGTTTCGTCGTTCAGGTTTCTCAGTGCTCAATTATTAAAAAACTGAATATATTCACCTTTTCCATTTTTGAATTTTCTGTTCAAATGAAACCACCTCTCACAACTTGATTATCCTGACATTTCATTCACTTCCAGTATAGCAAAAAGAAGGTCGATGAGCCTTTTTTTTTTGAAATGAGCCTGTTACGATCATATCATCTTCTCAAGCTAATGTTAAATAGCTCTTACTCATCCTCAGTCCAAAACAAAGTCGGATCAATATTGAAACTCCAAAACATCTCAGGAGCACTTTTGACACTTTCAGAAGCAACCTTCCGGTGACACCGACGAAAACTACTGGGTTTCGGCGCACAGTGAGGCCGAGGCTCGCGCCATAGCCGCCAAGAAGTTTTCGGTCGACGAGAATTTGATCCGTCTGAAATGGGGTGTGCATTAGGATAATAGCTGAAAGAGCTTTTCAATAATCTCAATTAAAAAAAAAACTAACCAAATGGAAGCCTTTGTGCTTTTTTTTTGAATCTTCAAGATTTCTGTACATCTTTTTAAAGCTTTATCTCTAGTCAGCGTCACTCCGTAAACAACCAAGCATTCATTGATAATTTTCGAAAGATTGAAAACTGCTTGAACAGTTTTTTTTTTGTTCCGAATTTTATTCTTGAAAAATATAAGTTCACTGATGAATTTTCTAGAAACAAATAAAGGAAAAAAAAGAGTTTCTTTAGTTTTTTTGTGAGGATAATTTTTCTAGACGAGGATGTGCTGGATACGTGGTTCTCATCGGGAATGTGGCCTTTCGCCATTTTCGGTTGGCCCGACAACACGGCCGACATTCAATCTTTCTTCCCTTCAAACGTTATGGAAACCGGTGAGTTTTTCCGTGTTCGAAATACTCGCGAAAAGTTCGAATGACCAGAAAATGGTAGCGCAAAGGAAAGGATAATTAAATGTTGCTGCCTTGTATCAAAAAGGTTCCTTTTATTAGCCATTTGAATTTTTTTCGGGAATCATAGAGGAATAAAGGGTGAAAATAAAAGAGAAATCGAAAAATGATGAATAAGAGTTGATGGGAAAGCGTAAAAAAGGAGCTGTTTTTCTACCCTTTTAGGCTTCATTCCAGAAATTTAAAGAGAATGAAGACTTAAAATTAAGGCGCCAGGATCTAAATCAGTTATAGATTTTTGAAAAACCCAAAAAAAGAACCCCTTTACAAGATTTTTGTTTTTCTGAATTTATAAAGGCTGAAAAAATGGTAGAAAAATGAAGAAAGACAGCAAAAATTGTACATAAAAGCTGATTAAACGGCGTGATAAGTAGCATAAACGAACCTTTTTCCACCTTTTGAAAGGCTTAGATTTTGCTTAGATGTGGACAAAAATGAACATTAAACAGGTCACGATATCCTTTTCTTCTGGGTTGCTCGCATGGTGTTCATGAGCCAGGAATTGACCGGAAAGTTGCCATTTACGGAGGTTTCAGAACTTTAATTCGAATTCTTCAAACTTTCTCTTCTTTTAGGTCTTATTACACGCAATGATCCGAGACGCCCATGGCCGGAAAATGTCCAAATCTTTAGGAAACGTCATTGATCCTCTTGACGTCATTCGGTTCGTTTCAGGGGAATTTTTGAGCGGAAATGGGTCCGAATCGTTTTCAAGTGGGAAAATTCACAAAAAAGCATATTTTCCTATTATATTTTGCTCATTTGGAGGCGGTTCTTCTATGAAAAAGTCTGTTCAGGCTTTTGTGCTTTTGTATCTTTTTAAAACTAATTATCACTCTTTTTTTGAAGAAATGTTTTTTTGTTTGAAAGACTATTTCCTCCATCAAGTACTGATGTACATCCTTGAGGCTCAAAAACAGGAAAAAAAAAGCTTTGACAAAAAAAAACAATAATCTCTTTATTCGTCATTCCGATGTTCAGAGGTGTCACCCTGGAAGGTTTGCATCAGCAGCTCATCTCAGGAAATCTTGATGCAAAAGAGATCGAAGTGGCGAAAGCCGGACAAGCCAGAGACTACCCTGAGGCAAGTAGAAAACTTTTCTCAGCAAGATCCAACTTTTAGAAAAATTAATATGACGTGACAGGGATCTCGTTCTCTGAAATTTTGTGATCTTTCCAGGTCTGAGTGAAAGAAAGATTCTTTATAGCCTCAACCTGCTCAAATTCCTACTTTTAAAGATAATAACTTTCGAAGTTGTCTGTTACCGCTTTTAGGCCTCATTTTGTTTTTTCTCTTTAAAAAGTCATAGCTTCCATATGAAAAATATAAAAGTTTGCCCATTCGCGTGAGGAAAAAAAAATTTAAGGGCCTATAATTGGATGAAGTTCGACGTAGTTTCAACGTGGAAATTTTTTTCATGTTCATTGAAAATTTCCTCAATGTCAAGCTTGAGATTTGTACATGAGACTTTTGCCATGAAAATGCGGATCCAAAACGACTATAATTAGTTTTTCAGGGAATCCCCGAATGTGGAACGGACGCGCTGCGATTCGCCTTGCTGGCCTACACGAGTCAGGGACGCGACATCAACCTCGACGTTTTGCGCGTCCAGGGATACAGATTCTTCTGCAACAAGGTCCTTTCCGCAATGAAAAACTTGTCGAGTTTTTATCAATTCCTACGACTTATTTATGATTTTTGGTGGTATGAATTGAAGTTCAGCAACTTTTTCCACGAATCCTTTTCCCGCGTTCTCCAAGAAAAATCGTTTATAATTTCATTAGAAAATTGTCAAATAAACGCCTATTTTTGAGAATGAAAGACTGCCCTGAATGATTTTTTTTTATCTTTGCAGATTTGGCAAGCCGTTCGATTTGCCCTGAAGCAGTTCGAAGGCGTTGAGGCGGAGTACGGAAAAATTGTATGTGACACTCCATTTGACTGCGAACTTAATCTTTGATTTTTAGCCCCAAGGATCGCTCTCGACAATAGACCAATGGGTCTTGTCGCGACTATCGTACGCCGTCCGCGAAGTCACCCGCGGGTTGAACGAATTCGTATTCACTCAGGTTATCTAAAGTCCTCTATAGATGATAAATTCATTCAAATGTCAAAAATCAAGTTTCCGAAGAGATCTTCTTCGAAATTATAATGTAGTCCGTTTACCGTGACTCGAAAGGGCGGAACATCTCTGCGCTCTCCTCGTCTCTCGGCGGTCCTCTCATTTTAACCTGACGTTTTCATTTTTCTCTGAATTCGCAGAAGAGGGAACAGAGAGACGCAGACACTCGAAAAGTGTCAAGAACGGACTGTAGTTCGCACCTCTGTCAAAAAAGGACGTTTTTGCGCACAAATTTTGTTCATGATCTCTGTTGAAAAACCCCTTAAAAGCTTTCAAAGCAAGTATTTGTTGAGAAGTAGGAATTTTGCCTACTTTAGCCAAGCAAGTTTTCATCATAGTTATTTCAACCTTCTTTAATTTTTTTCTGAACAGTTTGCGAATTTTCCTAGTATATCTGGTCCACGGCTGGCCTGAGCCATCAAAAGATGGGTCTTGAGACGGTAATAAAAGAGAGAGTACCTGGCTGGTGGAGAGCGCAGACAGGCCACGCCTCTTAGCTTTCCAAGCCACCCGTGAACCGGCTCTTCAGTCTTTGGATTGATTAATCAACTTTTTTGAGTGTATCTGGAGTGCTTCTATCACTATTTGTTTTATCTTTCATTAGATTCTACCGACCCTTATTTACAGGCCGTGATTTTAATGATAAAATGATTAAAGGATATGGAAAATGTTTCAGGCGACGACCGCGATTTACAACTTCTGGCTGTACGACTTCTGCGACGTCTACATCGAGGGAATCAAGTCGGTTCTCTACGGAGGTACTTGAGGACTCCCCGACAAAATGAATGAAGACGTCTTCAGAGGACCTGGAAGCCAAGAAAACGACGCTCTCCGTCCTTCACTCGTGCGTCGACAACGGCCTTCGTCTCCTCTCGCCGATGATGCCCTTCATCTCGGAAGAGCTCTGGCAAAGGCTTCCCAAGGCCCACAATTCGTCGCCGTCCGTCATGGTCGCTTCGTTCCCTTCTGAGACCCAGGTACTGACCAAAACTTGTTTTTTGAATATCATTGCTCCCTACTAGTTTTCTTTTAAAAAAAAAAAGTCATGGATTCAAGTATCTTCTTTATTGTCCTTCTACTGTTTTGAAAAATTTGAAACATATCAAAAACCAGATTTCATAACTTATTTTTGCAGTTCTCCCATGAAAACAAGAACCTCGAGACGACCTTCGAGTTCGCCAAAGAGATCGTTGGCAAAGTCCGATCTCTACGTGCCGATTACGACTTGACCAGCAAGACAAAGATCAACCGTTAGTAGCCAAACTGAAGCAGGAATCATGGCGTTTTTTAGTGCATATCCTTGTCGAGTCTGCTGAAGACCTGGCAGCCTTACAAAGCGTCAGCGCCCTTGTTAGCACACTCACTTGGAGCAAGTCGGTACGTCCGATTTGCGGGTTTTTGAAAAAGGACTTCCGAAAAAGACATTTCAGACAGTTATAGAAATAAATTAGAGAAAAAAATTGATCCCGATCTGATCCGACCAAGAAGCTGAGCTCACAGCTGGGCACCGGGTGGCTTAGATTTTTTTAAAATCTTATTTCGAATCCCAGATTGAAAAAAAGTCTCGGCGCTCTTTTTAATTATTAATTATTTAGAAAAAAATAAAAGGAAACTTCATGTTGATCAAGTCTGAAGCAAGAAATATAGTACAGAAAGCTAAAATATCAATATGCATAAAGTTTTTAAAATTAGAACTTCTTAAAAAGCCTACACAACATCCTACTTTTGGAGAAGAGTCGCCTAAATTTCTAAAAAACCATAGAAAGTTGATAAAATATGTTTTTTAAAACTTGTTTTGATCCCTTGTTTCTCGAAAACTAGAAATTAGTCTCAGGATCGTTATCTGGTTCATCAAAACGTGTTTAAGCCAGTTTTCAGACCACCGCATAATTTAATGACCTTATGAGACAATTATTTTGACCCATACAGGTTCACATCGTCGGTCCAGAAGACGCGAGTACGATTCCTCACGGCTGTGCCCAAGTCGCGATGGGCAAGCGATGTCGCGTCTTCGTCGACCTGACCGGCATCATCGACGTCGCCAAGGAGATCGAGAAGCTGTCGGCGAAACTCGGCCGCAACGAGATCGCCGTCCGCAAGATTGTCGAAGGCCAGAACGTCGCCGACTACGAGAATAAGGTGCCCCTCGGCGTGAGGACCAAGGACCAAGAGAAGGTGACCTCACCTGAAGCCTTACCTGTAACAGTTTCCCACTTTCAGAAGTTGGCTCTGGAGAAAGAGATCGAGAACATCACTGAAGCTATCAATCAACTACGACTGCTCCAGTCTTCATAATAAATTTTTTTCGCTTTAAAGTTCGTTATCTAGTGCCTTTTTCGGTGATTTTCGAATGGTTATCCAATTGTTTTCATTTATCCAACTTTGTTGCAGATTTGAACTGTTATTTCTAACTGATAAATTATTTATTGAATAGTTGAATTGTTAAATGAGAAGTATATGCATCACTCGATTACCGAAATATGAAAATAAGAAAAGCGTTTTCACGACTTTCTTTCTCGATTCACTGCTGATGCATAGAAAAGTGATAAGATAATTATTTTTTTTTCTGAAAAAGGAAAAAAAAGCTCGTTTTGATCTCTAAAACGTAATTTAAGGTCCTTTTTAACGATTTCCGGAAGATTTTCAGTGGTCACTTTAGGGTTTTGACGTTTTGGTGGTCACTATAGTAGTCGAATCAGTGACCACTGGAGTGACTAAAATTTAGTGACCTCCTTAGAAGTCTAGTGGCACTAATAGACCACAAAAAACTACTTCAGGGGCCACTAAGACGCAGAATTGTAGCTTCTTTAGGGTTCAGTGGCCATTTTAGTGTCCTCTCCAAGAAGTCCTTAAAGAGCTCTTAAGTGGCTACTAGCGTTTTCCCCAGAGAAGGCAAAAAAAACTATCAACGTCTGAATCTCCGTTATTTACACGCTGTTTCTGTTAAGACTTTTTTTTTCAATGAATGAAATTTTAGCTCCATCCGCGATGGATCGAGAAAAAGAGAAAAAAAAAGAACAAAACTAATAAACTAAGAGAAAAATCTACGGGCAGAAAAAAAGAACTAATTTCCTGCGAGCCCATCAGACGGCAATCGCCAAAATGGCTCGGCCAATTGGAAAGCTGCCAATTTCGCAGCTATCAGGGCGAAAAAAGGGAACGAGAGCGGCAGGGCTCATCGATTGCCCGCCCGCGTCACGTTTTGGCGATGGCTCCTCGGAAGACGGGAGGCGAGAGAGCGTGCGTCCCGTGGAGCGTCGTCAGAAAAGCCACCGGAGGGGCTGACGACGTCGCAGAAGCGTCGACGGCGACCTCATGGGCGACTACGACTACCTCATCAAGTTCCTCGCCCTCGGCGATTCCGGCGTCGGAAAGACGTCCTTCCTCGTGAGTTCCCCCTCAATAATTCAACGGTATCGAGTCCGTCCGTTCGCGTTCCAATGAGTCTGAGGAAGGGCAAAATGTCGGAATTCGATGAAGTTTTGTAGTAAAATGATCAGCGTACTTCAATTTTGGTTCTTTTTTTTTACGGAGTTTTTCGTATAAAATCGCACGAGTAAGTTTGAAAAGTTAAGTTGAAAAATTTCGAATCCTCTTTACGCGTTTCGGCAAGTCTAAGAGAGTTCGAAAATATCAGAATTCGATGAAATTTTGTACAGAGATCCGAAATTGTCAGCATACATTCTGCGTTTAAAAATTACGAAAGAAAGTTTGAAGAATAAAAAAATAAATTTCTTGAACTTTGTACATTAAACAATTTTTATACCTTCGTTCGCGTTCCGAAAAGTCTAAGGAAGTCCAAAAAATATCAGAATTCAATGAAATTTTGTATAGGTATCCGAAATTCTCGTCAGTCTTTAACTGGAGGAGGAAGGGAGTTTTAGTAAACTACATAGGAAAGTTTGAAGAATGAATTTCAACTATACGAATCTTCCGCTTGCTTTTTTTTTCGCTCGGATATTCTGTTCCAGGATTCATTTTTTTTTAAAATCACATTTATGCCCTTTAGTTGGGTTCTGAGACCCTACTTTTTCTCCAGTGCAATGGTAAATTTTCAGGCTTTGAGCAACTTGACTAGGCAAACAGAAAATTTGAACTACCAGAACAGTCTTTAATTGGGCATTTTCAGCACCGCTACACTGACAACACCTTCACTGGCCAGTTCATTTCAACGGTTGGAATCGATTTCAAAGAGAAAAGAGTGGTCAGTCGAGTTTCTTTTCAGATTTATTCAATTTATTTTCTCTAACAAAATGATGGTGTAACTCTCAGTGCACCCCGATAAAAAAGAACATTTTTTTGAAGGTTTGAGACATTTTGTTATTCAGGTCTACAAAAGTGCTCGAGGAGGCTTCGGAGGCCGGGGACAACGGGTTTTGCTGCAACTATGGGACACGGCTGGCCAGGAAAGGTGAAATAATAATTGTTTTATTCACTATTTCATATCAAAAGTATAAAATAGTACATGGTAAAATAAATAGACATTGAAAAGTGTGCATAAGAATAAGATTAAAGAAGAAAAAAAAACTCCCCTAGTAGGTCTTGATAACTTTTGCGCTCCAAAGCTCGAAAAAGACCTAACGCAAGAAAATTTCTTGTTTTCTAAAGTTAGTAGGGTACATTTCAGTCAAGTTTCATCAGAAAAAAGCAAAAATATTTCATTTTTTACGGTTTCACTCACAGAGTAGCAGTAGAGACGTTGAAATTAAACCTAAAAAGTCAATATATTCCATAAAAAGAACTATATTAGAGTTTTTTTGAAAATAAGCTCTAGGTTCATCAATTTTTATTTCATTCAAAACCTGAGGAGAAAAATTCACTTTCCGCATGAAAATTGGTGACTAGAGCAAAAAAATTTTATATCAATCTAATGTTATAATAGTGAAAGACGTAATATAAATAATTCTCATTTCTAACCGGCTAACCTAATTTTTTTGGAATGAAGAGTTTGAAAAAGACGTTTTCTAAAAACTTTTTTTCTGCAGATTCCGGAGCCTGACGACGGCTTTCTTCCGCGATGCGATGGGCTTCATTCTCATCTTCGACATCACCAACGAACAATCTTTTCTCAACGTCCGCGACTGGCTTTCTCAGCTCAAGGTTTCTTTTTGATTCTCTGAATTCATGAAGAAAATCAAAACCTTGTAAGTTTTTTTATATTACTACAAGTTCCGCAGGCTTATATTCAGCTTTGAAAATGAGAAAATCTTACTGTAAGTACAAAAAAAAAGTTGTTTTACGCAAGCCGTATTCCATTCATAACTTTTTCATCTAATTAGAGATCGTTTTTTTGGGCGAATTTGGGGAGAAAAAAATTTTTTCGTGAACCTTGAACTTTTTTTTTACAATTTTGATTAAAAACTCTTTTAGATAAAGCTATCTGCAAAAATGTTTTAATTTCCAGATGTGATTTTCCTAAATCGCGAAACATTTTGTCAGATCTGAATCTGAGGTAAAAGGAAGCTTTTAAAATCCTCCGAAATCTCCAACAAATTTTTTTTTAATCTCAAGAAATCTCCAAGAAACTCCAAAAAATCTGCGGAAATCTCTAAAATCTCCAGAAAAAAGCTTTAGCGAGTGCCGAATATGAGGCTGGTTCATCTAGACATTCAGAAAATTTTGGAAAACTTTGAAACTTTACACCGAAATAATCTCCCTTTTCAGTTACACCACAATTTTTTCATCCATTCCTCTTCCTATAAGGCATAAATCTGTTCCAGGTTCACGCCTACTGTGAGACGCCCGACATAATAATCTGCGGGAACAAGGCGGACCTCGAGAACCGACGTCAAGTCAGCACCGCCCGAGCCAAGCAACTCGCCGATCAACTCGGGTGGGAATTCTTAGAGTGGTCCCTAGAGGGTTAGGGAAAGTCTCTATTTTGGACAAAATAGTGTTCCTCAGTAGAGTTCATGGTCTGACCCACAAGCCTCTAAAGCCTAAATGACTTCTAAAGGGTCGATTTTTCGATTTTTTGTGAAGCTTGTAGCTTTTTTCATCAGGCCTTTAAATATTAAAAATTCTGATTTCAACACAATTTTTGCGTTGTAGCGTGACAGAACAGCATGGGTTTTTCACCTGCTCTGAAGCCTGAAATTAGGTTTTGAATAATTAATTTCCAAATTTTTTTTGTTGATTGGTTAACTGTCTGCAACTTTTTCACCCTAAAAATAAAACAACAAAAAAACGAAAATTACAATAAAATCATGTAACGAAGTTTCGCAGACCAAAATTTGTTGCTTAAAAATTCTATTTTTTTTTCTTCTCACGGGTTTTTGGCAACCACTTGTTTTCGCGGAGATTTCATTCATGTTTTGCCAGATTTGGTGAACATTGAATATATTCAACTATACAGAGAGACTTCTTTCGAAGATTCTAGAATTTTTAAAGCTGATGCGCACCCAAAAAAGGGTCGATACGTAGTGGCTTTGAGGCCGTTTTTAGCTTGCGACCCGTCGTTGAGCTCGACAGATTTATTCTTGGATATTATAAAAAATCAATAAGTAACTTGGTTCAACCTTGAACTCGCAAGTAAGAGATGGAGGTCCTGAAAAACTTCGATAAGATGTCCGAGAAAGTGGACTCAAAGCCTCCAAATCGAATTTAATGGTGTTCACTATATTCGAGCCTTTTTTTTTTTGCTAAAGCCCGAAAAGTGCAGATTGATCATTCCAGGTTCCCCAGCGGACTCATCAATCATTTTCTTACTCGAAGTTTTCCACAAAAAATTTTAAAACTACTTAGAAGCATGTGGAAATTTAAAAATTGGTTTTTAAACTGCAATTATGATATAATTTTTCTTTTGATTCCGATTACTTAAATTTCATTAAACTTCCCTGAAAACCTGAAAGGTAGTAAGACCGTGCAGTTATTATTCATTTAAATTTATTTTTAAAAATACAAACAAGCGAATATCCAAAACGCTCAGATCAAGCTGTTTTTTAATCTGAAATGGATTCGCCTTGAAAATGGAGAATCTTGAAAACCCATATTCCGTAACTTTTAAATTTGAAACCTCTTGCGCAGGAAGGGGCCGTATGTGAGTTCAACTCCAGTCCATCAAAGATTCTTTGAGTGAATTTACCGAAAATTTCAGAAGCCCAGCTAGGAGGATTTATAGGAAAGATGGTTTTTGAAAAATCAGTTCTTGTGTCATCTTTCATTTATCGATTTTTCATTGACAGCTTTTCCTTTTGATTGAAATGAATTATAAATATTATTATAGTTCAAAATGAGAAGCAGGAAGGAACTGTTTGAAAGGATCCTTGCAGACTGCCGTACTTCGAGACGTCGGCGTGCACGTCGACGAACGTCGAGAAGGCGGTCGACTGCCTCCTCGACCTGGTCATGCAGCGGATCCAGCAGAGCGTCGAGACGTCGGGCTTGCCCCTCTCAGGTAGACGCCTTGTCGCCGCCGGCTCCCGTTTTTAGCCCACGCAGGTCCCTATTCAGAATGTCGCGGTGTGAGCCTCGAGAACGAAGCGCCGCCCACCTCGTCCTACTGTTCCAACTGCTAGTTCTACGTTTATTTTTCTTCTCTAACTTCAGGTCAGTTTTTATTTTTTTTTTTTAATTATTTGATCGATTTTAAACATTATAGCCTCTCTTTTTGATAGATTTTTGAATCCATAGAGTGATCACTAGAGGAGTTAGAGAAAAAATCTTGTATACTGGACAAAAATATTTCTGCCAAAAAAACTGAAATTTAGAGGTCCCTTTAGAATTTCAGGCACTGACTTCTAAACTCCTAAAGCTTTATTTTCCCACTCGCTTGAGTATGAGGAGTGTTATGAATTGTTAATAAACGTAGAATCCTTTTTTCATCTTTATTCTCAAAATAATCTTCAGACCAGATCCAATCTGCATTATTGTCCTACATAGTTCAGAAATACACCAATATTGGTTTTTAAATTGTACTGAACCTTTTTTTGGTTATTAGAAATATTTTTGAACTTTAGAAACTCAAGGCTCATAAAAAAATTAACCTTTTTTTCATTTTCTACGACTTTTTCCTCGTTTAAGGTCCATTTCGAGTTGAAAATGGATGAATGAAGATTTTCAGTTCACACTCGCGGGCAAAGTCCAAAAAGTCTCAAAAAGGACTTTCGGAAAAAGCCTTTTTCTGAAAAGGACCTTTTACGAAAGTGTAAAAAAAGGCGAAAAAAGGGTGGAAAAAAGGAGATTCCGAGAAACTTTTGACACCTTTTTAGGAACTCAAAAAGGAGCTTCAGGCTCTTCTTTTCAAGACCTTTTTGAGGTCCTTTGGTCTTCGCCTGTGCTGTCACAATCTAACATTTGACGCCGATAGAAGAGTTTTTTTTAACTAAATTTTTTCAGGAGCAACCGATCTCATCCAGCACCAAAAGAAGCTCAACATCTCTACTTTGAGCCATTTTTTCCACCATTACTTTGTAATCTTGTTTCTAATTCTCAATAAGATCCCCGTTTCCATTTCCATATCTTTTTCTAAGATTAATTATATCAGAGCGCTTAATTTTCAAAAAAAAAAAAAAACCGAAATCGTTATCAGCGCAATGACATTGGTCTGAAATCTAACGGTCACCCGTCTCAATAGTTGAAATAAATTCAATATTTGGCCTTACAACTGTCCTATCTTACGTCGAAGACGTCCTTGAAGAAAAAAAGAAAGATATTTGCTTGAAGATATGTTCGTTTGCGATAGTTATTCTGATATAACCTGTCTTCCACATATCGCTTTTCGTGTTAATAAAAATATTGAACGGAAAGTTTGAAACATTGCGAAATCGTTTTGGAGCGGAGAAGTGTCCCTTTCAAAGTACGCTATTTAACTTTCTCTGACTGTCTGCTGTTTGATAAGCCTGCACTCCTGGCTTATAAACTTTCTGATTTTCTAACTAGAATCTATCTCACAGGTTTATTTGAAAAATGATTCACGGTTAATCATTTTGGAACAGAAAATAGTCCAGTTGATTGTGGCGGTCAAACAATTGGCAATTGATATCATAAAGGGAAAATATTTCGAAAAAACTAGGTCTGTTTGTTTATGTCGTTTGTGGGTTTTTCGGCGTTTATTTATTAAGTAAAGCAAAATATGGAGAGTTATAGGAATGGCGACCGAATACTTGATGAAGGTCATTCAATGGGAAGAAATTGACAAATTCCTGCCAAAAGACGAAAAACGCGAGATTCGAATGCTTTCGGGCGGGGTATTTTTTCCTTATTTTCCAAGAAAAATCTCTGTAGCGAACGCTGGACGTTTCTGAGCGCTTCTCGGGTCCACTTGAGAGTTCTTGAGTTAATAAAGTGGTCACTAAAATGCTCGGACAAGTCTGAATCGCGTCCAGTTGTCGTTACCAAGGATCTAGACAATATTCGATACTTTTTTCAGTATTCTGGAGCCGATATCCTCGAAATATCTCCAGTCGATCACCAATTTCCCAGTTATATTTTGAAGGTTTAGCCATATCGCTCCAAGTTTTAAAAATAAAACTTTCAAGGTTACTAGAGCAGGCCATGAAGCTCATCTGAATCCAGAAGGGGAATCCTTGAACCTGGCCCCCGAAAAATTCAAGAGAAAAGACAGAAGACGACGAATCGTGAGCACCACGAAATTATTCTGATTTTTGGTACTTTTCAAGTTCCACAATAACGAGCGCATTATTTTGAAACATCTGGCGGGAGGAGAGAAAAAGGAAAGTTTTTTGGAGACGTCCATGCCCAGGGTAAGGATATCTCAAGAAGAAGAAACATTCTAAGGTCCCATTTCAGATGATAGCTTCCAATGAACTAAACTCCGAACAGAATATCGGTTGGATCTTGATGGAAAAGTTTGAAAACGTTTTTTTCCACGACACTTGCGACTATCCAACTGAAACGCAAATCAATAAAGTTTGTACCCAAAAAAAAAGCTGCAAAAAAGGTGTTTTCAGGCTCTGGAATGGCTCTCCACTTTTCAATGTTCAATCGGAAGGATTCCCTTGGAAGATAGGAAAAGCCTTCACATTAAACCCTTTTTTGGGGACACCATTCCCTTTGATATCAGAAAAGTTTGATTTTTTGGCTTTGAAAAACTAAATCATGCAGGTTCGAAATGACCTTCGTCTATTTGGTGGAAATTATCCGGATGATTTGGAAGAAGACGTGGAAAAGGCAAGGGAAATCGTGGGGCTGTTTGATGAAGAATATTTGACAAAAATAACGAGAATATTGGAAATGAATGGTTAGAATTTTATTCTGAACCTATACGCAGCGTAAATTAGCTTAAAAGCAGATGAAATCGATTATTTTTCACGCGAAATTGCGATCTTGAAGGCTAAAAATGTTCAAAAAAAGTTTTCATTTTCGTTTTGAGAAGATTTACGCTGCGTAAATGTCCATAAAAATGACCTCAGAAATTTCCAAGGAAAATTTTCAGGCGGCAAAAATCTTCTTTGCCACGGGGATTTCTATACGCGAAACCTAGCCTTCGACCAGAAAAATGGCGCTTTGAAATACGTTTTCGATTATCAGGTTTTTCACGCCTCTCAAAAGGATACGAAAAGATTTTTTTCTAGAACGTGTTCATTGGAAATCCAGCCTTGGACTTTTTGAGCGTGGCCTGCGACTTTTTGACGAGTACTATGAGAAGGACAAGTTTACGCGGGATGGCTCAAAGTTTTCATTCGAGGCTACAGAAAAGCGAGGAAATTGAAGTCCCTTCATTTAGTCAGGTTAGCGTAGGAACAGTTTTGATTGATACTTTGAGTGAAGTTTTTCACAAGGAAGGATTTTTTCGCACTCAAAATTTTCTGGAAACACCAGTCGAATGGAACATTATGGAACTTTGAGGCGTTCTTCTTTTTAAAACTTCTGTCTTTTTGAGCTATGCCGGAAAAAAAAAGTTTGCAGTTCTGGAAATCCGTTATTTTTCTGGCACCGATCCAATGTGCCTTCCAGGCCTACTGTAACGGTTTACAATGGGACGACATTCTTCAAAGAGCCACTGATGAAGGGGTTTTCTCAACCATTTCTTCCGAAACTCCGCCCCTTTTTCAGGCCAACAAGCGACTGATCGAAAAAACCAGAGGTCTTTTGTCTGACATGCAGTTCTTTCACGAGCAACAACATCTGATAACAGAATGAAATCTTTAATCGTTAAAGCTATAAATGAATGTCAAAGTGAAAACTGATCTGAATTATCAAAAAGCACCCGTGGGAATGTTGAAGATCATCGCTGATATGGCCACTTCGGTTGAGAAATGACGTTGGGAATGAACTTGAGCATATTGTCGTGCACTGTGCCATTGTGCGAGAGTATCTTTAAGTTTCGACTTGGAGGAATTTGAAATAGGAAGCTCATCACGCGCCAGCGTCACGATTTTTATTTCCCGCCGAGCTACTGGGAAAATTTTTAGTGGCCACTATAGTAGTCAAATTAGTGGCCACATAAGGGGTTAAAGATTAGTGGCCACTATAGAGGTCAACATAACTGGTCCAATCTGTTTTTTTTTAATTATCAGAGTTACTGGAAGGAATACTGATGAAAAACTACTGAAGTGGTCACTTAAACGGAAAATAGTGGCGACTATAGAGGTGAGTTTAGTGGCCACTTTAGTGTCCTCTCCAAGTAGTCCTTGGCGAGCCTCTATAGTGGCCAAATTTTGCCAGTACAGAACCCTTCCCGAAAGATTCTATTCGATGTCCGCGGCCTGTTTTTACCTTTTTTATTAGAGCTTCCTTTTGTTGTTTTGAAGGCGCATGCACACATAAAGGCCGCGTGCATCGAATGGAAGCTTTTCAGAAGTTGACTCGGAGGAAGATAAAACCGTGAAAGGCTGGCTCGGGATGGGCTATACAGGCTGTCCAGCTTTTGAACTACAAGCAGCTGAACTACAGCACCTATTCGCGCCGATTTTTTATCGCGTGTAGCGACCGTCCTTCAATAGCGCTCCATTTTTCGACTTCTTCCTAACCAATACTCTGCCATGGGGCGCATAAAGGCTGCCACAACTTTTTTTTTTCTGACCCACGCTATTTCGTCGTTTTCTCGGCTAGATGATGACGAAATAGTGTGTGTCAGAGAAAGCCTAAAAGGCGCCCCATGTCAGAGTAGATCAAAAAAATTTTTTCAAAAATGTAGCGCGATGATTAATTGACACGAAAGATACGGTAGTCACTGGGGCGATTATTATTCAAATTTGGAGCAGACTTCAGTTGAAGTTTTACAAGAAAATGTGAAATAAGAAAGTTAATGGATATTAGAAAACATTGAAAATATTGCAACTTTTCAATTTATATTAGATCTTTGAAAAAAATCCGTTTCCAGACTTTGAAAAGCTTACCCGTAATTTCGAGATAAACCAAACGTGTGGCGCCATATACGGTGGCGATTGCTGAAGTTCGAGAGGAGTTCGATCGCTTCCCAGCATTTCTGAATAAAATAGAAGATTAGCTACGCAGAATTCGTATTCCGAGAAGGCGCAGAAAAAATTGATTCCAGCGATATATCGACAGATATGCATTTTAACAGTGAGTTTTACGCGCGAACGTGAAATTTTCGTAGAAAACGCCCCAATAATTTGCAAAAATTCAAGCTCGCGCGTAGAAGTTACGGCAAAAAATGCATATATAACGATATATCGTTGTAGGACCCATTTTATCTGCCTATTTGGGTGCCACAAAAATTTCGCGAATATAAAACGGCAGAAAAACGTTTTGAGCAAGCCATGTCCAGAACATTTCACTGAAAGAAAACCCACCAAAATCGCCAGAAATCTCCATGGGACATTCGTCAGACAGGATTACCGAACGGAATTTTTCCACGGCTTCGTCGCTCCAACCTTCTGGAAAACTTAAAATAGTCAGCATAAAATGACGAGAAACCCTACCGCGTCCAATTTCCCGTCGCTCCCTAATTCCAGAAAGACAAAGTTGAAGACAGAGCGGCGGATAAGTGCAATGTCTGAGTAGGGAACGTTGAGCTGCTTGGATTTTCAATGGGAAATTTATCTTTTTTCCAGCTAGGGAATGTTTTTACCCGCCGGTTGAACTTTTTGATGAAAGTTTGCTGAAGTGGACTTCAAGACTTTCTGATTCCAGAACAAGAAGAAAAAAAATATCTAGATCTTGTTCTGAAAGCATCCAAGCTCGCAAAATACGCAAAACATGACGAAAAAAAGCGCTATTTCAAGCTCAGTTTCACCAAAAGTTCAACGGGGGTTAAAAAAACGTTGCCTTTTTCTTTTCAGAAAATGATAGAAGCTTGCAACGTACTGCTTGTGGATTTTGTAGAGACTTGTGAGGAGAACTTTCTCGCGACCGCCCGAATCCAAGTAGCGTACATGGGCAAACATGTCGCATTGTAGAACCTACAAAAATTTTCTCGCTTGAAAAAAAAAACAGAAAAAAATTTTTTTTGATTGCAACAATACGAAAATGGCTTGTTCAAAAAGTGAAAATTTTCTTCCCCCATGATATGAAATATGTCGCAGTGAGAGTAATGCTATACCGCGAGCGATATCGCTTGCCTTTCTCTGCGACCTCGCAACCGTCTTGCGCTACATCGCTTTTCGGAAGTTTTTTCTCTCCATTTGATTCATTGCATTATAAAAGTTGAAATACAGCAAACAAATTTTCTTAGTTTCAAAGTTATGAGATGGAGCGATATCGCAACGAGACTTTGACGAGATCGCAACAAGAAGCCTGCGGTCCGCTGCGATGTAGTAACTTATATTGGTTGCTAGGACCTTAGACGAGCTGGGCTCCGCACTTTGCCACTTGGAGAAGCAGCAGATCGTCGTCGGAACGCTCAAAAATCGTCTATTACTACCTCGAGAAGGGCGAGATCATCTTTCTTGATCAACGACCGTTTCGCGAGCCGACAGACAGCTCTTCAATTATCCCCTGTTTAAAACTTTTATTCAGCCTTCAGAAAAGGTTCTCTGCTGAATCATGAAATAATTGAAGATTTTTTGGCCGGTTCGCGAAACTGTCGTTGATAAAGAATGGCGCGTAGAGCATCTCGCCCTTTTTGTACAAGTAGTAGATGAGCTTCTCAATGTACTAACAGTAAGGCGCCCAGCTTATCCAGGGCTGACGGGCGTCGGATCAATTCGCAGGGGAGAGCGGATATGAAGACCGACCACTCTCGAGGTAGAAACGAGGTTTTTATGATTATCATTGATAGAAAGTGCATGATTGAACAGAGAATCTTCTCTAAAGACCGAACAAATGTTGGTGCGGACCTCGACGCGCTGCCACTCGCCGGTGACGACGGCGCGGTCTTCGTGGACGGCGCAGACCGCGTAGACATTCCAACCATTCCGGTGCATCTCCTCGCTGGAACACGGCTTCGGGTACGGACAACACCTCGGAAACCTCACATCTCCTCCTTCGGCAAGGTCTTCCGGTTCTTGGCGTTGGAGTAGAAGGCGTCGAGTTTCTCCGCAGCCGACCGGTACTGTTCCTCGGCTTCGAGAAGCCATTGGCAGGGCACGAAATACTCCGTTTCTAAATGTTCTTTCTTTGCATTTTTATGTCGGGTCAAATGGAGAACCAGCGGAGACAATCGTCTTTTCTTCGTTCTTTTTGGGTCCGATAGGCCTTGCGTACAGCTCGAATGGCTCGGCGTTTTCAAAGTTCTCAAGAGCGACGAGGACTTTTCCATCGTGAACAAATCTATAAACAAACAATATAATTGTTTTTTCAACCGTTGCAAACTTTTTAATGTCGTTATCTTCGAATATCGGAACTTGGCATTGCTGGAGATCGAAGTCGTCGCCATCCTCTCGGAGGCTCATCTAAAATTCAAATTTTCGAAGCATAACATTTATTTTAAGATGATTCTAGATTTTTCCATGATATTCTGAGTGTTTCTAGTCTCATCTACGTCTTCACTGGCCACCTGCGGGCAAAAAATCATGAGTAACGAAAAAAAGAGGTTAACGAAAACCTTGAAAATGACCGAAGATTCAACGTCGGCCATTTCTTCCTCGGTGTTTTTCCAATCGTCGGGAACCGTTGGATGTGAGGGATCGACAGCCGACTTTTCATTTGTTTCCTAAAGTTATTCAGAACGTTTTGGGAAATAGAAAACTTGAGGTGGGGTTTAACATTGGAGTCTCAAAGCAAATTCTTCTTTTCAGAACAGGAAAAAGGCATTTTTTGCAGTGAAGATAATTTTCATGTAACTACTTTTCTACCTTTTGAATTTCTACTCAAATTCAATAACTGATCGAAATTTTGAATTTCCCGCCAACTTGAGAAAGAAAACGTGTACAAATGGGATCAACTGGTTTATCTCTCATCGAATGTGGGAATTTGAACAAGAAATCATAACTAACACTTTATTTATAGCCGTTGTTTCACAATTATATCGAACTCGAAAACTTCATGTTGAACTTCTTGATTGAAAAGGACAAAAAATGACGAAATTCGAAGTATAAAAAGAGAGCTTTGAACTCATAATACTTCAAAATTACGAACTATATAGAAAAAAAAATAGAAAGAATCTTCTGGAAAATGAGTAAAAATCTGGACGATTTGGGACACCTTTAAAAGTAATCATTTTTGAGGTGGTTTTTAGAAACAAAATTAAACGTTTTTTTTATATAGCAGCTGATAAACGACTGGCTTGAGCCTTAGCAAAATGGGTCCTAACACTAATAATGAAAGACTGTCAGGTTGATGGAGAGCGCAGACAGTGCCACGCCCTTCAACGTCCTAGGTTCGCCGTGAATCGGCAATATAAGTTTTTCGGCGATTTTTTCCGAGAAGAAGCGCTTCGGAACAAACCTGGGCTGGATAGTCGACGTGGTCGGCGGCGTCAGTCAGCGAATCGAGGACATCGACGCCTTCCAAATTGTATTCAATGAAAAGATTGGCGATCGAGACGCACGAGATCTCGTTGCCGTCGTTCTTGACACCGTAGATGTCTGCCTAATACAAAGAAAAGTCATTTTTCTCAAAATAGAAGGCGATTCAGACAGGCTGACAAGGGTAGCTATCAGGCCGATAAAATAAGGATATAGCGGATTCCACGCGGACTTCTCACGTTTGAAATAAAATTGGGAGAGAGCACAGTATGAAAAACTTTTTTGCGCGCTTCGCTTCGAGACCCGCACGCTTCAGTACTTTGCGGGAAAAAAATCCAGAGCCCCTCACGTCCGAACAAGCTTCCCACCAAAACAAATTTCTATTAGAGAGGCTGTGGGGAAGGGGGGTATTTGGGAATGACCCCTACTTCCCTTTAAGACCTGATATCCGAAGTTTACGGTTCATGACCAGAAAAAAAAGTGACAAAAAGGCTTTGGCTCACAATGACTGGCCGGCTGTAGTCGTTGCGGAGAGCGCTAGAAAACAAGACGTCGATTCGTAAATACGGGAAGCCGTTGAGGATCTCCCGCAGGATCTCGCAATCCCGCGTTTTCCATTCACGAGATGCCTATAATGCTCGAAATTCCGCCGAGAACGTTGAAATTGAAAAACATAGAGGTCGGCTGTCGTCGGGGCGACGTTGGCCATCGAGACAAGGATCGCCTGCCACGGATGGAACGCCAGTCGCTCTTCCAGCTCGTGCAGAACCTGGATTGCTTTCCTTATTCGAAATGTCTGACAAGGAAGGTCATTCCACTTCCCAGTTGGGATTTTCTTGAAA
This sequence comes from Caenorhabditis auriculariae, assembly GCA_904845305.1. Classification (NCBI taxonomy): domain Eukaryota; kingdom Metazoa; phylum Nematoda; class Chromadorea; order Rhabditida; family Rhabditidae; genus Caenorhabditis; species Caenorhabditis auriculariae. The sequence goes on from CAJGYM010000099.1 coordinate 198,920, forward strand.
TTTCAGAGTTTACCAGAAAGCCTGAACTTGCAAAACTCCCTCTTTTTCAAGAGATAAGAACTCAAAGTCTCAAAATAGCCGGTTTCAACGGAATTTAAACATTTTTTTTTAGTTTTAAAGTGTCATTTCTCAATAACTAGCTAATTTTGCAGGTTGAGACTCTCAGCAGCTTTTTCTAGTACATTAAAGAATCTTATGACCAATTTTTCAGAAATTTCCCAACCGCAAAGTAAAATACCTTCCTTTTTTTATTTGTATATTTTATTCAAGGGCAAAACCAGAATATAATCTATTTTCCAACAACTTCTGAATTAAAATAATCAGAAAAAGAGTTATGCTCTATTTTAACAAAGGGAAAAAAACCTCGGGGTAGACCCATCGTCTTGTTCCTTCGTCAATGAAGAAAATCCTGACGATTTTCCGTCGGTCTTCTGTTCGGAGCTGAAAATGATGAGAAAATCGTAAATGGATGACAAAAATTAGAGAAAAAAAAAACTTCATCTGATCTGAAAATTTAACTTTCTATCTTTCAGTTGTTTATAGTTTAATCAGCCTTTTTTTCTCGCATTTTTCGTTCAATCACTTCGAAAAAGAAAATAGGACTGAATATTATTTCAAAGAAGGTTTCTAAGAACATTCCGAAAAAAAGTTTTTGTAGTTCCCTTCGAGGGTTAAAAAGGGCATGAGACAGAGTTTGAAAAAAAAGCAGAATTTTTTTTTCATTTCACTGCAAAACATAATACACGCAGTTTGTGTGAAAAATATTTAAAAAATCTCCTTTTCGAAAAAGTCCGAAAAATTTTTTCTTTCAAAGGGTCGTAGTAAAAAACGATTTTTCTCAGACATACCTTTCACACACCTTCAAAAAAAAAGGAAATATTCTGAGATGAGGCAGTGAAATAGGTAGTCTTTCTAAGACAAAATAGTAAAACGTGAATAAAAAGGACCTCCTCGATGATGCAACGGCCGAAAACTCTGTCACTGACGGGGGCGATCGCATAGTCGCCGACCTCGAAATTGGCCATTTGCCGTAATTTGTACCTGGAAAAACTCATCAAATCCAAGATTTTCACAGGCGACGAACGGTTCTCGCAGACATAGTTCACTGGTTATGTGATTCGAGAGCCGAACCCAAATCTCGTTGGGCGATTCTGCGTGGAGGATTTCGACAACTGCCGATCTGGTCAGGTAAATTCGATTGATCTGAATGAATTTTACGATTTTTGCTTGATATAATAATTTAAGAACGTTCACAACTTCCTGATGGTGTGGAGGAAAATGAGGATTATCTTAGAATGCAAATTTTTTTAGACTGAAATTCAAAATTCTGAATGAAAATTGGCTAAAATTTACTTCAGAGAACATTTTAGATCTTGTTTTTTTCGATTTTTTTCACTTTTTAATATTTGCAAAATACACAAATTATAGTAAAAAAATATACCGTCATTAGAAGCTTTTTTTAACCGCCATAAATTTTTTTAAAATTATATAATTACTGCGAAAAAAAGTTTGTTTCGATGAGAAAAAAAGTGTTTGAAAGTGCGCTCCAGCCAATTTTCTTCAAAAATTCGGTTATAAAGTGAATCTTGTTCGTTTTTTTTTAGTTTCCACCACCACAAAACCTTGCCTAAGCGCCTTCAAATTATGCAGCAAGGAACCAAAAAAGAAGACAACTAATGAACCTTTATCTTTCCCGTGGAAGGATCTTTGCCGTTGAGAATCATTTTCGGATCCGTTTTCTCTGCGAATTCGACGATCGGCGTTTTCCATGTTGAGCCGAAAAGTTCATTTTCCAATGGTTTCGACCCGATGCAAAGCATCCTGAATAAACGTTTCTATTTTATATTTTTGGAAGAAAAAACTGAGATAGCGAATAAATAATTATCAAATTTTCGTTTTTTAGAACTTTGTATAATTTTTTAGATCGATTTCGATGACGGAATAATATATATTTAAAGACTGAAAAAAATTCTTATCTTTTTCAAGCTCAAAATCCCTTATCGCACATCGAAAAAAGTGCGAAAATTTTCAAAAAGGAACTCGAAGAAATCAATGAATTTACGGATACCAAAACATGTTTCAACCGTTATGCAACTACTTTAACGATTCGAGAAGAAAATTTCATTTGAACTTCATTACGCACAGCGTGAATTAAGCAAGGACTAAAAGGTATAACGAATGATAACATGAAAAAAGTAACAAATTCCACATGAAAGCGATTGGAAACAACAATATTCAAACAAACGGAAGCGCTAATTTACAATGCACGAACGCATGCGATGATACATGAAAAGGTCAAACATATACAAGAACGGAAAATTTGGCAAAAAAAAGACATAAACCAATTTTCAGATCGATTTGGACATAACTTCACACTTCTACATCATCAAACTTGAAAAGAAAATACACAATCAGAAAAAAAAAAAGCGGGAACGTTGCTAAGACGGCCGTTTCACGGCTATAAAATGAGCAACTCTATGAAGACAAACATTGCGAAATACCTGAACTGAACACGTATTTATAAAAAATCAACCAACCGTCAAAAGAATGATTACAGGAAAAGACAAATTTAATTTTTTTTTTTTTTGTTGGCTCGGAAAGGGTATAGAAATGAGCAGTGAAAAACTAGAACGATAATTATTATACCATGAAACTTTACATAACCAAAATCATAAAGAAAAAAGTATAAAAAAAATTTTGAGCTGTCGGGAGAATTGTTGCTCCACGGATAAAACTCGCAATTCGAGCTCAAAAATTTTTTTTCCAAAAATGATTCTAGCTCAAATCTTTTGTGAAGCGCGTTTTAAGGGAGAAAGACGCTTATTTTTTTTTTAATTTTCTGGATTTATAATCCTAAATTGTAATGGAAAAAATTACAAGGATAGAAAATATAACCAAAATAGCCACTGAAAATGATGATACGTTCAGTAAATGGGAAGCCATAGTTAACAAAATCCAAAAATCCACAAGCATGAAAAAAAAAGCAGAGCTACTCGCAGTCGGCGTCGTCGTCGGCTTCGCATTCCGAAAGATCATCGTCGTCTTCATCTTCTGAAGTCTCGGCCACGGACAAAACTCGCTTCGACTGCCGCTTCTTGCTCTTCTTCTTCTCTTTCCGACCTTTCCCTTCTTCTTTCTCTTTCTCGGTGTATCTTATTTTCTCGAGTCCTTCGGGGTAGATCAGTCGAACTTCTTGAGCTCTCAGAACCTTCAGAGCGCTGAAAATTCAACACGGTTACGTATTCTTTCGTTCCGAGGATTCTAAAATAACAGAGTGATATGAACAAAACATATTTCCAGAGTTTCATAGTTTCAGGCGAAAAATGGAAAGCTGACTTGTACAAAATAAAAGAGCCGAATTCGGCTTGCTCCGTTTTGCTGTAGCGATATCGCCGAGTGATGGAGTGGTGGCCTTTCTGAAAAATAAATTGAGCGGGTTCCGATAACAATTCGGAGAAGAAACTCCCTCGGAAAAAAAAAATTTGGGACATAACTCCTTTTGCAAAAGTTATTTTTCATTCCTCTAGGTTCATTATTGATCAAAATTCATACAAATCCTTTAAAAACTTGCAGAATCCTAGAAAAAACATTATTGAATGCTATTTTCATATTCACTAAATCCACAAGAGTTGGCTCTTTTTCCTGCGCCCCTTTTGCAATAAGCCGTGCCGCAGTTGCAATTAACCACGCCCACAGATCTGATCCGCCGTTTTTTTGGGAACATTGTGAGAAGTTTCAATTGAAAATAAGAGAAACCTTGATGTTGGTGAGATTTCGAAGCATTATCGCCTCGATGAGGGCCGATTCGCGGATGTGCGCCTCTTCGTTCGTCATTCCATGTCCTTTTAATGAACTCAAAATCCTTGAAGGCAATTTTCTTATACATTTTCGTTTTCTTAGTACTTAAAATCAACCATTTTTTGAAAATTCGTTTTTCGAACATCTTTCAGACTTATCCGTTTAATTATCTCATCTATGAAAAACTCCTTCTTATTCCTTCCAGAAGGAAAAAAAGTTATAAAAGTCTATCAAGTCGTTTTTCTCACCGATTTCCATCTTTGCCACGCCCATTCCGGCGTCCCAAATGCTGCTGATCTTTAACAGCTTTTTTTGTTGGTTCTAAAAAAAAGCGTAGCTTTTTAGAGGATATAATGTTTTGTTTACAAGTAATGTGGAATTCTGGTCCCGCAGTTGCTTCGTTTCGCACATATGGGCGAGAGGGCGTAGCTGAAAAAAAATCCTTTTGATTTAGTTTATCACTTTTTGATTGATTCTGTATTCTTCTTTGTTTATTGAGTATAATTTTATTGCTAGGAAAATGATAACTATTTACGAATTCTCAAAAAGAGCTGAATACTCTGTAAAATCTGCTCAAAATTCTTTCGAATCCACTGAAATCCCTAAAGAGAGATTGGAATTACTCGTTTATTTTTCACGACTTTTTGGGTCTATGCGTTTTTTAAATTTTCGAACAAACTTTTCAACATTTCCTTTGGAAAAAAGCACAATACAAAAAAGACAATGGATGCAAAAGAGGTGAATTCCGTTAAAAAAACAGTTCCGAAAAAAAATTAAAACGGAAATGTTCTTATATATATATGTAGAAAGTATGCTAAATCGTTGAAATTCAACGAAAAAATTACTAAATTATTCCAATTCTTCATCCCAACCGGATCGAACTTTTTACCTTGCACCCTTTGCCGACGTAGAAGATTGAATCGATGAAATTTTGAAAAGTTGCTTTCGAAAGATCAGAACCCAGGATTTTCGGGTCCATCAGAAGATAGACGAACGCCTCGCCGGCCCGTCGGCAAAACCTCTCTCGAACCTCGAAAAATAGGTTCAAAAAGGTGGGAAATGAAGAAAACGCCATAAATATTGTCACAAGCATGAGGTGATTTTGAAAAATATTGTGAAACTACATTCAAAAGAGTCGCAGAGAGACAAATCCAACATTAAATTTTTCAGTGAAAAAAACTAAAAAAATTTAAAACTTTTTTTGAAATTATCAAAGTATTTCCACGTCAAAGTCCCTGCGCAAAATGAGTTTCAAGAATTGAAAAAAACATTTTTAAACTAACTTTTTAATCAGTTTCGAGCTAAAACGTCTAGGATTATCTATAGTGCCTAAAGCTGGGTAATAATTTTCGGAGATATGTTTTTCGAAAAGAAAAAAAAAAAAAATTCTGATTTCTTGAGCTTTCTATTAAATGCTGAAATTTTATCAATATCCTTGAAAAAATAGGTTGAGAAGGACCTTCTGATCAGTGTTGCGGCCAAGACGAAGGCCGAGTTTGGGTTTGCAGGTCGAAGATTTCTGTGGCGCATTCATAGAGGACATGATTTCCAAAGTCGCTTCCAGCTGTTTCGAGTACTTTTTTTCCCCTGAGAAAAAAACGACTTATTAGTTTTTTTAATAGTCAAAAATGTTTGATTTCTAATCAAAACTTCCAAGATTTGAAATAATTTTTTCTGAATAACCTTTCAAAGTTCGCAAAAAAACATTATTGTCAAAAAAATTTTTGATTTTTCAAAAAAATATAAAATAGGTGGTTCGAAACTACCGATTCGCTTTAATGGACTTGAATGCCATTTAAAAAAAACTTTTAAACAACTTTTCCGGCTGTTTTCTTGTTTCTCATTTGATTTAAATCCAGAAGAATCACAAAAAATTTTGGTTTCTGTGGAAAATTTTCTTTTACCAAGTTGGGAACCAGAAGCGTGAAATGGTACTCATCCAAAAGTTTCGTTCCTTTCAAAAATAATATAATAAATTTATGTGTTCGACGCTAAAAAAGTTTTAAAAAACATGATAATCAATCGTAAGTCTACAATTTAAACAAGTATGAAATTAGCTCGAAATGTTTTTCTGGCTTGTTCAAAAAAGCGAAAAAAGCCTTCCTGATGGTCTTGAAGCGAAAATCCAGCAAATATTTTCGAAATCAGAATTTCTCCGCCAATTCCACTCACAGCAATGTTCTGGACGACTTTGTGACCCTCAAGGACCAATATTTTCAAGAGATGCTTTTCGTAATTGTCGCGATTCCTGAAAAAAGTTCGAAACGAAAACTATTTTAAGAAGCTTGATCTCACGCTTTATTTATTTGGATGTCATTTGAATTGATTCCGGCCACCATGAGCTGTCGCTTCAGGTCAGCATTCGACAGACTAAAGCGAGTTTCAATAAAAGGAAAATCATATAAGGGAAGAAAAAGTCTTTGCTGATGTCACGGGCAAGGTCAAAAGGACCTGACAAAGGGACTTTTTTGAAATAAGAAGCGCGATTTCGAGTAAATAAGAAAGTTTTGAAAAAAAGTTCGAAATAAGGGATACAAAAAAAACCGAGAAAAGTTCCTTTCCTTTGAAAACGTGATAAAAAGGCGCTTATAATCCGTTTTTCGCGACTTGAAACTGTTTTTTCTCTGCGCCCTCCTCGTCTCTCGGCGACTCTCTCATGTTTCTGTGCTATTTTCATGTTTCTCTGACCTCGCCGGTGAGGGAACAGAGAGACGCAGACACTCGAAAACTGTCAAGTCGCGACGGACAGAATTTTCTCTTTGGATTATAAAAAAATTCTGTCGAATCTTTGAAAGGTCCCTTGGACTTTGCTCGTCCTAGAAAGAGATTAATCGAACTTCCAAATTTTCTGAAGCTCTCGAAGTTCAAGTTTTTTGCGCTCCTCTTCGGGCAAGGTCGTCGGATCGTTCTCCTTGTCGGAATCCGCAGAGTTCTCGTCAATGAGATCTTCGATTTGACACGACAATTGTTCCGTTTCTTCTACGGGTAAAACACAGACCTCGGACTTTTCTGGAAAAAAGAAAATATTGTAAACATATCAAAGGAGGAACACCTTCGACTAGTGGAGCCTTTTTCGAAAGCCACTTCTGAAGGCATGTCTTCTTCGGCGCGACTTCGACAAAATCGTCATTTTCCTCTGAAATAGACTAGAGACTGGAGATGACCATTCTCGATCTGACCGATGGCAACGACGGATTTCTCGAGGAGCTCCACATCTTCTACAGGAACGATGCCTTCTCCCATGGAGATCCCGCTGTCGTTCATCACCGAGGAAATTCTTTTCGGAGGCCTTTCCACACTGGCTTCAGAGTCCAACTCAGCAATGAATATATCGCTTTTCCGTTTCCTTCTATCTTGGTCTGCAAAATTCGCACTGATACGTTTTTCTTTTTAAGCTGTGTTTGAAGATATTTCCGCAAAATGAAAAATTATCTGTGACTCTCCAAAATTTAGTTATTTTTATCACTTTCAATCTGAGTTCCACAGGATCATTTTGACGGTATAACCATCTCCAACTCAAAAAAGGGCTATGCGAATATGAAAGTTTTGTGAAACTTCGCTTACCACCTTGCTTAGAAGGACTGTATAAAAAACCAGATTGAATTTCAACCGTTTTTTTACGCTCCCTCTACAGTCGCGTTTCGAAGTTTTTTAGCGTAAAAATCAAAAAAAAAGAAACAGTGACCTGGAAACTTTAAATAAGCTGAAACACAGTTTTTTTCAAATTTTTAAATTTCTTAAAAAAATTTTTAATTTTTTTGCTTCTCTTCGCCTATAGTGAAACCTTTGAAAAGGCTTTTTCAAAAAAATTTCGCCTAACTTTTCAAACTTTTTATTATAAGCTCACCAAGTTTTTCTGAAACATCGGTTAATTCTTCCATTGAAGAAAAGGGTTCCTCAATTTTCTTTTCCAAGAGAGGATGACGAAGCTCCAAACTCCACTTTTTCATTGTTTCGCCTACTGAAACAGATTTCAAGATATAAAAAACTATCGAATCGAACCTGATCTGTCAAATTTCTTCACTGGCGTCGAGAAGACATCTGGAGAGCATTCGGAGTTACAAAAAGCTATAATTTAGAAATCAAATTTTATAAAATTATCAAAATTGTTTACAAAGATCGCTGTCGAACTGGAAAGAAGAAGTGTTTGGCAACCCTAAAATATATTATTCGACTTCAAAAGCCTTTTTATTCGAGTTTTGATAGAGGGAATTTGAAACAAACCACTAAAACAGCGATTTTCCTTTTCATCTGGAAGGACTGGGCGAAAATCACTTTCAGATCGAGTTCTCCGTCTACCTACTTTTTGGCTCTTCTTCCTCATCATCATCCTAAAAAAAATTTTTTTCCCTAAAAAGAGAAAGCCAACGTATTCGACAAACTCTAAGATTTATGAATCCTTTTTTTCGACAAATTTTCAACTTTCTTCCTTCAACAAATTAAAAATTTCATAAGCAACAGAGAAACTTATTTTTAAAAAAATCATGAATTTTCTTCACTTTTGCTGCTTTGAAAACTCAAACTCAGTGAAATTTTCTTTTTCTGACTTACTGAGCATGCGTAGAGTGAATCGATTATAATGAAAACCAAGCGACGGGATTTCGCGTTCAATCCGTCGACGACTTCGAGGAACCTGTAGTGAATTTTGATAATATCCTTTTGGAAAAATAAAAGAACGGAAAATCGTCAGTTTTTAAAAAAATTATTAAAAGAAAAAAAAAATTAAAAATGAGCTTCCCTGTGAAGCCGATTTTTTCTATTCAATATTCTTTTGACTCGAAAAAATTTTCTGCGAACCAAATTGTGCTCAGAAAACCTTTTACAACGGCCCTGTGCGACGTGTTGCGGAACAACGCCCGAAACGTCCCTGGCCTTCGGATCAGCACCAAAAGCCATGAGAAGTTGACTCATGGGCAAGTTTTCGGTCGCCAGCGCCAGTGTTAATGGAGAAGTCCCTTGCGCATCGCACTCCACAGGGTCTGCCAAGCCATTCACTGCAAGATTTCTCTTAGAAAACTAATAAAAATTTCGGGCAGCACTTATTAAATGTATGGCTGCATTCATGGCATGAACCGTATCTGAAAGTGCCAAGCACTGAAGGACGCGATTCCTCGAAGCGTCGGAAGGACCCATCAGTCTGAAATCAAAGATTAAAAAAAAAAGGAAAAGAAATCCGCGGTGAAACAACCTAAAAGTCAAGAAGGCGAAACAGAAACATTTTTACCCAAAGATTAAAAATGAGAAAAACCAAATGAATCTAATATATACATTTTTACTAATATGAGCATTCTCCAGTCATCAAAAACTTTCATTTTAATGAATTTCTGAACTTTCCGTTGAGTGCGTTTTTGGAGTCTTGGGTCTCTTATAAGAAACAGATAAATACAGAAAATAATGAAACGGTAGCGAAAATACACGAATGAATGATTTAGCGGCAAAACGAAGAAATTTTTTCAGAAATCAAACTTGCGGTACTGAGAAAAAGCTCGATGGAGGGGCCCCTAAAGGGTGGAGGAATTCTTTTTGCGATTTTGTTTTTTTCAATCCATTTTTTTCCAAAGTAATTTTTTTATTCAAAAAGTATATAATTTTTCAAAATTGATCGATCGTGAATTAAAAGTGATTGTTACTCAGGTTTTTAAACTGATCCTGACTCCAAAGCAATTCTTATTTTTCAGAACTTCCATTCGTAATCCCGTTTCGAAAAAGCCACGACGGGAAGCGTAACGCGCACGAGAAGCTCATTGAAACACGATAGGTTTTTGTACAATTGGGCTCAATGGCGCGGCCATTCGCAAAATATCAAAAATGTTTCCGCCACATGTTTCTGCCGCCAGTCGAAAAGTCTTCTGTTTATATTTTTCAGTGATCTTCAGGCGAGCTCTCTGTATGTATGCTTATAATGTCTATTGAGTTTTTTTTTTTGGTTAAACAAGCTGATTTTTAATTAAAATAAATGGACTCTAAGAGCTCTTTGAATAATCTAAAGGTCTTATGATTATATATTTTTAATGGTATTAATTTTCTGAGAAAGGGGAGAAAATTTTCAATTTCAAATTTTTGTTTGTGTTCGGTGGAAAACCAGGGCAATTTACTGAAAGAATAGGACTTTTTTCGGATGGGTGGCGCGTCTCAAGATTTGATGAGCTGATAAAATCAAGCCCAGATCATATCAGTGTTGGTCTCATTTGCGATCGAGATGCCTTTCTCAATGCGATTTTGTATTAGGTTTAATTTTGTCCTTAGTTCTTTCTTTTTTTTTTTATCAGTAAATCTTTCCCAGAAATTGAGTTTCTGCACATACCTAGAAATATAAGTATCCTGTGTTAGAACACTTCTTCTCGATTCTTCGTTTCAGTCTTCTTGAAAGTATTTTGAGACTTCTATTTGGACTCAGAAAGACACAAAGAGCGATAAAGTCAATTTTGCTTCTTTTTTTTCGCATTTCTACGCCTATCCGAGCTTCTTTCTGCAGATTTTCAAGCCAGAGGTCTTGAACAGGACCTTTGAAACCCCATCAGAAGGGTTTGATTTTCTTTCGACTTTCACTAATTGCGTGAAAATATGCCGCCGGAGCGCCGATGTAATTGTAAATTGAAACGGATCGCGCAACCAGATGTTTCTGGGCGAAATCCGTCGTCGCCTTCTTGTAAGCGCTTTTTTCCTGAATCCGCCGGCCTGGAAAGGCTCCGCATTCATTCTTTTTCTTCTCGAGGTAGGTCTTGGGTGGATTTTTAAGTTTCATTTTTTTCTTGATACATTTAGAGAAATGCTGGTAGCTTTTTTTCTCCGAAATAAGAAATTGAAATATTTCTTATATTAATTGTGGCAGAGTTCTTTTTTTACTACGTGAAAAAAATTAGTTTGAGACCCCACAAAAAAAATAATGTTTTTTTTTTCCAAAAATCCGTTTCCGAGTTCCCTCCAGCTAACTCTAAACAGACTTTACTCATTTGTTGGCCAAATGACCCCCCAATTTTATTACCTAACCCATCCAATAACTCAACACATTCTGAGCCAGATGTCTTCGCACTTTGGCCAACGTTTGTGGATTGAAATTCGCGATTCTTGGCTCAGCCGGAAACAGTTGCGTTTGTCACATTTCGGATTGAAAAATTATGGCCGATACGGTCATTTGTTGCGCGTCGAAATGGAGATAAATCTTGTGGTCTGCGCGTATTTTTCCCCCCGAAATGTCTTCTTTGTTTCAATTTCAATCTGCATTTCGATCAAGTTTGATAGGAGGATTATTTTTCTTTAGGAATTGACTGAATGATCGGAAGAAAATGAATTCTTTTTTTTTTCGATTTTCACCGTCAGACTTGAAGTTAAACTTCATCATTTTGGGTCTGAAAAATCGATCATTACTCCTTTCCTTTTCTGAAGCTTGAATGTTCTAAAATGATTTTGAATAGATGGGCTCGATGTTAACGAAAACCTTTTTTAAAATTTTTTTTTCTATTATCTTCTTGATTTCAGCCGCTGCTCTGTCCTTCCAATATGTTCGTTCTAATGAAACGTACAGTTCGTTTCAGAAGAAACTCTAAATGTTGACATGACACTGATAATCCGATTTGCATTTTACCGCCCTCGTAATTATTTATACACGCGCGTCCGTCAGTTCAAAGTCTGTGTTTGTCCGCTTCAGCTTATTTCGTGGTTTCGATTAATCTGAAGGTAATCAGATAACAAAAAAATGTTTTTTCTCCCTGAAGTGTTTACAGGCTCAACTTTCATCTTGTTTTTCTGATTTAAGTCTCTAGCTTTAAGGGTTCGAAAAAAACTTCTTTATTCAATCAGTTATTTGATTATTTTTTTCTCATAAAACCTAGAAACTTTATTAGAATTATGAGGGACTTTCTGAAATGTTTCCTCTGTCTGAAAATTTTTTCGACCTTTTTTTAGCGTTTTTCTTCATTTCATTTGTCGGTTCTTATTGTTGTTTCAGATTTAATATAAGCCTGGAAAAGTGTAATGAGAATATGAGATAGGGAAAAACTAATTTCAAGCGTTTTTTCAACGTGTCTTGTTAGTGAACTAAATGGGTTAAGTTAATTCACACGTTTTTTTCATCGACACGTCCTTTTTTTCTTTTTTTTTTTGAAACCACCGGGGCACTTGGTTCGATCCGCGGATCCGTTTATTATGATTCCCGTTCTCTCACGCACTCCTCTGTCCAAATAAATTCTCGATTCTCTCTTTTCTCCATTCAAACAGTTTTCAAAATGTTTTGAAGTGTCCTCCGAGTGCGGGTTTATGTATTATAATAATCCACGGCCACAAAAAGAAGTCGTTCCGTTTGTCCCCGCATTCACAGTTAATCCTCATCTTTTTCCGTTCTTCTCTTTGGAATCAAATTTTTTTCGTTCTTCTGTTGGAAGCAGATGTAATTGAGGCTCCTTCTTGTGAGGTTAGAAAATTCAATTATTTATTTTTATCATTTTTGTGGGAAATAGGATTTTTTAATTATTATATCAACTCTTGTTGAATTATTTTTGAAAAAAAGTAACTCAATTATTGCTTGTTCTCTCGCTTTGTTTCACTAGTCGCTCCATGAAAATTCAGTTTTAGGCGTTTTTTATCGTGAAATATTTTCCTTTTGTCAATGATTAGGAACTTGTCGCTTCAAATTTCCCCTTTTTTAGAAATTGCATTATTTTTTTATGTGTTAGTCTTCGGTCTATCATGTTTTACTGTACTGCAGTATTATCATACAAATCGAAGAAAGGTCTTCTGCCTGACACAAGGGGCGAAGAAATGGCGCCAAACCTAAAAATTTTACATTTTTAAAAGGATGGATATTGGAAAATCCCACAAAAAACATGAAATTGAATTTCAAAAGTGCCGAAATCTGAAGAAATAAGTAGCTCTCGATTGGTAATATCCTACAAACGTCTTCAGTTTTCAGAAAAATGTTCAAGAGTTCCCTTGGCACACATTAGATGAATATCGGAATAATGTCCACGGTTATAAATATGTCAGAGAGACCCCCCGGGAGGCGTGCTTATCCGCGTGTCAAATCGAACCCCACGTACCAAACATTCATTCCAATCCGATCATATTCTTCATCCATCGTTTTGTATTTACTCATTTTTGATTGAGTTCAAAATATTCAAGGGCCGCGAGAATAACTAACTTTTGTGTGTAAATCTTTCGTTCAACCCTTTCTTTTTTAGGGGACTTTTTACGCTTCCAGTCTATTTGAAGCTAGCTCAACTTCCCTGAAGGCTTGAAAACTTTTCAAGGATGTTTGGTTATTGTATATTTTTACTTTCAAACCGAAGGATGTATGTAATTAGGAGAAAAATGGTTTCAGGACTAAGAAAGGACTGTTTTTCAAAGTACCTAATGACTTCGGAAAAGTCCCATTTTTTATTCCATTATAAAGCGAAATTTTTAGAAAAATGGCTAATCTCATTTAATTTCACATGCCCCAAGGACCATTGCCGTTTTCAGCAGGTAGCTGTCTGGCAATTTTTATTTCGAAATGAAAAATTTTTAGTCTAAAAATGATGAAGATGTTCAAGTTCCTGTTTCACTATGTTTTGCTCGTCTTTTGTGTCAAAAATATGAAAGAGCCATGATTCGAAACTGAATTTCCATTGTTGTCGAAACACAATTGAAGCCTGAAAATGACAGGAAACGGCAACATTTTCCAGTTTGGCACACGCGCAATTAATTACGATTTTCTCTCCCACACGTCAAGGCCGTAGAAACGTACCAGTTTGACGCCATTTTCCTTTTTTTTTCTAATTTGATCCATATATCAAAGAAAATTTTTGTCTGGAAAGTTCAATGCCTTCAATGATCTTTTGGATCTTTTCATAAGATTTATAACACGTTCAAGTTTTTTTTTTCAATTTCTTGGGTTCAGGAGTACTAAAGTTTTTCTAAAGCTCCATAAAAATCCAATATTTCGACTTTGCACTTCCAGTTCATTTCAGAATAAATTCAGGAGTTTTTGAGCCAGAATTTCCAAACTTCACATATTTTTGCTCTAATTTTTTTTATTCTCAGGGTCTCCCAACCCTCGCAGAGAAGGTCATTTTACTTTGTGATTAGGAATTTTCTGAAAATTGGCCAGAAAACATTATTGATGTTCCAGAATAAGAAAACGCTCAAAATCCATCAAAATGAGCTAACTTGGGCTTTAGACCCTTATTTCTGGAAAACTAAGAATTTTTGCTGATTGAGACTTCCAGAATATTTTTCCGGTACATATCAAGGAGTTTTCTGGCCAACTTTCAGAAAAATCTCAACCGCAAAGTAAAATGACCTCCCCTTTTAGGAAGAAATCCTTGATCAACTTTTTCTGGCAGATCCTTCAGATCAGATACGTCGGTTTTGTCTCTAGCTCCCAAACAAAAAAAGTACCTCCTCACTAAAGTGTCAACTCCAACAAACTCGTTCCATTCATTGGCTGTACTCAGCCTCTGATCTGCCCCCAACGGCCTCTGCGATTGACCGATTGAGGTGAAATGACACGAAGAAAAGGGAAAAGATTGTCGTCGAAGCGACCAGGTGTTGTTCTTTCGCCTTTTCGGCCACCCAATTCGAATTGTTCCGTGAGTTCGAATCGTGGGCCTCAATTAGTTCAGTTTAGGTTCCATTAATTTGGATACTTTTTTTGCGTTGCTTTGGGATTCAAACATCTACTTGACTTTTTTTGCCGCTTTTCCTACATCCTTTTGACGGAAAAGGCGTCTCAATGAGATTGCCTCAAATTTCGAGTCTTTAGGATAATTCTCATGTTTCTTTTAACGTTTTTTTAAACTGTTTATTGCATCTTCAATGTAAGAACAAATGTGCAATCGACATTTAATAGTTTAAATGTGTTTTTAAACGACGGCAGGAGCTGTGGCTTAAAAAGAGAAGTTGTGAATCGTAGAACATCAGGCACAAGAGAGGTCTTAGGTTACGGTGCCGAGTTACGTAAGAGTTACGGTGCCGGCTTTTCAAAGGCCGATGGCAGAGATCTAGCCTTTTCGCTGCATACAGCTCCCAATTTTATCTACCCCGGAGGGATGAAAGGCTTGGTCGACCTCTTTTTCACGTGTTCAAAATAAATTAAGGTCCTTTTTCATTATTTTTGCCCTAGGAAAGCTCGTTTTTCAAATAAGGCTCCTTTGGGAGCTTTACGCTTATTTTGGAACTTTAAACTTGACTTCACTTCTATTCTAAATTTTTTTCAGTCAAGGAAGACAGAAAAGAGAATGGCTGAGGCCTTACAAAGAGGTCTTTACAGTGAAGTTTGGAAAAAATCCACTCTGAAGGTTTAGGTGAAGGCTACCCTGGAAGATAAGAAGTATTTCAGGTCTAATTTGGAAAATTCAAATCTCCGCAACGAATATTTTGCCTATCACATGATGAAGATCTTCATCTAGGCTAGATCTTCACAGTGCGTTCAAGCAAGTTTCGAGAAGTTTTTTATCCTCTTGTCAAAAGGACCTTCTCTGCTAGTCAGTTTTTTATAACCCATTTTACCAAAAATACTCGAACAGATAATTGTGAGCACCCGAAACCACTGTTTGTACTGTTTGGCGGCCGGGTTGTCCAAATAAAGCCCTCGGCCTTTTGCAACCGTTTGCCGGCAACGTCTGGCCGCTGTCATAACAATCCCGATTTCCTTTTTCATCGGCTTCTGCATCATCCTATCCTTATTTGAAAGGTTGATCCAAGATTACATCCAAACTTTTTATTATTTTCAAGTTTTTGTACCCAGCTTCCGATAAGAATATTAAAATTGTTTACTAAGGCTTGGTAGGAAGTTACTGAACTCTCGAACGGATTCTTTAAAGCTGAAAAAAAATCCAACCGAGCAGAATTTTTTGAAGAGCGATTATTGAAGTTCTGTATTTCAAAACAGTTGATCAGTTTTCTTTAGGAATAACTTTTTAAGGCCAAAATTAAGGTTTTGATTTTTTAGACAAGCAATCAGCTTCAAAATTGTTTTTTTTTTAAATTAGTTATTCAGACTCCAACAGCTCTAGAATTGTTAGGAACAGAATAGATTCAAAAAAGTTTTTTTTATAGTAATTACGCGAACAAAGTCCAAGCGACCTCTTAAGGACCTTGAAACAAAAATAAAGCTCCTTTTAAGTTCCTAAAAAGGAGAAAAAAGTCTCTTCTAATCTCCTTTCTCTTACCTTTTCAAAAAATAATAGTTTTATCGAACTTTTATTCCTTCTTTTTCATAACTTATTATGACCTTCTGCTTTTCAACCTCTTTTTATCTCCTTAAAAAAGATCTTTCGATGAAAAGTCATAAAAAGGCGACAGGAAGGCCTTCTAAAGGCTTTTTTTTTGTTTCAAAAATTTGTTCAGGTACTTTCGGACTTTGCTTGTGTATTTCAGTCATTTATATTTTTTTGGAAATACTCGAAAAAATAGAATTTAATTTTGAAGAAGTTTTGTAAACAATATTTTTGAATGGAAGTCTGTGCCAGTCTCCTCTTAAAAATCATTTCCTCCCCAGGGCTCCTTCATATCCGCTCAATCTAAACAATGAGAAGCGGATTGATAGGTCTCCAAACACTTTGAGTGGCTATTAATAATCTCGAGCCGACCGGCCTGACAGAGGACTTCCGGTCAGCCAAACCGTTACGGTTCTGCATCTTCGTCCAGCTCAAAAAAAGAAACATTTATTGTCGCGTTTTGTATCATTACTACGTTTTATGGTTGTTTTTCAAGGCGCCTTTTGAAACAGTAAAGATAGTAGATGAACAACAAACAGTGATAGCAGAAAGAGTAATGTCCCTAAGCAGATAGGAACTATGTTTTTGGCAAAGGTTTCCACCGATTAAAATTTTAGTCTTTGATGAGAAACTCGTAGGCAAGATAGTACTATCAGCAGCTTTCGAACTTTGGAAACAAGATGGGTGTTGCTTCAAACAGATGCTGTAATTGTTAGTCAGAATCTTGTTTCGTTGACTTTTTCAACGTCGGTTAAACTCCTTGGAGATCCTTATCCGTATTAGCCTTTTCTGGATTCAAGGAAGAAGCTTCTTAAAGGATCTGGACAGGATTTGAAAAAAAAATTTCGTTTCGAATATTCCACTTACTGAGGAACGTTTTTTTAGTTCCCGGTTGAACTTTTGATGGAATTTTCCGACCAGGGAATGGTCTCAGCTCCAGTGAGATTTCTGACTGAGACCATGTTTTCTAGATGTAGTTTTTCATGCTGATTCCAAATCAGGTCTCAAAACCTGCCCAAAACGTCTGTGAAAAAAGTTATGCACCTTCAAAAGTCGAAAATCGCATAGTATCCGATCGAGCTCATTGGCGAAATATACTTCAAGACTTCCTGATTCCAGTACAAGAAAAAATTCTCGCACTAGATCTTCTTTTCTTCTTTTCGATTTGTGAAGCTTCAAAGCTTGCAAAATACGTAAATAATGACAAAAAGCGTTTTTTCAAGCTCTTTGAAGCGTCTTAACTGGAAAACTAGACCTATTGCGAGAAATTATTTTCTTGTTCTGAAGTAAGGAGGTACTAAAGAACATTTCAGAAAAATTTCCTTCCTCAAAAATTTAACCGAATAGCAAAAAACGCTCCCTGATTGAAGAAATCCGAGTCTTTATTTTATTTTACCAAATTCAGCTTCTCTTATTTAAGAACCTATTTTTTTATTCGGCGCAGTTGCTGTAGAAACGAAGAAATTTCAAGATTCTTCGTTGGGAAGCGAATTCGCGATTACTCACATTCTCTGTCAGTTTCTCACATTGTCAGACAATTGACAGCGAAAACGACGTGATGACAAACCCATTTTTTGGAATTTCCCATGTTTAGCAGCTGTTGGGTTAGGTTATTATTCACTCAAAACTGTTTGCCAAAGGCACCGTTTTTCATGTCCCTTTAAAGTGTAAATTTTCTGTTTCTGCGTTTTAGTTGATTCATCGCTTGACTCTTTATTTCCGAGAAAAAGGAATTTCCAGAAAATACCTCTTATTTTGGAAAAATTGGAAAATGGCCGATTTCAGTATTGTAACTTTTGACGAACAAAAAACGAAAGAAATAAAAAAAGCAAAAGACAAAACTTTTTTCTAGTTTTCACGCTTTGAAGCGTTCCGAGAATCATAAAAAAAAACAATAAAAATTGCGGGGTGAACGGTTTTTTTTGCCCATTTCGAAAAAGCATTCAAAAAATGTTTTCCTGTTTCCTATAGTCATTTAACACCGTAAGGTGCGAAGATGCGCACCTGTCATGCCATATTTAGGCAACGATGCCAGAGGGCGTTGGCCACAAACTCCGCCTCTCTTTTTTTTAGGTTCTTTCTTCGCACGTTCTTTCATTCATCCTTTTCGCCGTTCCTCTTCGGTTATGCTAAACGGTTTTTCTTCCCACTTTCCAATCATTTGTTCCTTGAATCGTTTCCACCAACGTTCATTCTTTGTTATTTGGTATGATATTTTTGATTAGAAAGCGGTTTTTTATAGATTTTCGATTGAAGCTTTCACAGGAAGGGTATCTCAATTTGCGGCTAGAAATTTCCTATAGTTTGGCCTGAAAGCTTCTTGATCTACCAGATGAATATTCTCAAAGTCTCAACCAGCAAAATTAGCAATTTTTGAAAAACAAAAAGCGCTTCAAAGTGGAAAAATACCATCAAAATCTCTCAAAATGAACCATTTCTTTTTTTTGGAATGCTAGAGGTCGCATCTGCTTACGAATTTCTGGCCGAATTTCAGAAAATGCCAAAGGATTCCCTTCTTTTCCGTTAACTTTTTGTTCTCCAGATAGCTTTTCTTCTCAAATTTTTTAAAAGCTTAAAGCACGCTAATAAAAACATGTTCAGTACAGTTTTCTATCAAAACTTCTACGGAAAGAACCTTTCGAAAAACTTTGAAGCGGTGCTGAAAACATTGGCGGAGACGTCCTGGGTGGGCAAATAACGGCACGTCGTTTTCATTCTTCTTTTCGTGTTGATTCGGCCGCATTGTATTGCGGAATATGGCATTTCCTTCTCTGCATTTTATAGTCGTTTTCCTCTTTGAAATGATGGGCTTTGTACTGAAAAGTTGTGGTTGATCAACTTCATTCCATAACAGGCCGGTGGAATACTTTTTCTTGCCTATATGGAATACTTTTTCTTGGGAATATTCTGAGAAGTGCTACTATAGAAATTTTTTTCTCATTTTAACGGTTTTTCCTAATAGATTTTCAGCGTTATATGAGAATTTTCTTTGACGAATGAGAATGGATTTAACAGCTGCCTATCGTTGTCATTCATTTCTATGAAGCTCAAAATCGAAATGGAAAAAACGCGCTCATGTCCTAGCACCTTCTGAGAAAGCTGAAATAAGGAAACGGTCATTTTTTGCTTTGAAAATCTTCAAATTCTTCTATTCGCTCAGAATATTTCTTAATAAAAGACTCCCAACCTTCAAATTTTACTCGATTCATCACTAGTTTGTCGGAAAAACCTTTTTGAGGACAGTTGTAATTTTAAAAATCTAGTTTTAATAACTCAACCTTTTTTGAGAAGCACTACATCTTAAGCTTCTCCACGAAAAATAAATAAGGAGCTTACTTTTCCTTGGAGAAGCCTTAGTCGCCCCGCCCCTTTTCCGATTCCTTTACCAACTTATTTCGCGTTTTTTTTCGGTTCAAATGTCTTTGCGAAATGTTTTTGTTTCGCAAGTTCTAAAGTTGAAGGAATAAGCTTGAAACTTCATTTTGTTGGTTTTTCTTTCTTCCGAAGTTATTCTCGTCAAAAAAAATCCTGATACAAAGCTTTCAAAAAGGACATTTTATCCTTTCTCCTCAGTTTTTGTGTTCTCCATCAAGATTTTGAACAGTTTTGAGGTTTTGTTTATTGATTTTTTTTTGTTTTCTATCAGTATATTTTTTGTATCGTTTCATTTTTAGTTCTTCCTGATTGATTTTTCTCTTCTCTTCAAAACTCTAGTCGATAAAAAATCAGAAATCGTATCTGTGAATCAAAAATTGCTTTCTCCATGTTCGTTTGCATATACAGACACCCATCAGAATCTTCAAAGAAGGCCTTTTTTGCAGTGAGCAATGCTGAAGTACCAAGTGAGGGCGTCTTCGCACTCCTCGCGGCCGTTGTACAGCGTCAGCCCGACGTCTTCCACAGCCTCATCGTCTTTCCACGACGCCTCGCTCACCAGCCGAAGCAATTCTCTCGTCTCCCTCAACTCCATCGACAGTTGCGGTTCCGACGCCGACATCGTACGTTTCTTGCGCCATTTCAACGGATATTCTGCTCATTTTTGCTTTATTTTTGAAAAATATAGAAAATGCAAGCCAGGGAAACAGGAGTTTTGAATAAAGAGAGTTATCGGAAAGATGCCGGAAATTTCCAAAAAAGGATCTCTTTAAGGGTGGAAAAGGTTTTTTTAGTGCATTTTTGAGCTATTTTATCAGCTCTCATGTATCATTTCATCTGGCTTTCTTCTCATTTGCATTCTTTTTTTGAGCCTCAACAATCCTAGCAAAAATAAAAAGCTTTTTCTGCCCTTTTGACATGTTTTTCTCTGTTTCATAATAACCTAGCTAAAATTTGAGAAATAAAAGAAATATAAAAAAATTGTAGTATTTTTTTCAAATCTTAAAAAAAGTTCTCAAATTTTGCAAGTGAACAATTGAATGTTTCGAAATTTTCCAGAGAACATTTTTTAATCTCCCTTTCTTCGTAATCCTCTACGTCAAACTTTGATATAAGAACTTTTTCCTTTAATCTTTTCTCCCTGCAATTTAGAGAAGTACTTCCTTCATTTTCCTTTCTCATAGTCACTGCGAATGATTCACAAATTCGCGTGGGCTTTTTATCTTTCACTCGTTATCGCGGTATCATCGTTCTTAACACTCATTTTCCCATGGGACACTTTTTGATTTACAGTTCAAAACAGGTCTCGAAAAACCTTTTCATTCAAAAAAGGATAGAAAATGCAAATTCTACCCAATTTCCTCAAATGTGGTTTGTTTACGGGAAAAATTCGGTTACTAAGAGGGCATTGAGCGGAGGAAAAAAACAAAACAACTGGAAAATGTCGCGTTTTTTCCCAGATTTCCATCGGTCGTACCACTTTTTCTGATGAATTAATGTTGCTTTTGAGGTTTTGTTAGTGGTGCGATGTTTTTTTAAATTTAGAGATAAACGAATGTTTTTAGTTGGGCCTAATTTTTTAGGTGTAAGGTTTACTTGTGTTAAGTATATTTATAAAACTTTACCTGGACCTAAATTGGAATATATTTCGATGACCTAACCTATAAAATCTCGGAGCTGCTTTTTGGAAGAAAGAAAAGGACGACCGCCGCCGTCGGCCTTTCTTTTTTTGTTTTGATGGACTTCACCTTGAAGATTTGGCAGGTGTCCGCCAGTTTTTCCTTTGTTTTAGAGCCGGTTTAAAAGTCTATTCATCTTTTTATCTTCGAAAAAAAAAAAAATTGAAAAGGTCATTTTCTAGAGTACCTAGAAAATTGATTAACCGCTCTAAAATACTCCGCCTCGCTCTTCTCAATAAGCAATAAAGGAAAGAGAAAAATGATTAATGGGAAAAATAGCGTGGAAAATCGATCAGCGTCCCAAAAATTCTGCCGGTTCTTTTTTTTTCATACTAGACCTACGAAACGCCGCGTCGTTTATCAAAAATTTGGTACAAAAAGAACGGAAATTGAGCGGTTTTGAACCGTCTGACGTTCTGTTTGATGGATGTCCATAACTTACTGGAAAATCGGGTTATTTTAGCATTTTTCATGAAGTCGGTATTGAATGAAAAAGAAAATTTTTAAAAAGTACTCATCTGGGGGAAAAAATTCAAACAAAGGCCTGAAAATCATGAAATCTTGAGCTTGCTTTTGTTTACTAAATAGGGAATTTTCCTGATTATGAGATATTACAGGGAGCCCTGAAGATCGACACGAGCAGGATCAAGCAGTGCACGGACTACAAGACGATCCGCGTCTCGACCAACACGCCGACCAAGACCGTCATCGAACAAGTCCTCAACAAGTTCAAGCTCACCTGCCGCGACACGAACCTCTTTGAGCTGTGGATGGAGGTCTCTTTTTTTTTCTTCATTGAGGAAAAGCTTTTCGGGTTGCCGGTATAGCCTATGTAACGCGACTTGGAATTTCACCAAACGACATTCCGCCGTTCCGCTGCGCGCCTTTGCGAACCTTGGTCGCGCTTTCAATTGTTTTCTCTGTTAAGATACTCTACTTTCATGTTCTCCCACATCAACAACAATCAATTGAAAGCCTGACCTAGCATCAAAAGACGCTTCGCGAACGCACGCAGCGGAACAGCGGAATGTCGTTTAACGAAATTTCAAGTCGTGGAACACAGATTATAGTTAATATAGCAATATTTTAGTTAAAGTCCTCCTTCTAATATTGCTTGGAAGTTTCAGATCATTACCAAAGCCGACGGGAAGCCGGTAAGGACACTGATGAAGCTCGACTCGGAATCTCGACCTCTGGAACTGCAAAGGTGTGCAAATCTCAGTTACAGCAACAACTCTTTATTTTCTCTCAGGTGCCACCCGGCTGGAATGTCTCGTTTCGTCCTACATATGAACTCGACCGGCACGCTCGTCAGGGTTTACGATCATAATATTTCACCTCAGGTTCGATTTTTTATATGTTTTACCTACAAGGAGTTATTCGTGTAACGAATTTCAAAAATTGAAAAAATGATTGAAAAATGGCACTGTAGTAAAACAGAAATTGAAAGCTTCGAAAAAAGGCGTCTCTGTTTTAAATTATCTATTTTCTCTTTTAAGAAATTTTTCTATGATAAGAATATTGCACTCATTTCTTGGGGAAAATTGCTCGACAGACAAATTTTCTTGGCCTTCTAGAATTTTTCAAATTTTAATAAAAATGCCCTCCCTTTTTTATGCTGTTTGAAGGGTCGTTTTATAGAAGACTTCTAGAATCTTCTCCTGGTAAATCCAAGGTTTTCTGGACTTTCTTAAAATATCGAAGGGAACAGTAAAAGGAACGTGTAACCTTTCAAATCCTTCCACTCCTCTGAATGATCATTTTTCCCTCCACGAATACCACAATTTTTCTTGGCGCAGAGACAAAAATCCGCCCGTAAATCTTATTTTGCGCCTGCAGCCAGCTGCCGCCTTCTAGGGAGAACTGTCAGCTCGCATTAATTTGGGAACCGAGGGATAGGTTGGCTGGATTGTCCTTGGAGGTTCTGCGTTCTTTTCCCTTCTTTCACAGTTGGAATATGGACGGAAACAAAAGATGGACGCCTTTTTTTCCCACCAGAGCGCTTGGTTTTGTTCGTTTCAAATGGGAGAATTCAGATGCGAAATATTTTCCCTCCCAAGTTCTAGATCCGATTCAACCTTGTGAATTCAGACTTAGATATGAGCATTTCCGTATATCCAGGTCTCAGTGGGATTCAAGTTAATTTTTTGTAAGGCTTCGAGGCAGATTCATTGGCATTTTCTTTTCTCGACAATAGTTTTATGGCTTCTAGGAAAAAAATTTCTGAATATTTACAAAAAGAAAGTGATTTTTTTGAGTTTCAAACCTTTTTCCATACATTTTTTTCCTAGTTAGTTTTTTTGAAAAGAGAAAAAAATTGTTTGGTTGTTTTTTTCAACTGTTTTTGATACGATTATCCGGTTTGATCCGCCGATTTGAGGTTTTTTTGTGTCCACGTTTAAAGGGAATTTTTCGCATTATGTGGGAGTTTTGAAAAAACGGTTAATCACAGAAAAAAAAATCCACTTCAAAAAATAATAAGAACCATGAAGTTCATAGGTTTGGACTTTTTTTTTTTTGAGCTCAAGTTTCGAGAGTGAATAGTTGTGAACGGAAAAAAAGAGGACGCGACAGATAAATATCGAGTGCGAACTTGACACAGTTTTTTTCAACAAAGTTTTTCTTTTTATTATTGAAAAAAAGGAAGTTTTTGGTCTCGACGACTGTTTTTCACATCTTGAGCTGTTCTCGTTCTTCTTGTAAACTTTGTGAACCTTCAATCAAATTCAAAAAGTTGTATCTGCAGTATAAGAAGAACTTAACTTACGAAACAACTTACAAGAAATTTTTATTTAATTGTAAAGTTTGAAATCCCCTGAAAATTGACCAGAGCACACCTTGATGTGAATGAGGATGATTCCAAGATTCTCAGCCTACAAAAATTCCTAGATTTCGAGGAATAAAGGCTAAAAGACCGATTAAAACGGATTTCGTGAAGTGATTTTTCATTTTTCTGAAACTAGGAATTTTTTCAGGCCAATGATTTTAATTAGAAACAAGAAAAAGTGTTCTAGAAAATAAGAAAACCGCAAAGTGAAATGACCTGTTTATGAGTTCTTGATATGGCACGACTCTACGAAACTTCTTGAACTCAACGCTATCAATTTTCAGTCCAACTACAAGTCGTTGATCTTGTCCAGTTTGACGACGGCAGACGAGGCGATCCACTTGGTCCTGGCGATGAACCGAAGACACAATGACGACTCCACCTACGGACTTTTCCTGACGGCGCCCGACGCCGAAGCGCAGATTCCTGGCGACGTCAGTTTCCGGGAACTTCTGGAAACCCTTCTCAATCCGAAGTTTTCAGGTCTCCCTGGTCTCGATCGCCTCGATGTGCAAAGCAGAACACAAGATTGTCATCCGACTTGTCAACTCGTTATGACGAAAATTTCCACTCTAGAATAACTATTCGTGTACATTGTCTCACTTAGAACTAGAGCTTATAATCTCTCTAAAATATCTCTGTAATTACAATCTTCTTGTAGCATTCCTCTGTCCTGTAACTTTAAAAGTAAAAAAAAAAACTAAACATCTTCATATGATACACGGGCCCTCATTTATGCACTATTGTTTGTTATTATTATTATTTTTTTATTCAGGCGAAGTTGTCTCTTGAGGCGATTCCTTAAGGGGCCACTCCACGCCATATTTCCCATGGTTATTGTTCCATATGCAATAATATTTGATATCATTCGGCTTAAATAAAACATTTTCATTGGAGAATACTCGTAGTTTTTTCGTGAAACGGTCAAGGGACATTCTTCTACCCGAGCTCAATTTCGACGAATCCGAAAATATCGGCGGCGATTTTGTGCGCGTCTTGGAGGTGGTGGAAAAGGCCGCCTTTCGGTAGCTCGGTGAACCTGAAAACTAAGATTTTGAATGGTAAAAACCTATTTTTGAATTACTTAGGAGCTCCAGAGTGGTCCCTATAGGGACTCTTGTAGGTTCCCCTCTATGGACCAATTTACCTCCCCTATAGGGGTCGATTCTTTGAATTCCATGAGAAGAAGCTTTTCTATGCGAAATACTCAAGGAATTTTTTGTATCGAAAAAATCCACAGAAGAAAATCGATCAAATGTTTATAAAATATTTTCAAATCTTAACAAAAAATTTAAAAAAAACCCCTACAGGGACCACTTAAGCTTTAGGGGTCAAAACCTAAACCCCTATAAGGACCACCTAGATTTTAACATTATATCATATATACAAAAAAAACGCCCCATATAGGCTATAGGGGGCGTTTTTTTTGTTCCCTACGGGACTTCGTTATTCCCTAACCCCTATAGGGACCCCTCTGGCGTTCCTAAGAAGTAAAAAATTCATACGAATCGAAGCTAACCGGGTGATGTTGAAGAACTTGTGGGCCAAAACCTCCCAGGAGCTTCTCCAAGGCGATTCCGGCGTGTAAACGACCGCAGTCGGTACTTTGACTTGAGAACTGTAAGATTCGGATGAGGGGATGAACGAGAGAATAAGCCGACTTCAACCAGCTGGAATCGACGTTGTAGGCCTTGTCCAAGACGGTCAGGGCGATGGGGACTGTCTCCGTCAGCCACTGGAGGTAGATCTCCGTGGCCAGCTCGTCAAGGGTGAATCGTTCGTTGAGCTGCGTGACGACGTCTTCTGAGTTCCGAATCGAATACTGCCGCCAGAGTTCCATCAAGTAGGCGGCCGTCCCAAGCGGCGAGTTTTGAGCGAAAATTCCTGGAGATTTTTTATATTTTTTGAACTATTGAGACCGTTGAAAATCCAGTGTAACATAGGTCATTGAAATCAACTATTTCCGTTTTTAATAGCTTCTTTTTGTTTTTCAAGGTTTCCCCATTGAAATAAGATCAAAAAAGCAGAAGAAAACGGAAACCTAAGGCTGTCGGATTCCGCTCTCGAGCAAACGGCCGACTGTTGAAATATTCAGTGATGGAGGTATTATTTCCGGCATCGAAAAAGCCCTCAACGGCGTATTTGAAGAAAGTTGACGTGGAAAAGGTTGGCGGGACGAAGGGATCGCTTAAATGGAGACCCAGGACGTTACTCGGGTGCTGTGAGGCCAGAAGGGCTGCCAGGTCGGCTCCGAATCCTGAATTTTGAGGAATAATTTGAAAATCTTTAGTTATTCCTTGTACGGTCAGTTCTTTTCTCTGAGTGGAAGACGATTGTAGTAAAATTTTTAGTGGCCACTTTTGGATTTTTTCAGAGGCCACTCTAGGAGTCGAATTAGTGGCCACTTTAGAGGTCCAACTGATACTACTACTCAGCTAAAAACTATTATAGTGGCCACTAAGACGAGAAATAATGGCTTCTAAAGAGGTGGTTTTAGTGGCCACTTGAGTGTCCTCTTCAAGTAGTCCTTGCGGAACCTCTTAAATGGCCTTTAGAGTTTTTCGCAGTACGTTTACAAGTTCAAATAACTGCAGAAAATTTCAAAAAACTATCAGAAAAAGACGTAGACGTTTGACTTGTTTTTTACTGTCCCAAAGATGCAATAAGTCTAATCTATCACCCTTCAAGTCGGCGAAAAATTAATCATACCTTGACACCCATGAACGTAGTACTTGTAGACGTCCAATCTTTCCAGGAGCTTCGTTATGATCCGAACTATCGCCCCGGGATCCAATCCGACGAGTTCTGGCTTCTCGGAGAACAAGAACCCAGGCAGACTTGGAATGATGACGTCGAAGTGGATCGAATCGGTCAAGCCGAAGTCGAAGCCGTGCCGCGAGGGATTCGATAAAATCGGAATCACCTGAAAATAATTCAAAAATACAGGTAGGCGGTAGCTTTTTGAAAGCACATAGAAAAGCTACCGTATACACGGCTCCACAAATCTGTAAAAAAGGTCTTGAAGCGAAGTTTGGTAGAATTTGGTATACGGTCTTTTTTGAAACACACAAACGGGACAAGCTGGCCCGGAACGGGCTACAAATCATTTCTATACCTTAAAAAAGTCCCAGAAGCTTCCCGGAAAGCCGTGAAGAATGAGCAGCGGGACGAGACGTTTGTTCTTGCCTGTAGGCGTCGAAACACGAGCAAAGTGTATTTTTAAGCCTTCGATTTCCCTTCTGAAACAGGAATACTCTACTTTTCTGTATTAAAAAGAGACGCTGACGTGTACTGCTTGAAGGTGTTCAAGAAATGCTGGTGTTGAGCCCAGTCGAAGTCCAACATCACCTTCCTCAGACTCGTCAAAAACTTCTCATTGCTCTCAGCTCCAACGTCACCGATCAGCGCTTTCGGAACGATCTCCGATTTGAGCTTGGTTTTGAAGTTTTCGATTCTGAAATTACCACGTTTCAAAGGGTTTTTCAAAACTTTTAAAAAGGAAGATTTTTAATTTTGGGTTTTTTTTTTCAGAACATTCGCTCAAGTCTTTTTCTGATGTAAGTTTGGAAGCCAGAAAACGCGGAAATTCTAATTTTAAACGAAGAATAGCATATTTAACTGGCACGCGAGGATTTTTTTTAACTTTTTAGCGTGATTCATCCTTCAGGGAATCTTCTCTGAAGACTGAATGAATGTGGAACTGTGTAAAATACCGAGATCAGGCTCATTACTGATAAAATAATGAAACTCAGAGGAAAAAAAAAATAAATTGCCCTCACAGGGTAAATCTAAAAATAGTTTTCCAAAATTCCTGAGGATAGGATAGAGCTAAATTATCTTCCTTCTAGGTTACCTCTTCTGATCGATGTCGATGGAAAACGGTTTTATTTGGTCATCGTCTTTATAAATTTCTCCTGTCTTCCAGAATCCGTCCTGAAATCAAAGAACAATTTTCAGAGGACTTTTTGCTGATCGCGGGAATGAAAACCAATCAGGTGAACCTAATTTGTGAAGAAAGAGATCTTTCTGGCATATATTCTCATTCATTTTTGCTTTGCTTTCTTAAGAAAACGGGGATCGAACTTGTGACCTGTGGACCGTAGACAGGCATGCATTGAGTAACAGTAAAAAAGGGTTTTTCCTCTAAAAAGAGGAATAATTCCTCAAAAGTTGCTAACATTAAAGGACGAAAACTTTAAAAAATCATATCGCCAAAGCGAAAAGTTTGCGCAGATTGCGACTATGGGGGATCGATTCCCAGTCCATAAAAGATTGTTTGAGCAAATTTTTAGAAAATTCCAAACCCTACGCAAAAATGACCTTCCATGTAAAATAAATTTGAAGGCTTAATTGAAGTTTCTACCTAAAAAAAAAACCGTATCTACTTTCTAATCTTTGCTTTCGACGGAAAATGTGAACTGAAATAACTATTTTTAAACTTCAAAGTTCCTTTTTCAACTAGACGTTTGCGCAGGAAGCAAATTTGTGAAAGCTTCATGTAAGCCTTTGTAGAATATACTATTCATATTCCAGAAAAGTTCAGCCTTTTTAGAAAAAGTCTTAAAAAAGGAAAAAAAATGACGAACCTTGTCGACTTGATGAACTGGATAGTTAGGTACATAATTTTGGAAGGCGAAAAATAATAGACCGATCGCAGAAGCCAAAAAAGCGTGGAAAAGGTGGTTGACCATGGTTTCGTCGGAAAGAAATGGCGGAGCAACGGCAGAGCAGCCGAGTGTTTGTCGAACGACCGCTGACCCCAACTGTGCGGTAAAGATTTTGGGTAAATACCGGTTGGCTTTGAATCTCATCGATTTTTCTTGAAAATTGATGAGATTAGCAACTATAAAAAGATTATAAGAATTGATGTCTGAAATTAAAGCCAAAGGAGAGGTTTCTTGGCCGCACGGAGAATGGTTCGAAGCGTTAATTTCTAGTTGCGGTCAGATCAAGAGTACTTGTTGAGGCTATTTTCATAAACTATGAAGCAATGTCTTACATTGAGCCATTCCAAGTGCGACCGTGGGTTTCCAAGAAGCTAACGCGAATTTTTACATCATTTTTTAACTATTTGGTGATTCATCGAGGGATTTCTGATATTGATCGGAGTTCAAACTCAAAAACCGTATAAAAAGTGATAATTGTTTTCTACGATATCATTTTTACACTGAAACCCATTCTCCCATATATTTCCCAGTTTTTCAAAAATAGTACTCCTTCAGAAAGAAATATCACTAAACTATTTGAGATCGAACTTCAAACTTTTCAGCAAAACCCGGAGATTTATCATCCAATTCCTTGCAAAATTTTCTTCCAAATCTTAAAAATTTTTTTTAAAAATTGATCTTCCATAGTATAATTTGATAATAATCAAGCGACTAATACTCTTATTGCATTATTATTTTTTAAATTCTTATTTTCAAGTTTTTTTTAAAGTTCCTCTTTAGAGAAGTAGGCTTTTGAATGACTTTTCAGACCTCCGAGGCGGAGGATTTTCCCAGAATTTTAACACTGGAGCAAACTTTTACAAATGATATTCAAAAGTGGAACGCATATCGATGTATTTCTTTTCTCTTTGTATGCTCGTTTTGATGACTATAAAACTAATTTAACGCTTCTTTTGATGTTTTAAAATTTAAAAAACACCGTTAAGAGAATTCTTTTCACGGTTGAGAACTTTTTGAAAATTGGCAAGACTAAATTTTGATTTATGAGTTGAAGATCCGGAAAGTCTAAAAAGGCAAAATTCCCTAGTTTTAGGGATAGTCGAAGAAAGGTCTAATTCAACGGTTTTTGATGACTTTCCCTGATTTTAAGGTGATAAGCTAGAAATTTCTGAAAGTTGAGACCTTTCAGGATCTTCATCTGGTACATCGAGAAGACTCGGAACAAATTGAACTTTCTTTTTTTGGGGAAAAAGCGACAAATACGCTCTAGCTACTAATTTTAGCCGTCTATTTCGTTGTTATGATATTGGACGTGAGTAAACTGACGGAAAAGAGCCCATCTGGCCGTCTGCCAACGGCTCATTTCTTTGCGTTACTACCAACCAAAACACTCTCTCGTCGATTCCCTTCCTGTCAGCGTCACTCATTCATCCCGATCTTTCGCTATCTGAAGGAAGCCTTCAGCCGCTCGTTTCCCCCTTTCTTCGCCTTTTTTTCTTCTTGTTGTTGTTGTTGTTTTCCGACGAGTTGCGCCGTAGAAAGCCATGTTCTCAGATTTTCGCCTCTTTGTTGAACAACGACTCAAAATTGCAGCAGTCGAATTTATGAACTCAAAACAAAAATTACCAGTTTTTCAAGCCTCGACGTCTTTGTTTTTCACTTCTCTCTTCACTATTTTGATAAAAAGTGCGAGCGTTATTCGGTTTTTCCTCCTTAACGTTGCTTTTATGAATGAAAGCTAGTTTAGAATATCCAAAATACAACTTTATTCTCAAATCTCCTTTATATTAATGAAAATGTCTTCCTCTGATTTTTTTTAAACGATACACTAGCATAGTTATTATCCCCACCGACTACTTTTTGAAAAAAAGGGCCTGCCGTTCTTCTTACTGGCTTGAGTTTTTTTTTTTGAAGCTTTTCATATTTTTTCCTTATTTTCCTGATTACTATTGACCTCATGATTGATGATTTTCGGCCTTCACTCGGGTATCTTTAAAAAAAAAAGTTTCTCATTTGTGCCAAAACAAACGTTGCGACCTCGTGGTAATAATCCCGACGCCTCTCAGTTCAAACAACCAGGCGCCGCGTTTTCCCTTTGAGCTTCTGAAATCACGGCGCTATTTCACTCGAGGCAGCAGTTGCATGCGTCTTGGATCCCTTTTCTCAGCTTTTTTTTTCTTCATGTTGTTCAGTTGTTGCTAAATTTGAAGAAAGGTGCATGTAAAAAAAATGGTCATGCCGGGTTCAAAGTGATTTCCGCGAAATTAAAAATCATCTCTCAAGAATTTATTTATCGTTTTCACTCTCTGACGGCTATTCAAAATTTAGCGAGATCAGTTTGAACTCGCATTACCAAAGGTTCATCTTGTTTTCTTACAACTTTTTCTTTTCAACAACATCTATCAGTATTTTTTTTTGAATATATAGAAGAGAATTAATGATAGGGGATCCAAATAAACGTTTCATGTTATTCCTAAATAAATAACGTTAAATATTTAATATTTCTCAATATTCTCAAATTTTCCCTTTTGCCGCTAGTATCAGACCTTTTCAAGTCGAATATCCAAGCCAGGCTTCGTGAGATTTTCATCTGCTTCTTCAATTTTCAATCTCAAAATTTTCAGGAAATGTCGGAGACAGAATCTTTAAAAGAAGGGGGAATAAAGTTGAAGCCGAGGATATCGCTCTTCAATGGCTGCACAATCATCATTGGCGTTATCATCGGTTCGGGCATTTTCGTCAGTCCAAAAGGTTCGACTTATTTTCTTACTTGAAGTTTTTCTCTACTTTTAGGGTGCATTTGGCTAGTGAGGTTTTGAAATCACAATAGTAACCTCTTTTTTAAGCTCTTTTCATCGAGTTTTTAGTTATATAACTGAAATTGTTTGCATGTTTTTTTACTTTTTTTAAGTTTTTCCCTTTGAGAAGATTACTATGGGTCATTAATATTTCAAATCTGATTTTCTAGACTAACCTCATACTTTGAAGGTGTGCTGATCGAGGCTGGAAGTGCGGGAGCTTCGTTGGCCGTTTGGTTTCTGTCCGGAGTTTTTGCGATGGTCGGCGCCCTGTGCTACGCCGAGTTGGGAACGACGATTCCTAAGTCCGGAGGCGACTACGCTTACATCCATGAGGTATCTGAAAGTGAAGTCTGGTGTACTCTGGAAATTGCTCAAACTTTCCTCGAAGTTTTAGACATAGGCAAAGTCGGAAGGACCCTCCGAGGTTTCATAGAGGCTGCTGGAAGGCTCCATAGAAATGTTCCTTTTTGGGTGATGAAGGCTCTCTTTTTTCTGCCTTTTTGCGCCATTTTCTCAGCCGTTATGCACCATTTTTACTGCCTCTCTATTTCTCTATCATTTCTTGAGCCTTTAAAATTCTAGAAAAAATGGAAAGCTCGATAAAGGGACTCTCTTTGCTGATTTTTGATGCCTTTCTGCGGCCTTTTTTGAGCCTCTCCGTTTTAGCGGCCATTATCCACCATTCCGACTTTGCCCGAGGATGAAGTTATAGTTCATCCTTACTTGTCAATTTTTTTTTCTCCTCACAGCTTCTTCGGTGCGCGCGGATCGTCCCTCTGCATGCGCCTTTAATTCTTCTTTTTCCGTTATATAAAAGGCGCAGGCACACAGACGGACCGTGCGCAACGAAGAAAAATTTGCTACAGCTTGAAAAAAAAAATTCTTAACAAGCTGGCGCGATATGAACTATAATTGCAAAATGCGCAAAAATTTATTTTTTTCTACGTCAAAGGTCGCGTTTAAAACAGAAAAAAACAAAGGTAAAATCAATGTTTTGCAATTTTAAAAGTTGATATCTCCTCCGCAGGTGGCCACTATGAGAGATGTTTTCTTAAATTTTCAGAGAGTCAACTCGTAAAAATTCCAGTTTTCCCAAAAAAAAAAAAATCACTTTTCAATTTGGCAATACTAACGGCCAAGACTTCAGGCTTTTGGCGCGTTGCCATCTTTTCTGTTTCTGTGGGTGGCTCTGGTGATTCTGAGCCCGACGACGATCGCCATCATGGCCATCACCTTCGCCACCTACGCTTTGCAGCCCATTTACGGGACCTGTACAGTACCGGAAGAAGTGGCGAGTCTCCTTGCCGCTGCCATCATTTGTGAGAATTTTCAATCCTTCCTATAAACGTCTCAAATTCTCTCGACTTTAAATATCGCGGACAAAGTCTAAAGTATTTGTCGAGGACCTTAAAGGAAGAACAAAATTTTAACCTTCTAAAAAGATGCGAAAATCGGATTTATCTGACATAACTTCAAGTCAGAAGCTATAGCTGATTCACGGCCAGCTTGGGACGCTAAGGGGGTGTGTCCTGTCTGCGCTCTCTACGAGCCAGGCTCTATCTCGGGCATTATCGTGTCAGGACCATTTTTTCGATGGCTCAAGCCAGCCGTGAATCAGCTATATACGAAGACCATAAACCTCATAAAAACAGTGGAAATCGAGCAAAAAACTTAGGTCCAAAAAAATTGCTTATTTTCCAAACTGCAGTCCTCGTCACCTTTGTCAACTGCTACGATGTCAGGGCAGCCACCAGAACCAACGATTTTTTCACGATCGCCAAGGTTCTTGCCTTGATCATCATCATTGTGGCTGGAATCGTTTGGCTTTTCCTAGGTAATTTCTTCTGGTTAGGATCAAAAAAAAAAAGTTTATTTAGGAAACTTGGATTACTTGCAAAGGCCGGAAGTCCTGGAGGGCACTAAACTGAATCCGTCTTCTCTTTCCTTAGCTTTTTATTCCGGAGTATTTTCTTTTTCCGGCTTTTCCTATCTAAATTTTGTCACTGAAGAGCTGAAAGAACCGTTCAAGTGAGTGTAATGTATTTCAAAAATTAATTTCTATCAAATATTCTGCAGAAACTTGCCTCGGGCTATCTACATTTCGATCCCGGCCGTGACAATCATCTACATGCTCGTCAACATTGCTTATTTTTCTGTTCTCTCCGTTGATGAGGTCAGATTTTTTTAAAAATTCAATTAAAATTTCAATTTTTGTACGCTTGGAACAGCTTTATTTCTTTAAGAATGTAAAGTTTATGGGTCATTTTCATTATTCTTTGATTTTTTGAATTCAAATTAGGTTTATATTAGTCAGAATTTTTCAAAACGTAAGATGGTACGAGTTAAAGATTGACGAATTTTCCGACCGCATTTTTTTCAAATCGCTAAGAACTTCACGACTAATATTTTCATTCAGTTTCCTTTTTGTAGTTTTTTTTCCAGAATCTTCATCGTTATCTCTCTATGTCGATTTGAAACGAAGTAATTAAAAAAAAATGTGAAAGTTTACTGGCGATATGAAAAAAGCAGAAAACTTGGATTTTTGTTGTAAAATTCGCTCGTCACATAAGTTAAAATTTTTTTTTAAATTAACCTTTCCTACGTTAATTTGAGAGGAAGAGATACAAAATGAGACATATTTTCAAAAAAAAAACTGAATCAAAACGCTGTATCACCTTGTTTCATTGAGAAAAAAAAAAACGAAACACGAACTTTTTTCAAGATACTCGATTCGAGCGCAGTTGCTGTGACGTTCGCCGAGAAGCTGATGGGAAAAGGCGCGATTTTGATCCCAGTTTTCGTCGCCTGTTCCTGTATCGGAAGCCTGAACGGCGTGATGTTCACCTGCTCGAGAATGTTCTTCGCCGGCGCCAGGTTTTTTGAGTTTTCGCTGAAAATTTCAAGTTTAACTTCAGAATCGGTCAAATGCCAGAACTTCTCGCGATGATCTCCATCAAGAGATTCACGCCGATGCCGTCACTCATCTTCCTCGGAGGTTTCTAAAAAAATCATTTAGTCTATTTTCCTCATTTGAAAAACAATGGAACGTATATAGACGACTCACGGCTAGCTTGGGACGCAAAAAGGCGTGGCCTGTCTGCACTCTCTACCAACCAGGGCACTATCTCGTCTCTTTTCGTGGCAGGACCCTTTTCTCGATGGCTCAAGCCAGCCGTGAATCAGCTATAATGGAGTAGACTGAAGGAGTACGCTAAAAAAAAAAAGTGGGCTTTGCCGAGAAATACTGAATCTTTTAACGTTTTCAATGAAAAAATCCGCATTTCTAAACTTTCCATTTTCCTGATAGTTTTCTGTATCAATTTTTTAATCGAAAACATAAAGGCATAAAAAAATTCTTTTTTTTTCCAATTGACGTTAAAACCGCATTTTAACCGCAAAATTTTGAAAAAGTTACTATAGTTTACCCGCGCCTGAATAAAATGTAGTCTGCGCGAGACGATCGCGTTCTTGAAACACAGCAGAAGAAAATCTACTTTTGAAACATATTTTTACGCTTTCGCTCAGAATACTGCAGAGAAAAGTGTAAAAAATGGCAAAAAAAGGTCTCAAAGCGAATTTTGCCCTTTAGAAATGAAAAGTGAGAAGCCGTCCCGAAAAATATATATCACTCACATTTTAGCATCTTCCATCGCGATGCTCTTCATCGGCGACGTTTTCGTATTGATCAACTACCTTTCATTCGCGGAGAGCTTGGTCGTCTTCGCCTCAGTCGCTGGTCTAATTAAAATGCGAATAACACACCCAGATCTGCACAGACCGATCAGGGTATGACAATCATTTTCTCTAATCTCTTCTACTTACATTAGAAATGCGTAACGGACATTGAAAAGGCGCAAAAGCCACTTGATACGAATATTCATTTGGTGTTTACTTCACACCAGAAGTCTGAATTCAAAACTTCGGGGCTCAAAACTTTGAAGGTAGAGAGAACTGGTAAACAGGAGGGCATATAATGTTTTATAGTGCGTTCCGCCAGAGACGATCATCTTTTAAAATCACGGAAGAAAAAAAAATTTCATAAAACAGCTTTTCTTTGCATTTTTTCTCTACACAACTGCAAAAAAAGAACAGCAAAAACAAATGCTCTAAAGCGAAATTTGGACAATTTTGATCAAATTCGGTAAACGGTTTTTATCCAGAAAAGAAAACGGAACAAGCAATACGGGATAGGCTATAGAGAGAAAAAAACGGCCACCCTCTGATTTTTTACGCTCTCAACCTTCGAAGATTCGAGCCCAGGAAGACATAGAATCGACAGATCATCCTAACTGCGACTAAAAAGTTCTAATTGGTTGCAAATTTTGAGATATCGAAAGCAAGATTTTCCATTTCAGCTGAACATGCTCATCCCACTGTCTTTCTTCTGCATGTGCCTCTTCCTGCTCATCTTCCCGTTCTTTCAACAGCCGGGCGAGCTTTTCATCGGCGTCGCCATCGTCCTCTCCGGCATTCCGGTCTACCTTCTTTTCGTCTACAACACTCACAAACCCGCCTTCCTCTACAAACCTTGGAGTTGGTTTTTTTTTTCAAAATGTTTAGTGAAGGAGTTTTAGAAAAAGTTCTACTCATCTTTTTTCAGTCTGGTTCACTCATTTCATACAGAAGTTGCTCTACTGTGTTCCAGAGACCAGCAAATCAAATTGAATCCTCGTTTATTTTTAATTGAAATTTTCTCTTTTATTATTGAACACAACATTATAGTTTTTCAGCTAGCTTTAGATCAAATTTCAGAGGTTCTCTGTATTTTCAAGTTCTCGAGAGTCCCTATATTACTGATTTTTCATTCAAATTCATTTCTTACTTATATCTTACGACTACGTGTATTTTCTAACAGCTACTTCATATCCGTTAGATCTTTTATTCAATTTGATTCTTTATCTCAACTTTTTAACGACTTTTTTTCAATCCGCTCAATTTTATTCAAAAAATGTTGTTTTACCCTGTTTTCGCTCACGGAATTCCTCTTCAATCATTGCCTTACTTCCCAATTCGCTTTCAGAGCTTTTTGCATTTGTCCCAGTGCCTTGTCTGAAAAATATACTTTTCAACTTTCAATGATCGTCTTTCCAGGATCAATGAATTATATGAAACTTTTTTCCGCGGTATAACATAGAAAACGTTTCAAAATATAAATACAAAGCACAGGCATTTTTGAATAAATAAAATACCTGTGGAAACGCGATTTTTTCACTTGTGTTTCATTTCAATCAGCAAGAAAAAAAAGACACTTGAACGCGATTGAAACTGAACTTATAGCCTGTTCAGATTTTGAATGTCAAGCAGTTAACTCCACCCCCAAGGCTACAATATCTTTCGCGTCAATATTTTATCGCAGATGATAATGACCGTTTAACAGGGCTGCATTAGATCGAAACCGTCCCGCGCGATAAAAAATCAACGCGAAAAGGTATAGGCCATTCCGCGCCAGCTTGAAAAACGTGACAAGCTGGCGCGGAATAGGCTATACCGTACGGTCTCAGCAGAGGCGGAGTTTGCTGGTTGACACTCGAAATCTGAACAGAATATATCTGAAAAAAGCAAGGTAATGCCGTGTTCCAAGCTAATTTGATGCGCGCAGCGAAAAAGTTTTTGTTGTTCAAAAGCACGAGCCGGAACGCGGCGGAAAGCAGCGAAACGCAGCAGATTCCCACGACTTGATTAGCTGGCAATAAAATTATTTTGAAAATAAATTTATATTGTTCAAAAGCACGAGCCGGAACGCGGCGGAAAGCAGCGAAACGCAGCAGATTCCCACGACTTGATTAGCTGGCAATAAAATTATTTTGAAAATAAATTTATATTGGACATTTGCCAAAAAGGCGGAGCCAACCAATCACGTCGTGGGAACCTGCTGCTTTTCTCTGCGGTTCGGCTCGTGCTTTTGAACCAGAAAAACTTTTCCGCTGCGCTCGTCAAATTAGCTTTGAACACGGCTTAAAAAAAATAGAAAAAACTGCAAGAAACGAAGAAAAGGTTTGAACTTTGATAGGACTCTTCAGGAGCTTTCATAGCATTTGAATGATTTTTCTTTTACCGAGTTGATAAAAAAAAAATCGAAAGAACGATATTCGCTAAAATCGTGAACTTTCTTCAAGCAGGGAGCCGGGATCAAAAAAGACCGATATTGAGCTTTTATAAATTTGCAAGAGCTTACTACTACAAATTATCTTCTTTAAAAAAAGAATTCTAGTGCCAATAATATATCCCAGAGGTGGAGGATGGCTGCCCACTGGCCGCCCTCCCTGCCAAGCCATTATAATGGCTTAATATTAACGGCCAAAAGCAGAAATGACTTTTTCAATAGTAAGTCAATGACTCATTCCTATCGCTTGGCTAAATGGCTTGGCTGCCAAGCCAAGGGCTGCCTTCCCAATCCTCGACCTCTGATGTATCCAATCTGAACAACCTGAATTATCAAAAATTGGATGGAAAAAAATAATATCGAAACCGAACCATGAAAAAATAAAACTTGACCGACAAAAAATTTACTCCATTTCATATAATCAACAGCATAAATTTGGTCATGACCAAGTTTTTTTGTTTTGTGAAGCATCAGAAAACATAATCATTAAAAAAAGATGCTAGCCAAAAAATCGAAGCTATCGAGGTTCAAATGAAATTGAAATGTAAACATGCCCTGGAGCCAAATGCAAAAACATAATTAGATTACGAAATTTCGTATTCCGCAAAATATAAAAAATAAAAACCATGGGGCGGATCAAAATTTTCAAAGAGCAAGAAAAAAGTTCACTTCCCCTGAAACCTTCGATTGGAATTCAAATAAATTCAATTACAAGTGAATCCAAAATATTGAAAATTAGACATGCCAAGAGAGGTCGATGAAATAGCCACGTAGACCAAATATGACGACGCGGAAGAAATGAAAAAAAAAACCAGCGTAGACCAAATTTGACCACATTGAGAAAGTGAAGAAAAAAACATTATTGAAAAAACTTATACAACTGCAGCAGCTATTGTTAAAGGTTGGTTATTTTTTCGTTTTATATTTAAAACTTCAATTATTCGAAACTAGTTTTTTAGCTGAGAGCTTCGTCAAGTCTGGTTTCTTTTTTGTTTAAAAACCGCCAAGCCCTACAGTTTTTTGCATTTAGAAAAACATTTGAAAAAGAGACATCGATACGTGTAAATCGAAACAGTTAAAAGTGTGAAAAAAACCTCTTTCTTCCAGCTCATATACACTTCATTTTAACTAGAATATCAGCCGTGTAAAAATCTACGCGTCTATCCTACATTCTTTCTATAAAAAGCTCTCAAATTCTTCAGAGAATGTATAAACTATTCAAGTGTTGAATTAATCATAGGTCTGTAAAAAATGTAACAAATTTAGCGCGCCAATGCGCGTAAGATTTGACGTTTGCTGTGTGTAGACTATTGACGCAAACCCCCATACTGCTCAATTTTTTAATTTTAAGAATTGACAGAAATAAAAAAATTACCAATACAAAACTGCATAAAAAGATGAATCAAGTATACAAGCCAACAATTTTTTCCACGAAGATTTTTCAATCAGATTCGTGGAATTTCCATATATTCTCAGAACACTGGTTATCATTGAATTTTTTCGGAAGAAGTTTGAATTAAAAGTCAAATGTATAAAAGCGTAATCAAACGTTTTTTGCACTTTGAGATCACAAAAAAAATATATTCAAGTTCATTTCATTAGGGTAACTACTAACTACA
Organism: Caenorhabditis auriculariae; assembly: GCA_904845305.1. Taxonomy (NCBI): domain Eukaryota; kingdom Metazoa; phylum Nematoda; class Chromadorea; order Rhabditida; family Rhabditidae; genus Caenorhabditis; species Caenorhabditis auriculariae. The sequence goes on from CAJGYM010000099.1 coordinate 237,983, forward strand.
ACATCAATAGATTCGAAACTTCATTACAAAAAAGCGTACTGTATATAGCATATGCCGAAATCCAGAGGTGAACAATTGGGAAGGCATCCCTTGACTTGGCGTCCAAGCCAAGTCATTTAGCCAAGTGATAGAAATGAGTCTTTGAATTACTTTTGAGAAACTCGTTTCTGCTTTTGGACTTTTATGGCTTGGCAGGCAGGGCGGCCAGTGGGGAGCCATTCTCCACCTCTGCCGGAATCAATCTAGATAAACAGGAACCGAAAAAAGGTAGTAATATGCATCATGTTTCTTTGAATGAAGCAGGAAAGTGCAGGAAGTGCGCTCCATCGTTAGTTTTATAAGCTTCGCACTCGGTTCAATGCGAGAAAAAGTCGCGGGAAACTTCTGAAAAAAAAATTTCGTTTAATTTTGATATATCTGTGAGATAAAGTGAAATATTTAGAAAAAAAACCTAGAATGAGACGCTTGCGTTTTAGTACTAAAGGTTTAGATCAATTTTATAAAATTTGTGAGCCGGAAGGAAGAGGTTTTCTGTTTCATTCACTCAATTCCCACATCTTTGTCCAGCATTATATTCAAAAAATATATCAAGAAATATAATCTAAACCAAAAAAGAATGGGCTTTGCGGTCTCCGAGAAGAAGTTCCCATGAAGATCATTCTGAAAACATGGTTTTTTCGGTGTGAACAAAAAAGTACTTACATCCCAGTAGATATAGCTGATTCACGGCTGTCTTGGGTCGCTAAGGGGGCGTGTCCTGTCTGCGCTTTCCACGAGCCAGGCGCTATCTCGTGCATTATCGTGTCAGGACCCTTTTTCCGATGGCGCAAGCCAGCCGTGAATCAGCTCTATCGGAAATCTAGAATCAACGGATTAGAAATTCGAAAAAAATACATTTTTGGTTCATATAAATCAAAAATTTTTTTTGGAAGTATCAATTAAAAACTGGGAAAATCATATTTTCTAGAAGCTCGTCTAAACTTTCATACATGTCTAAATCGATGATTCTGGAACTTAAAAATATAAATTCCTGGCTAACTAATGCCGTGTTCAATTTGATTCCGCGAAATGCAAAATGATCTCTGACTCTCCAAAATCTAGTGATCTTTTCCTTTCTCTAACGGGTATTTTGCATTTCGCGGAATCAAATTGAACACGGCATAAGATATTAGGTTGAGATTATTTTTTTATCTTCAGCAAATAAAAGGTCAATTTTTTTTAGAGAATTCCAAAGTTTGAAGTAGACTGACCTTCCTTCTAAAAAAAAAATTTCCGACTACGATGAAGCCGATTTTAAACTTGCGGTTAATAAGTTTCTATTCGAAAAAGCCATATTTGAAATAGCCTTTTGGCTTTTGTGAAAATCAAGGCTGTTTCAGAATCATCGATTTTGAATCTCAATAGCGAGTTGAGCCTAAATCCAAATGGCGCAGAACAAGTCTGCACCCGAATGTCAAAAAAATTAGACAAAATTATCAAAAAAAAGAGAAAAATCAAAACAAAAACGATAATAGTCAATTAATTTGCCTTATTCAGTGAACAAACTGAAATGGACGCCCAGATGATCATCCCACAGGTTCGTTTTTTTTCCAAGGAATTAGTTTCGGAAAGAAAATGGCTATTTCATAGAAATTTACAAAATTTTTTTTGGATTCGAACACGGACTGGTTTGAATAATTTTAAAAGTTGGCCTAGGAATAGAAGATCAAAGTTTCAAAATCAGCCTGTATCAAACTTAAACGTAATTGCTGAACTCTTAACATTTTTCGAGACGATTCGAAACGAGATTTCGTCTCGGAATGTCTCGAAAAACTCCTCGTCCACTGTCGAGATGCAGATTTAATCTACCTTAATTTGAGCTTTTTCTTGCTCTGCTATTTTTTCTGCTTCTCCCAGCTAAAAATAGGTTCTCAAAGGCTTGAAAACTTCAAAAGATGAAAAACTGCAAGGAGTTAATTTTTTTTTTGGCTTTTGTAGGTTTCTGTTGAATTTTTAGCAAAAATTTAGGCCATTTCAATAAAAAAAAAACATCATCTTCAAACTGGAAGGAAAAACCTTGCCGACAACCAATTTATCTGTCCCAACCTGGAAAAAAACGACTTTAAATGAACGATTAGACTTCCCGAAACGTTCTCAACTTTTTTGAACACGAGAAGGTATTTTAGTAATGAAAAACCGGAGCAGAATTTGCGTTTGAATTCAAAAACCTTAGCAACCTTAGCGTTACCTGAGCGCCGAAAAAGACACTTCAAAAATTCCTATCTTTAAAAATAGAATTTCGTTCCAAATATATTTAAATGTAGATTTTCAGGGCCAATATTCAAGTATTTACAATAATTCACAAAATATTTACAATAATTCACAACAAAAAAAAATAATTTTCAATTTTCAGCTCCCTCCAAGATCCGTCGGCACCCAAACCGACCAGGTGGAATTTTTTTTTCTCAAATTATGGAAAAAAAAGAGATAGCATCAGCGTTGCAAAATAGGAAAAATGTAAAGAAATTTCGCGAATTTTTCGTGAAACTTGAATTTTTTAGTGAAATTGTTCTCAATAAGTAAAAAGAAGAAGCTGAGCGTTCAAAAAAATGGACTCAGGCTTTTTTTCTACAATTTCTTTTCGAAAATTTTATAAATTTATTTTAATCAGTTTCCTTCAAATTTTATAAGTCTTCAATAAAATTAAATTTCCAGAAACTGACCTAAGTTCTCTAATTTATAACACCACAAAATTTTTTTCCTGAAAAAAAGTCACTTTCGAAAAAAATCTTCAAAATCGGAAAGTTGTCAAGGAATTGTTTCAAAAACATGAAAAGAATTTCGTTTTTCATGGAAAAAATTCAGACAAAAAAAAATATTAGATAAGAATGAAAAACAGAAAACTTTTTATGATCATCTATTTAGGAGATGTGGGTTTTCGACGAGATCCTGGTCCACCGAGAAGGCCAGGATGTGGAGATGTTCTTCGAAGCCCCGGTAAGACTTTTTCAAGCTTCTTTCACAAAAATGTTAGCTTCGACTGCGTGAAAATGATGGCGTGAAGTATTGGAGAAAGCTCGAAAATCTTGAAGGCTTTTAATTTTCATATCTATTTCTCCTCAGAAAAAAATCTTTCAATTACGAAAAATTTTTAATTCAAAATTTCAGGAGGACCGCCCCAGTTGCGACTCAGGCATTCAGACCGAGGTGGGCCTTTTTTCTTTTGTTCATCGATAAAACTGAACATCTCAACTTTGCGAGAACTCGAGCTTCTATTTCGTAAAATAGCTCGCACTTACCTTTTCGTAGACACATGGGGAAGCTCTCATGCATCAGAAAGAACAGCCGAAGAAAAAATGGCAAGAGTTGGACACCTGAAAATCTATCAAGTTCATGCGTTTCAACACAAAACGAATATCATAAAGTTTTCTAAAACTACTTTTTTTAACTACCGCAAAAATAAAGAAATTTTTCAGCGCCTCCAGGAGCGAGAGGTGGACCGTGCTCTGGACCAACACCAACGGCGTATCCGGTTCTATCTGGATACGCTCAAGGCACGGACACAGCACGGAGGTACAGAACAATTTTAAAAATACTAGCCTTTCTCACGATTCTCAACTAACTTAACTAATCTAATTTTTCAAGGTTTCAGCAAAAAAAAACGGTTCATGACGTTTTGCTCAAATTCAAGATAGGCTGCAAAGCTTCATGAAACTTGAAAATTTGTAACGAGCTTACGATAAGGAAGACGAAAAATCTGTCCGAAATGAGAGGAAGAATATTTTTCTCCGAGTTGATTTTAATAGGTAGAACCTCTTTGATCAAATACAGAGTCAGGTCTTCAAGTATAAAACTTTTTTTATAAAATCAAAAAAATTGAATTTTTTTGATATATATATATATATATATATATAAGATCCATAATAGTATCTGACTCTGACAGAGATACAGCTAGATCTCTGAATGATTTATTTCATCGAAAAAAAAAAAAATGAATGATCAAAACGGATTTGACAATTTTTCGCCCGTTTTCAGCTATATACTATAGTATCAAATATTGCAACTATTCAAAATTGACTCAACGATTGAAAAAAACAGCGAGACCAGTAAAATGTGAATTTAAGAGAAAATAATCTCAGCTCTTTTCTTCTCTATACACTTTTTTCTAATAAACGGAATTTTGTGGACCTCTTACTAGCTGATAAACCTTTCTCCGCGTCTCGAAAAGTTTATTCAAGATCCATTTCAAAAGACTTTATATAATAACTTGTACAGAGAGAAATAATAAGACTTGCGCGAGTTTGAGCCTTAAACTTCGAGAGTATAAACGAAAAAAAAAACTTCGGACTAGGGAACATTTTCTAGCCTCGGGTGCATTTGATGAAATTTTTCGGAGATGTACTTCTTGTTTTTGATTTTTTTGAGATCTTAAAGTTCACTTTATCGAAGTATCATCCTAAGTTCAACTGGGGGCTGGAAAACTTTTCCTAGTGAGAAATAAAAAGTCATTATCAGACATTAAAAACTAATCAAAACGCTTTTTTCAGGTCCACAAACGAAGGAAGCCGGTGTCGCAACCGATGGGGCGTGTGAAGAAGAAAAGAAGAAGATCAAGGAGCTCCAGAATGAGCTGGGAGAGAAGGACGAGGAAATAAAGTATGAATTTCTCAGAAGTCTAAATAAGAACTGAATAATTGAATAAATTCGAAGATACAACTAAGTCTTATACGGAAAAAAAGATGTTGGATTCTGAAACACAACCGATTTTTTTCGAAAGATTAAACTTCGCATAAAAAAACCAGATTCAATACTTTTTCAAAAAAATTTCGATTTTTTTAAAAATTTTTTTAACTAGACCGTATCGTCCAAAAGGTGTATTATCTTGCAGTAAAGAAATTGTTTCGAACTGCAAGAAGTTTCAAAAATGTTGAACAGAGAAAAAAATTCTGATAGAAAAAGTGTGATTTGCATCTTTCAAAACAATAACTAAAAAATAATCGATCTAGATTTTGAGCAAGTGAATCATCAAAGTGAGAAGAAGCCAGGCTGAGATAAATATTCAGGGAAAAAATTGATGTCACCAAACGGTTGAGACCTCTCAACAAATTCTTTAATGTTATAGGGAAGAAAAGGAGAAGGTCATGAAGGCCAACTTCAAAATCGGACGTCTGACGGCGGACCTCGCCCAGACGTCGCTCGAGTTGGGGTCGTCGTTGGCCAGGGGTAATTTCTCTTTTTTATGAATGTACTAATAAAATCATTTGCAGAAGAAATCCTGCGCCAAGAAGTCCTTCTCCTCCGCGCTAGGCTCGCCGAAGCCGACGAGGATAGGGTCAGGCTGGCTGCCCTACTCCAGGTTACTAAAAAACTATAGAATAATCACCTGTATAGGCTTGGGAGAGCAGTTACTGCTTTAACTACCCCAGATTTGCCTGCAAAACATTATCGAACCCATCTGAAGCTTTTTTCTATCTCAATCAAAGCTTATGTGTTGAAACTCCTCGACAATATTTTCGTCAAAAATGCGGGAATTTTTGGCAAAAACAAAAAAATATAGATAAAAATGTAGACGCGCTTTGAAGTCATTCTTATCACTTTTGCCGATATTTCGAAATGGTCAAGCTGTTTATTACAACATTTACACCTAATTCAGAATTAAAATTCAACGAAAATTCTTTCAAAAACTTTTTGAAGCTTTTTCTTTTTGAACCTACTTTTTAAAGCCCCTTTTCGGAGCCTTTTCTATTATTTTTGTTTTTTTATATCTTCTAATTTTTTCAATCAAAGTTAGCCAAATTTTTTTTTAACCAAATTATAATAAAAAAGGCTGTTTCTAAAACATAAAAGCTTTCGACTTCAAAAAAGATTCAAACTTTTCAGAGCTGCTTTCATTAAAATTATTGCCGTGTTCAATTTGATTACGCGAAATGCAACATACTCGTTAGAGAAAGGAAAAGATCCCTAAATTTTGGAGAGTCAGAGACCATTTTGCGTTTCGCGGAATCAAATTGAACACGGCATAAATATGTGAAAAAGTTAGAAAGCTAATTTCACAAACTTTTCAAACTGATAATTCTTTATGTAAAGATCTCGCTATTCAAATCAGTGTACCTGAGAATTTTCGAGTGAAGGTAAATTGGAAGACTTCGCGTTGTGGTTTCTGAAAATGTAATCGGAACTAAACAAATGGGAAAAATTGGCTCAAACTTCCTATTCCATTGTACAAAGAATCAGGGCAACGGAAAGAGTTTATAGATTTGAAATAGAGAGAAAGACAGTTTTACGGATCATTCTTATTCGTCCGATTGAAAAGTAGAAAAACAATTTTAGATGGACCAGGCCAGTACCAGAAAGCGGAGAGGAAGTTCAACGTCCCACTCGGACGAACCCTCCGTGAAGAGGTCGCGGAGTGAAGAGAGTGGAGGGGAGGCCTCGTCAGCCGGAAGCCCGGACGTTTTCCGGACGCCGGAACGTGGCGTCGAGCATGCCAGAAATGGCCACGACGCCACTTCCGGCCAAGAAGAAGAAGAAGAAGAACGGGAGCCGCAGTTGGAAGAAGAGGACGAGGTCGTCCCGGAGAGCGACCAAGAAGAGCTCTCCGAGTCCTCTTCTTCCGGCCCACCATCGCCGGCCCCGTCGACCCCGCCCCGATCCCCGCTGCCGAGACCGACGCCCCCAGCGACGCCACCAAGGACGCCCACGCCGCCGGTTCAGCCAACGAGACGGGTTAGTTTTCAGCGGAAAATGGTCATCAATAGTGAAATGAGAGGATCTTGAACAATCTTGAACGCAAGTTTTTGAATGAAAAGTGCTGGAAATCATAATTTAAAGAATCAAAAAAGCGGAGAACAAAAAAAATTTTATCGTTTCGTTTCCGCGTGAAGTTCTAGCGCATGAAACTGAAACGAAAAACATTTGAAAATCGATAAATAAAATATTTGAAATCATTAAATTGGAAAATTAGTTTTTTCAAATTAGCATGGACGGCCAATATTTTCTAAGTCTACTTGAACAAGCGCTTCCTACGACGGAGAAATAGAAATTTTATAAAAAAATCACAATTTCAAAAATTTTTGCCACAGATCTACTCAACTTTTTAACTGCATTTTTTTGCTATGTTCTTAACCTTTTTTCCATTTAAAGCTATTTTTTTAAAGTAATTTTTTTGACTCGCGATGAAAAGCTTTAACTCATTTTGAAAATGAAGTTCTTTCTACTCGAACAAGAAAACGGAACTAAATGGCTTAAATTTTCATGATATTTATGTATAAAACTTTTCTCGTACCTGTCACTGGATTGAAAGTGGAAACCCCAATCAATGAATTTGCCAACCTCTCTGAAGAGACTCGTTTAAGATGTCAGAAGTTTGAAGTTTAAAACGTGCAAAATTCCGATTCATCACTGCATAGGAATTCAAAAATAAGTAAAAAATGATCAAAGTGAACGGCGAAAGAATTCGTTTGCGTAAAATTCGAAAAACTCAGAATCTTAAAAATAACAGATTTGAAAACAAAAACATTCATGAGAAAATTATCTGAAATAAATGAGAAATAAAAGAATAATCACTAGCCTTTTTGAAAGAAAAGTTTGAAATAGAGGTCTTTCGATTAGAAAAAAAAATCTTAATAAACAAATTTTGATTGTTTTTTTTTTCAATATCAGAAAAGAAAACAGTTTGAAAAAATAAAAATTAGAAACAAACACCAAACTTTTTTACCTTCAAACTCCAGTTGCTTTCGTTTTCATCTTCTTATAGACAACAAGTTACAGCCCTAGTCAATGATTTCGAAAAAAAGAGTCGGATCTGAAAATAATTATGGAAAACGAAGCAAAATTCAAAACAAAAAATAACAAATTTTAATGGAGAAAAGCGATTGTCGTTCCGATTTCGAGCAAAGTGCTTCAAAAAAAAAAATCATATATAATGAAAAAAATCCACGAAATATGTTTCGAAAACGAATACTTTTAAAATTAGTTACAGGTGGCTAAGCTCAATCATGAAAAAAACCTCTTGAAAAACGAGTATCGTAAAGCATGAATCTGTGAATAAATTATTATTATTAAATTAGAACGAATGATTATTCTTTCATTGGTTTGAGAAAAAGTTTTCCTTTGATTATATGAAAACAACTATACCTTTTTAGCAACGGCGCGCCCAGGCGGTCATGGGGGTCCTCAAAAGGTCGAGCAGGATCGGCAACACGCTCCCTGGCCCCCAGCCCAAGCCGCCGGTGGACGCTCAGCCGATCCCGTTGGCCGTTCTGGCGCCGCTGACGGCCGCCGAAGTCGGCGCAACAATCCAGACGAGGCTGGCGGACTACGACAGCGGGGTTTACATCCAGAACCTCGCTGTCGTGGTCAAGTTGGGACGTTACCTCACGACGGCACGCAGACTCTCGAGGAACCTCCCGTCGTCCGTCAAGGACTTGCAGGACCTCGAGAGTCTGAAAGAGAGTCTCTCTCGCCTGTTTTGAGGTCAGTGCTCATTCAAATTTAGCCTTTTTTAGTCATTAATAACCGTGAAGAACAATAACGAATCGAAACAATAACATTAATCAGGAAACTTGGAGAAAATCTTTGCTTTTCAATTGGAAGAAAAAAAATGAAAAAAAAAAACCGCGATTTACGTTTTTAGGGTGACACATCGATTAGAAACCAAAAAGAAAAAAGTTTAAAAGGTCACGAAAAACTGACTGAAACATGGCGATATGACATTCATAGTGATTCTCATGAGAAAGTTATGACAAAAAAATGCCGGAAAATTCCCTAGTGGTTTTAGAAAACTGGAACAGTCGTCAATGAAAAAGCAAAAAAGATAACTTACCAGTCTGACGCAAGGGAAAAAGCGAACTCGCTGGCGGTACATTGACGAACTCGCAAAAATCTCGCTCTGCCTCGCATTTTTCTAGGCGCGACCTCGCATTACGAAAATTCTCCAAATGCGAAAGCGCCCCAAGGAAAATGCAAGACCACCGCATTTAAGAAGCAGCTTTGTTAACAAAACATTTTTGAGGTATTCAATGTACTGCAAGCAACCTCGCTATTGCCTTCACAGTTACTTTTTGTTGATAAAACACCCATAAAATTTTAATGTGCGTAATTGCGTCGGTGTGATTAGACCAAATTCATAACCTCAGGTTTAAATTTAACAGGAGCCTTTTTTAATTAGAGACTTTTTTCAGTCAAATTGAAAATTATTGCGTTTTTGTTATTTTTCCTTCTAATGAATAGCCGAATCAAATGCTGCTTGATTTCTTACACAACTCATTCTGAGAAACCGTAGCCTTCAATTTTTTTCAAGTTTCTCTCGATAGCTGAAAAAACAGAACTTGACTTCCTTCTTATCAAACATTGTGAAAAATATCTGTCGAATATTTACTTTTCGGAGCTTGAAGGTCTTCATTGAGATATTTTTCAACTGAAAAGCCGCTTGTGAACCGTTGAAAAACTTATTATTTTAAGGTCTCCCCAAATGTCAACTTCTCGCCGTGCTCGCTGCCTTCCGCTCACCCTTTTCGGTTAGTTATTTTCTTATTAAAAAAGCTAGGGTCGTGGGAAAAAAATATAGCTCAGGACCCTTTTTCAATGGCTCAAGCTAGCCGTGGATCAGCTATAAAAAAAGTCTGAGAGTTTCGTAGCTTGAAATTAGAATCATATTTCTTATTTACTGATTTTTACATCCATCAAAATTTTTTATGATGTAGAATAGAAATTTATCTTAATTCTTCAAAAGCAGGAAATGGCTTCGTTTCTTTTCAAAGGATGCTCGTTGGTTCGCTATAAATTTAAGCTCATTCAAGTTTTTTATTTGAAAAAAATCGAGGAGCAGTCGAAAAAAAATAATAATTCTGATCATTTTTGCTGAAGTTTGTAATAAAAAAAAAATTTAAACAGTGTATTCTGTTTGTTCATGAAACTCAAACCGGTTTTCTCAAGAAAATTAGAACGTAAAATACTTGCCTTCTTCTGAAAACTCGAGCGAGGGTTCTCGAACAACCGAAATGAACGGAAATTGGACTCCTGAAGTTCCCGGGTGCTCTCAAAATAATTTTATTTGAATTTTTGTAAAAAAAGGTTTTATAAAAAAAGTAAATGAAATGGAGAAAGCTTTTTTTGATGAAGTTCAAATGGTGAATTTCGTTGATTCATAATATTTATTTCAATTGTAGCAAAAAAATATGTTTTTTTATAAATATATTCTATTATATTCATATCGTTAAAGCGTCCGAGCTCGTTAGAAGTTAAATTAATTACAAATTTATTTTTTGACTTTGATTCAAATTATTATTTTCAGCTGCCCTCCTTCTTTTTGTCTCGGTCAAGCGATTTTCATCGTACCGAAGAGGAGTGGAACACGGTCTTTCGACCGTTAGTACAACCTCATAGGAACGAGGTAACTTTTGAATCACTTTTGCCTTATTTTATTTCTCCCTTTCAGCAAAAATCGTTGGTCTTTGGTTTTCTCCCATCCTTGCTGAGGATCGTCTCGTGGTCTTTCATTCACGGACGTCGTCTCCTTTCTCCCCACCAAACTGTAAGTTTTGAAAAACTTACTGACCTATTGCTTTTATTAACCACGACTTTTTTTGATGGTTAAAGTCGTGATTGGAAGTTATCTCATAATCCAAGGACTTATTTCAGACTTCATTTGAATCGTTTTTCGCGCTCAGTCGCCAAGGCCGACAACAGGCAGGACCATACTGACGGTGACGGTGGAATGACGACAATATTGGACAATTTGAGGTAAAAAATCCGCAAAAACTTGACTTCGATCTAGAAATCAGTCATATAGATCTCCTGAATGACAAAGAAAATTAAAAATGTTCAAAAATCGAAAAAGCTTCAAAAGCTGTCAATCAATTAACAGAAACTTATCGAAAGCAAAAAAACAAATACGAGTTTTGGAAGTGACGTTTTTTGAAAAAAAAAAAGAAAATAGACTTGAAATCTTAGTTTTTTTTTTGTTCAGATTTTAATGAGCAAGATTGAAATATTTGACTAAATTTTTGAAAACCAAACGCTCCCATAGCCTGGATTCGATGTCGTTCGAGAAAAAAAGAAATTCTTGAGACATTTCCATTGAGTAAGAATTTGGAACTGCTCATTTCTCTGTGTTGGTCACAGAAAATGTAAATTTTGAGCGATAATTCTTCCAAAAAAATACCTTATCCGGTTTTCAAAAATAAAAAATGTCTCTTCTATAATTATATAAAAGAAAGATTCTTGTTTCAAGGAAACCAGATTCGCCTTTTGATTATTTTCTCAGCTTTATTCGAAAATAAAGTATTTTTTGATATTCTTATGAAATTCGAGTCGTTTTTCAACCTTCATAGTTAGTTTTTATGAACACACGTTTTTAATTGGCGCAATTTCATTTTTGAGAAGTTTTCTGAATTTTAGTTTTGTTGTGCAGAAAATAGTTTAACCATTTCATTTGTTTTTCCTTCAGAAAAAGGAATCGTGGATCTTTTTTCGTGGTAATGACGGCAACTTCGCCCAATCGAAGTTTTTGGTGTTTTCTGAAGGTCTTGAACAACTAAAAAAGAAGTCGACAGACTATTCTTCTCGCAGGTAAGGAAATTTGATGATTATGTGGGTCAAGAATAAGTTTAGAATAAAGTCCGTTCGTTTTATTGCTGAACGAATCGCGAAGGAGGTTCTTTTGGACGCTAATAGTTCTTCCATGATTTTTCGCCGCCGCTTTCATCACTCGTGAGTAGTTGGATGGTTTTTGGAAACTTGAAAATTTCCTCATACAGCAAAAATGAAAAAAGTTTTATTGAAAAACAAAAATCTTATATTTCATTTTTCATGTGATCAAAGAGCGATCTCAACTGAAAGGGGCTTTTGAGCAAGGTTTCAATTTATTAGATGAACATTTTCGAAGTTTTTCACTTGCTGTCTAGGGATCACTTAAGAGTGCTGAGGCTACTAAAGTGGTAACTAGAAATGCCCCGACATGTCCGGTTCACGTCCCGCTCGCGTTACCAAAGTCCGAGAAATAATATATATATATAAATATATACAAAAAAAATAGCTTAGCCCTGGAGCTCACTTTCAGCCGACTCGAGCGCCTGTAAAGACTTACCTGTTTTGTTTACTATATTGGGACCTTTTTTCTGACTTATTTTGTGAATGGCTATGTGAAATGCTGTGCTCACGCACCCAACTGAATACTGCTTTCATTATTCCTTTCTAATCGTCTTCTCGTTGGGAAAAGACAAGGGAGGTCATTTTAGTGTACCTTTTCGAATTTTTTGATGAAAATCAGTTCTCTGAAAGTTTGGATGAATTGCCCCGCCGTTTTCTAACTTGTTAAATGTGAATTCCGGGAGTTTTTTAACCTTGCATTTGGGGTTTGAATTATTAGAGAAAGAACTGAAGAATTTTCGAGCAAAGATTCAGAAAAAGCCAATCTTGACACAAAAATAACCTCCCTTGTTGAAAAAATTTCTCCATCCCAAATATTCCTTTAGGGAGTTTCACCACGGAAAAACTACCGCGATATCCATTCTCCGGCTTTTCTCAACTACATCGTTATCGAAAGGTCGACGAGCGACTGGAAACGAAATTCTTCTGAGTAGTTTTATTGTTTTAGCTCCCTTTCCCTTTGCCGTTCAGTTTGGATTGGCCCACTTTTTCCCGTTTCTTTTCCCCCTGATTTGAAAAATTCATCATGTGCCATAGTTTTTCATTATTTTTTTCATTATTTTCAATATTTTTCCGTTTTTTTCTTCTTCTAGCATTTTTGTTCTACTCGACTGTTTTTTTGTTTTTACTTATCATTTTTTTATTTCACTGAGCAGTTCATTGTTCTGCCTGATCTCATCTGTACTATGGTTATAGTTTTTTTTATTTTTTCCACTTAGTTTTTTATCCGAATTTTCTCAGGCTCATTTTCCATCCATTCTTCCGATCTATTTTCAATAATTTGTATCACGGAATATCTAAAAGAGCCTTACAAAAAATCAAAAAAATTAAAAAAAAAAAATTAAAAAAAAAAAAAAAAAATTAAAAAAAAAAAAAAAAAAAAAAAAAAAAAAATAAAAAGTAATGCCGTGTTCAAAGTAATTCCGCGAAATTCAAAATAGCCGTCAGAGAAAGAGAAAGATAACTAAATTTTGGAGGGTCAGAGACCATTTTGCATTTCGCGGAAATTACTTTGAACACGGCATAAAAAAAAAGGCCAACTCAGTTGTATTTATTTTTTGTTTGTACCATCTAGCACTTTTGTCCATTCCGGGCATACCGTCAAATCGTTGCAGCGTCAAGCCGAATTTCTCAAGAAATCTCGAGAATCCGTCGATGTGAATGGTTAGCTTTTTAATTGGAAAATTACATTGACGAAAAATTTCAGGAAGCTCTATTTTTATGGAGAAGAAGTCGACAATACTTCGAAATTTGAAGAAAAATGAAGCCGGCAATACTTCATACTTTGCTCAACTTCGGTTTTGGTTAGTTTTCTGCTTTTTCTACATGATAAAATGAGATAATCTTCAGAAAAACCGAAAGTTTCAAATCAATGAGCAAGCTCCCCGCACAAGGATGGGACTTTTCCCATCCGGAAAAATTTTGCGATTTCTGTGATTCCAGCTTATCATCATCAATATCCATATTTATTGGTCAGAGTCCTTCTCGGTTAGTTTTCTGATCTACTTGAAAATCATACGGGAAACATTCAGGGAAAAGCTGCAAAGACGTCTTTCATCAGCAGGAATGAACTGAACCAGAATAGAATGTTCGGCTTACGTGAATCCAGCTCTGTCCTCAACGACAAATTGTTTTTACTTTCTCGGATAGCGGCGATCCTCGAAATATCAAACAAGAGGTAATTTAAAAAACTACAAACTCCATTGACAAAAGGAAAATTTCAGTTTGAAGTGGACAAATTCGGAAACTAGACGCCGCAATTCCATAAACTTTGGAAACCTCATCGTCGGAAAAAAAAACTTTTTCCTTGAAATTACGCTCCAGGTGTGTAACCTGATCTTATTTACAGAAAAAAACATTTTTATTCAGATTTCAATAAGAGCAAACTCCAAGTAACTATGAGAAATTCGACTCATATAATCCTACTTTCTACATTTACCGGTCCCAACTCTCATTCGGTCTTTGAATAGTTACGCTCCAGGTGGGTAACCATATCTTATCAACAGGAAAATGAAAGATTTATTCCAGATTTCAATAACAGCGAGCTTAATATAATGAGAAAGCCGATCAGTTCAACTCATATCATCATATTTTCTATATTTTCCCGTTCCAATTGGAATTTGGTCTTGGAAAAGTCTCCCCAAGGTTGGTTAATTTTCGAAATTCGAAAAATATTCTCATTTTCCAGATTAAAAACGGAAAAAAAAAATCGCCATTAAGCCATAATTTCGGCGTTGAATTCAGCCCTGAAAACCTGATATTCTGCAAATTGTCTTGGTTAGTTTCCTAATAAGTTTAAAAATCATAATAAACTTTTTTCAGATAGCTGACGGTTGAAAGCTCAGTTCTCAAAGAAAAATTGAATGATATAAAAAAATAGAAGCGGGACTTCGAGAAGAAAAACGAAAACCGTTTTTTTCCTGCTTTTCGAAAAACAGGGCCTCTAAATGGTGAGTTATTTTGCGACCAAAACTTGATAATTTTTCGAAATATTCAGGCCAAAAAGAGTGTCGCTCGGAATCGTATCAATTTCCAGCCTTTCGGACGATTCTTTGCTTTTTTCGTTCGAATTTTCGCAGTCGCAATATTTTGAAGCGGCTTCTGAGCTACTAAACGTTATCAATGGTAAATTTTCCGATTGGTCCAATTTTTATAACGAAAGAATTTTAGAAAAAGCGTTATAAATGGAAGATCTCCGTACGAACTTATGAAGAGAAGTTCTGTCAAATCAAGAAGAAAACTAAATTTCTTCTGGATCGTTATCCTTCGAGAAGATCTTCCTCCCTTTAGTAAGATAAGAAAAAAAAAAAAAGGAGAACAAAAAAAAAAGAAAAAAATGAAAAAATAACAAAAACTCCTTCCCCCACTTCTATTGTCCCCCTTAGGTAATCAATCTCTTTTTATTGTTCTCGATATTTATTTTACTTTGTATATCAAAAACATGGAGCGTCTTGAAAAAGCTCTTCAAGACGACTTCATTGGTGAAAAACATGTATTGAAATCAATTCTCATCCATTTCTTTCCGCGTTTCGATACATGATCTTTTTCACCATTTTCGAATCAAATTTTTCCATTCAAACGCTTCCAAAAGTTCATTTTCACTGTTTCGGAGCATTTTTTGACTTCAAAAGACCTGTTTTTCGCTTTTTCCCTGGACACGCCATTCAATTAATTTCTGAGTCAAAATTCAAACATTTTGGCTCAAGAAATTCATATTTCAGAAGTGTCCAAGGAAAAATTCATTTTTAATCAACTTCTTTCCATCCAGTCTTTCAGAACTGTACGAATTGTCAGTTTCTGAGAATTTTTTGGCGTTTTTCAGCCTTTCGAGACATTTTTTTTGCTTTTTCCCTGGACACGCCATCACAACATTTTCCGAATCAAAATCCAATCATTTTTGCTCGGAAAAGTCTCATTTCAACAGTGTCCACGGAAAAAAAGACATTTTTTCATTCATTTCGAATCTCTACGAAATTTTTGAACTCAAAAAAACAATTTTATTTTTCACTTTTTCCAAACATTTCCGTTTTTTTACAATGAACACGCAAAAGCTTTCACATTTCGATTCAAGTCGTGATCATTGTGAAAAACCAAAAAAACTCATCAAAAAAATAATTCTTATATTTAGTCGTTGCGGAAAATTTCATTTTCACTGTTTCGAAGCATAATTTTTGGCTTTTTTTAGACTTTTCAAGACATTTTCTCAATTTAATCTTTGGACACGCCTTTTCACTGACTTCTAGGCGAATTTGCAACAATTTTTGCAGAAGGAATTGGTATTTCAATAGTGTCCAACGAAAAAAAATTTGTAAAAAAAGAATTTTTTTCGGTCCTTCGAAGCTGTACGAGTTCTCAGTTTCGGAACACGTTTTCGTTTTTTTCAAACAATTTTCGTTTTTTTCGCAATCAACACGAAAAAAACACTTTTTTTGTTTTTCAGTAACGTCGTGGAAACCGAAAAAGTAAAAAAATTTCATTTTTTTCATTTTTCTCAAAAACGTAATTGCTTTCAATATTTCTGAAAAAGAAAATTATTTTGAATTTCCTATTGCATAAATCATTATAAAACTTTTTTTGAATCAATTTTTCGAGAAATTTAGTTTCAAAATAGCTATTTTCAGTTTTCCAAAGGGAAAAAAAAATGTTCTGGTTTCCCAAAAATAGTAAAATTTCATTCTTTCTAAACATTTCTCTTGCTTTTCGAAATGTTCAGCTTCAGTCGGTCAGCTGAAACTCTTGGTAATGATTCCAAAATTTAGTGACTAGAATAAATGGGACTTTTCTTCGTCTTTTTTTCAATTTGATTCAAATTTAAGTTTTTTTTGCTGGGAGTCATGAAAATTTTAGCGTTTTTTGGCTTTCAAAATGTTTTTGCGAATACTGAGAAAGTTTTCAAAATTGAAAATACCTTTTTTTACGGTTGTAACGCCCTAAATTACCCTGAGAGAACTTTCAGGAACCCCAATATTTCGGTCGTTTTATGATTCAAAGTGTTAGAAAGAAATTGAATACCATGTAGACTTTGAAAGTAAAAAATAAATTGAAGGAGGATGGACTTTTTTGAACGTTTAAATCGGAGGAGGAGGATTTTAAAATATCAGAATATTTCTCTTAAAATCACTAAGGATTTAAAAGTAAAATATCGACTTTGTAATATTTATAAAACTGGAGGAGGATGGAATTTTGTAAACTTTAAAAATCGGAGGAGGAGGAACTTTTTGATATCAAATTTCTTGCTATTAGAGAATATTTTCTGAGTAGAACTTCAAAATGGAGCAAGGATTTCCTTATTATTTTTTTAACTTTTCGATCAACAGTACTTATTTTCAATAGCTCATATAAATTGACGAGATTTTTTCTTAATTCCGTGTTTTTTCTTCACTCGAAGTCTCTCAACCGGCCGAGGCTACCCTAGAGTGTACACGGCGTCCGTGCCCGATCTCCGCCATCACCGCCGTTCCCGTACCTGCGAAACTGAGGGATCTACTTGTGGAAGAACGAGGCGAAGGACCGTAAGACCCTGCTTTCAATTCAATCGACTACACGTTTGACTTTTTTCGCCAAAGGAGGTGTCAGTACCGCTCAAAAGAGCAATTTTTTCACCGCCTAGTCGATTCCATCTGACTAAAACAACCAATTAATATTGATGAAATTTTGATTATTTAGTAAACTACGGATTTCGCATCGAAAGTTACCGTTTTTTCTTTTAAACAAAAACTGTTTTTTTTTTCTAATTTTGAGCGAGTTTTCGAGTTCTTCCGGAGAAAAGGATAATCAGGAATTATTTTGCCAAAAAAATTTCATTCTCAAAGTTACTGTTTTTGGAGGAACTTCGATAGAAGAAAAAACTAGCTCTCTCCAAAAAACACCATTTCAAAGTCTTTTGTTTTCGAAAAACCGTAAGGGGTTAGATAATGGGGTGGGATCAAGTAAGTTTGAAACAGTTTCTGTACCGAGTTAATTGACTTTTTTTTCAGACCGGTTACGGTAGAAGAGATCCGGAGGACGGAGATGCAAGCCGGGAAGAGTTCCTGTAGCGCAGTCCGAGTGCGTCACGGTGCTGATCTTGCGTGGCTAGTTCAAACCTTTTTCTTTGCGAAAATTCTTTTTTTCATAATTTCCGTCAATCTCAAAATTTATGAGTATGTTTTTGAAGATCAAAACCCGGTTAATTTGGAATTTGGCGATCGACAACTTGTTTTTGAAGGGCGAGAAGACTTTTTTTTTAGCGTCTCGGAGCTTTTACTTACTTTTATCAGAATATGAAAATTCAAAAAAGTTTCTATTTTTGGATTGAAAATGTTAAATATAACCGAATTTGTGAAAATCAGTAGCCATGCAAGAAATAAACTCGGAAAAAAAAAACCTTGTATGGAAACTTTCCTTCTATCTAGAAATTCAGACCTCACGAAATGACGGAAAAAGAGAGAGACAGCAAAAATGTTTCATAAGAGCCTATTAAATCGCCCAGAAAAGTCACACCGAAAAAATCTTCGATATTCTGCATGGGGTCCTTGCAAGAAATTTTCCAGTTGCCTTTTTGGACCCCCAGAAAGTCTTTCCGAATTCGTTTAAAATTGTTCATCTCCAAAATCATCATCCGAGAGCGACGTTTTAGATCAAAAAATCGGAAATTTTTCTTTTGAAATGGACTCAGTTTCATATTACCATCCAACGAGATGAGTTCAATACAAACCGTTGAGGAACCTCTAAGGCAGGCCCCCGTTGGGCGGAAACGACATAATTTACCGGAGAAGGTGCTCTACGGTGACTACTGCCGTTAGTCTTTATCGCTTCGAGTGATCTCCTGGATTTGAAAGGGTCTGTGCGCGGGTAAAATATCCGCGGGCGCTTACTGGCCAATATGTTTTTTGAGAAAATGATTTTTCAGATTTCGAATTTCTATAGCTGCTTCAGTTTTATTTTCAAAACGGTTGAGCTGTACAAAAAAGGAATGAATAAAATTATAGCCAAAAATATAAAAATTCTCTAGCTCTCTCTATCAAGTTTGGTTTAAATTAATTCTCCGAAATCCATGTCAGTCGTCTTGAGCACGCTTGCGCGTCAGGCTGGGCGGCCTGTCCCGGGTGGGCAACTGAAAAAACTGAAAATAGACAAAATGCGAAAAAAAAGAAAAAATTTTGAGTAAATTTGAAAAAAATGGTAGCGAAGTTCGAGAAAGAGATCATTTCAATTCATTTAGAACTCTCAGATAAAATACAGTCCCCCAAAAATTCTGAGAAGAGTTGAAAAATGATTTCAAAAAAAGCAAACCAAAAGTTTTCAAGTCTTTATTTTTTTTTTGAAGAATATTGGGGGCATAACATTTAGGGTGGGATCAGGTAAGTTCAACATATTTCTATTTCTGAGTTCATTGACTTTTTTCAGGACGGCCACGAGAGAATGGAGCGCCTCTACACAACGGGTCGTGGGTTAGAGGTAGGAGGAAATTTAAAAAATTGAGAAATTTGGCCAAGTTTCGAAAAAGTAGGACGCGTCTAGAAAAGTGCAAACTCGCGGCCAAAAATATGAGAGAAAAAAAAGCGAGATGTTTGCGAGCTCGTCAATGTACCGCCAGTGTCTCACGTTTATCACGGCAGTTATAGTCTGTTCAGATTTATTCAAGTGCAATGACGTCATTGAAAAACGCTCTGCGGGTGGCTCGCTCTCTGATTGGTTTATCGCATCATTAGGGACGGAGCTTGAGCGACGACTTGACATTCAAAATCTGAACAGACTATATTCTTCGTGAAAAGACGCTAAAACGTGTTTCATTTCGAAATTCCCGTTTGCGTTCGAAACTTGGTTGGGGTCAATTAAGCAACGAAAAAAGTGTTGCTAGGACATTTTCCTAGTTCATAAACCCGGAAAGTGAAAAGTAAAGCTCGGCAAAAATTCGAATAAATAGAAAAACTAGCAATTTTTTAAAACTTATAAAATTTTTAAAGCACATGCAGATTTTCGCGCGGGTGTAAACACATAGTGCGCCGTCGGTGTTTACGAACTCATTTTTTAATACATTTTTGTACTAAAACGGATATTTCACGCCTTTTCTACTCAATTAAACCTAAAATTGCAACTGATCATGTTTTTCGTGGACGCTTCTTTTATTTTGAATTCTTCTCGAGCGAAACTTTATATTTTTCGAAGCGTTTCAGCTTCAAAAAAAATCATTTCAGTTTTTCCAAGCGAATTTTCTTGAACTTGCATCAAACTATCTTCCAATTATGGTTTATTTCATTACTTTTCCGCTGATAAACGTAGAATATTTTACAAGTGTTATTCTCATAAACGAATTCAAAAAGTTAGATAACGTGAAAAGATCTTATTTCGGTTTGGTTCAGCTGGGAATTTCGCGAAGTCGTCTGAACCTATGGACTTTTAGGGTAGTCTGCAGCAATTGGCGCGATTGAAAAGCTTCGGATTGCCTTAGATGCTGGATTATGCATTATGAACCATAGTTTGAGTTATTTCAGTCTGTTATTTGCATCGGAATAAAAATTCGAAAAATTCATAGTCTGCTTTTTACCTTTTTCATTCATTGGTTATTCAATCTTTTGAATTCAGAAGTGATGGCGAGATGGCGACAACGGGAACTTCAGCGAGTGAAACTCGAAAGGAAGATCTATCGGTTTAATAACAAAGGTTTTTTCCAATGTACAAGGTTGTCAATTTCCAGCCCTTCTCGCATTTTTGAAGAAGTTCGACGAGCTGACCTTTTGATTCGCGTCCAGAAGCTGTCAAACTAACTCAACGTCTTTCTCTTTTTTCTCTGATTTTGGTCACCTCGATTTTTTTCAACTCTCCTCTGCTCGTATAAAGGACGCAAGTACTAAAAAGCGAAAAAAAAAAATCATATTTGATTATTTGTTGAAATTTTTGTTTTTGTTTTTATTTTTGGACCTGTTTTTCAGATTTTCTCGACTTTCCATGCGATCAGGCTTCCGATCCATTTCTAAGCCCGGCCCAAAAAGCTCAAGTTTTCTTTATTTCGAATATCGAGGTTTTTTTTTTACAATAAAAGTCATTTTTTTGGTTTTGTTTGCTTATAGTTTCGCGGTAACTATGATTTAACAAGTCAAAATATTATAGGGTGGCAGGAAAGAAATGCGGGTTTTAATGTTATTTTATTTTATCGTAATAACAAGGTTATCCCAAATAAATCCGAAATGTAATTTCCATCTGTATTAACACCTTGTCAGCAACGCTCACGCAGAGAATGGATACTCTCTCTGAAAACTGGGCCGCATACGAGTCAAAGAAGTTGCACGCCCAAAAGTGGACTTCATTGGATTTTTTGAATTTTTTTTTGGGGTGTGACTCCATGATTCGGACGGATGATGAATGCGAAGAGCCATGTCTGAGCTTTGTAGCGAGAAAAGCAGAACTGTTTAAAACAAAAAAAAAAAATGAAAAAACTGTTTATTGCATCTTCAATGTAAGATTACATGTGCAATCGACTTTCATTGGTTTGACTGTGTTCAAACGGCGGCAGGAGCTGTGGCTTAGGCAGAGAAGTTGAGAATTTCGCTCGTAGAACATCAGGTACAAGAGAGGTCGTAGGAAGAAGTACGGTGCCGGCTTTCCAAAGGCCGATGGCAGAGCTTGAGCCTTTTCGCTGCATGCAGCTCCCAGTTTCATCTACCCCGGAGGGATAAAAGGCTTGGTCGACCTCGGGGGGACTCGAACCTACGACCTTGCGGAAGTTAGAAATGAGTTACGCCAGCTTTTTTGGAAATTTTATGATAAAAAAAAACGAATCTCATATTTTATGTAGGAAAATTGAGCAGAAAAAAAAAAGAAATTTTTGTTAGTTTTTTTCAGCAAGATCTGGTGTTTCATAAGAAAACATATATAATACTATTTTAGGAGATTCGCGAATTTCAAAATAACCGTCAGAATGGGAAAAGATAACTTAATTTTGGAGGGCCAAAGATAACTACGAATTCCGCGGAAATTACGTTCAACAAGGCAATAATTCATACTAGCGGTTTTTGAACGTTAAAAATATTCATCCGTAGAATATTCAAGAAAAAG
>CAJGYM010000100.1:0-254920 GCA_904845305.1 Caenorhabditis auriculariae
AACAGCCGAGGTTCTGATCTTTATTCAAAATTTTTCATCTTCCATTCAACGTCTTCTTTAAGCTGAGAAGTTATTGAAAAATCATGGAAAAATATGCAACCGACTTTCGATTTTTTTCTATGGTTCATATATCTGTTGACCTTTGCCTATTTGGACACTTTTCGAGAATAGTCATTACAAATTATGAGTTTCTACATAGAAATTGCGCTTAGTACTGTAGTCTGCTACACAATTATGTCTAAGTGCGTTCATAATCACAAGTTCTCAGCTTCCTCAGAAATCGCGACCACTTTTTATAGCTTCTCAGCGAACATTCCTCTATGAATTGGGCAGATTGATTCAACTATTTTTTTCAGTAGTTTACTTTTTAACTCCACTTTTTCGTTATTTGCCGGCGTTTCAAGTTTTTGGCAAAAAAAAGTGGACCATTAATAAATAATTTCCATACAAGAACTTTAAAAGTTGAAGATTGCGGGTTGAATATGATACTTTTATATATTTAAAATACTATTATGCGCATAACCATTAAAAACCCAAATGAACAAAAAAGAAATTTCATCGAAAAATCCGGATATCTCTTGTAAATTCCATTTTTCAGCTTTTTCAGAAAAAAAGACTTTTTTTCCTTTTCAGTCCCTTTTACCTCAAACTTTACCTTTTTCTTCTCTCTGCCACACCAATTCTCCTCTTAAAATGACTTTCTAACATATAACATGAAATAAGTTGAAAAAGAACTAATTTTTGAACTTTTTCCGAGAATTTGTCGAGTGTAATAAAAAGCTTAGAATTGATAAGCGATTTTGAAGTAACTGAAAAGTAAAATATATCTTTATTTTGATCGTAAATCCGCCATATTTCAATTTTTTTTTTGTTTGAGATAACTCTTTTTTTCTATTCGATAGTTTGCTTTGATTTCTTCAAAGCCCAACCCCGATAACCAGTTACAATCTTTACAGTTTCCGAATGGGTGTTAGTTATTACACAATAATATTGACATTATTTCTCGAAGTTGCAAGCTTAACGGCCAACGGCTTCGTTATCTATGTTTTCTACCGGTAGGTAATTAGTTATATTCAAAAATACTTTTGATATTTTTTTAAAGGAAACCTTCTTTGCGTTCCATTACAAACCTTCAACTCATAATGCTTTTTATCGATTTCTGACTGGTTATATGCCTTGGCTTGTAAGTTTGCTCTGATTTTTGTCGAATGAAAGAAAGCAAAGACTTTGATTTTTTTATTTTAAATTTTTTAGCTATTCCTGGAATGTCTTATCTGTTTGTCAATTGGAGTCCCAATGGCGAGTTTTTAGATCCTTATATTACCGTTTATTCAAGCTCGCCTCTAATATTCGAATTCAAAGTTAATTTGACTTTGACCATAGCTGTAGCTTTAGATCGATGCTTGGTAAGTTATTCAAAATCAAACAGAAAGAATACACAAAAAACTCGGACGTTGGTAACGCTAACGGGAAGCGAAACGGACGTTTCGGGCCTTTCTGATGACTACTTTAGTAGCCTCAACGCTATTTAGATTTCTAGAATTGCATAGAAACGTCCGGAGCAAACCGGTTTGCGTTACCGAAGCCCGAGAAGTGGAACTTCCTAGCAGAAAAGTGCACTGGAGCGCACACCCCGTTATTAGAGAGAATCGAACTTTTTTCAGGCAACTCTCTGCCCTTTCTGGTATCACAAACGGAAAGGCAGCCATTATTTAATGGGCGTTGTTCTAATCGGATTATTATTTGGATCAATCGATATGATGATCCTCGTGAAATTCGGCGACATTCACCATGTTCCCGGCTGCACGGCCGGTACATGTTTCGCAGCCTTATCTGCGCGAAAATACTTGGGGTACAGTAATATGGTGAGCTTTTTCAATTTTAATTGTCTCTTCGTCGCTTCAAATATCCGATGAATCCTATTCAAAACTTCTCCTCTTTTGTAATATTCGCCAGACTCGAAATTTAGTTTAATTATCATCAGCTAACCTGATAATTTTCAGCTTTCTTAGTTCCCCTAATTTAACTCTACATTCTTTGTAACTGAAAAATGAACTTCTTACTGTAATAAAATCTTTTTTTCAGATTTTTGGGCACAATTGTAGCTATTCTCACGCTGATTATCATAATTAGGCTGAAATTTTACAAAGATAGTCGAAATATTCGATCGCTCGGCGCTCAGAACCAGAAAAAATTTTCTCAGGTTTTCGAAGTACTTTCCGCTCGGAATTTTGAGAAACTCAAGGCAAACCGAGTCGCCTGCGCCATTTTACTAACATCTCTGAGTTTTGGCACGTTTCCGAGTTTTATGATTGGTGCGGCAGAACTTTTCTCAAGTTCCCTTTTCATTTTCGCAACCATCGGTCCGTTTTACATCACTGGTTTGGTCTTGACAGGTAGGAAGAAGCCTAGAATTTTGGAAAACCCGATTCAATTTCAGGAGTTTCAAACGGGGTGATATTTTTGACATTGAACAAAGATGCTCGTCAAATTGTCCGGCAAGTTCTACCAATAAAGTCGGGAACTAGCAGATGCAATCACAATCCGGAAATTTCGAAAGGCTCACTTAGAAAGAAGCCTTTAGTCAACGCTGGAAAATTAGTGTGGACAGCGTCCTGATTAGATTATTGTTTAACATAATTTATACGTTTATTTGTGTAAAAATGTAAAAATAGTTTTTTTATGCCGCCGTGATTTTTTTGGATACGTGGCTTCGTATTACGAAGCGGTTGTTTCAATTTGCACCCGACTCAAAACGACTTTTGCTTCAACCCTTTTCGAATGGGGCTTTTTGTTCTGGCTTGCATTTTTTTTAAACACTCTCAGAAGGCTAAAAAATTAGAGGCGAAGAAAATATTAAAATCTCCCAATTTTGCTTGTTGCTCAAATGAATCTTTTTATTCTCCTTCTCACACAATTACAATAAATTTTTGTTTCAAAGTCTATATTATTTCTGTTTTTTTACACTGTTCTCATAACATCGTATGACTAGTATGAAACACTTTGAAGGTGTCGTCTTTTTTTGATTGAACGTTGGAGAGGAATCGGAAGCAAAATAACCTGTAAGGTTTTATGGATAGTAACAAAACGATGGTCGAAAAGAAGCCGTGAAGACCAAAAGTAAAGGTTCCAATGATACCAGCATCTGGAAAAAGCTTGAAATTGAAAATCCCGAATTTCGGACTACATCGCAAATTTCCAGAAGATCCCGTGAAGAAATTGACCACTTTCGAGAGAGTGAATGGAGACGCTAGAAATAATGCCGGTATGATCATCTGAAACTCATTGACCTCTTTGGGACTTTAAGGAACGGAATACCTGACAAATTAACGAGAAGAAAAATGTTTTTTGCTGCTCAAGCGTTCTTGCTGAGCTTTTACTTCGTGATTTGAACAGAAAATAACAAATTCGAAAACTGAAAAAGATGCTCCAAAAGCCGGAAATCGCAATGACTATCAGGAGACAAATCATCGATAAGTTTCCAGTGTCCAAAATCAAAGCTTGTGAGGTGAAAATATCTTCTGGGATACAACCGATTTTCTGTAGAAGAGTAGATGAGATTCGTATTCTTTACAATTTTCGCTTGAATCACTTGTGGAATGGCTTCTTGGCTATAATTAATAGACCTCGCCCGACTTGAAACGATTTACGCCAGCAATATTCGAAAGCATCCGTTAGAGCTGCCAAGTCATCCGACTTGGGACAAAGAATGTTACTGATATTATTAAAACTTTTTTTTCTCACGATATTATCTTATTCCGTATTTGAGCTCAAACTGGCATGACTGCACTATAACTTTAGTTCCGACTATGATGCTTTGAGCTATTCCAAATGCGATACAAAATTCACCTGTATCGCCAAAAGCTTCGCCGTTTCTTGATCCTCCGGGGCATTTAAATATATCCTCCAAAGCGGAATTCCTACAGATATGAAGAAAAAGAAGAGAAACGTATATCTTTTTCTGTCGTTGAAAGAGAACCAACTATCGTGAAGGGTTACACAATGGTGTCTGTTTTTCGAAAAAGAGCCATTATACTGGTTACTGTACCTAGAAGATTATTGATTAGGCTCTCGTTGATTAAGTGATGTTACATGGAGCGGCCGCAAAAGCGATCCCAAGTTGAGCTTCTATCGGGATTCCGAAAGTTCTGAATAAGCCATTTGAGTAAGCGCCCCAAATCGGATTGTAAGTTATAGGTAGGAATAAAATATTGGTCATGATATCTACCAGAAAAATGCCTGAAAGAGATAAATAAATTAACAAAATTAAATTAAAATATTTTACCATGCTTGACAATTGATAAGAAGCCTTTTGTATTGTTTCAACATGCTTGACGGTGATTTTTTGGTAATGCAATAAAAAGCCAGAATATTTGAAGGTAGGGTAAGAATAAAGCTGACATGGGCAGCCGTTCGAAGATTTTTTGCATTGAAGAACGGATGAGGCTCACAAACCGAGAAATTCATTTTTCCGTAATGATAGGAAAGTAGGAAGCAATGAAATGAAAAAGCAGGTGATTTTTTGGCTTTCTCAATCTCAGGTAATTGAATGGCCACCGTATTTGAAATAATGACAGCAACACTTTGTTCTTCTATTCAGGCTTCGAGAAAAATGTAGTTTAAAAAAAAGTTACACCTAATTTGTTCCGGCTTGGAAATGTGATTCCGTGACCGCATCTGGAATGATTCAGGGAGGTTGGATTCAAATCACAAGAAGATCGTCAGGATGGATCATACATATGTTTTGATACGCAAAACTGCTAGTCGTTTCAGGTAGGGCGCCTTTTAAAACAACCACAGCGATATATATATAGTATTATTAGCGATATTAAAAAAATTTTGAGACATCCTCTTCTAACTAGTAATAATTTAATAAGGAGCAAGATTTTTAAGAAATAAAAATGACCGGAAATATTTTTTAGAAGAAAGAAATTTTTGAAAAACCTTTTTTTGCCAATTTTTGGGGGATTTCGTTATGAATGAATGAATGTTTATTTCGCTCACAGACAGATCTGTGGCGTGGAGGAAGAGAACCATGAAAGTTATATTTGCCTCCACTTCGATAAAGTTCCACTTTAATCTAAAAATATTTTAGGTCGAAATCGAAGAGAATCAAAAAGAAAAGTAATCTATAAACGAGTTGAATCATTTTGTGAAATTTGCAGCTTCCTTATCAAAAACCAATTTTTCAAACAACTTTTAAATCTTCTTTGGTCATCCTCAAAAACCATAACTCTGTTTAAGCCGTTCCAGTATTTATACACGCGTTGCGTAATAAAGTTATAGTGAACATGATGGATTGGTGGTGGTTCGAGTTTAAGGCCGTTGCCTCTCAGTTGGTTTCGTCTATTTGATATCGTTTGTAATTTGAATGGAGATGGACACCAATAATAGCCATATATGAACTGATGTGTAATTATGATATCTTTTCGCAGACGCCTTGTCCATAGAGTGTCTAGAGAAAGGGATTTTAGTCTTACAGCATAGGTTTCTTTTGGGAGAAGCCGTTTGGTGAATTTTCTTTGAACCGATTCTAGCCTGTTTATGTCAGATTGGGTTAGTGGAGAGAATAGCTCCGATCCATACTCTAAAATTGGTAGAATTTTGGCTTTATAACAGTTCATAAAGTTTTTAACGGAAAAAGTGAAGCAACGGAAAAGATTATTGATTATACGAATGCTTTTTTTGACTATTATGTCGATATGATGATGCATTTTCAGATCGGAACTGAAATTAACTCCTAAATCTCTAATCACCTCTTGTTTGGGGATGGATTCCTCTCCTATTCTATAGTCGTTCCAGATTCCCCTTCTTTTACCATACCGCACATAGACGCTTTTAGAGCTAGAAATAGATAGTTGCCTTTCTAAAAGCCAGTATCTTATTGAGTTAATATCTGATTGCAGCTTGAGGTTATAATTATCAGTTTCTGAGCTTATGAATAATTTTTACGTCATCTGCATAAATGAGCATTTTGCTATGTTTTTACGACACTAGTTATATCATTTATGTATATCAAGAAAAACAACGGTCCTAAGCAGCTTCCTTGTGGAACCCCAGACAACACCTCGGTTTCGTTGGATACCTCATCATTAAGGCGGACAAATTGAGTTCTATTTGTTAAGTACTGTGAAAACCATTTGTGTAAGCGACCTACACACCCATAAGCTTTTAACATTTTAATGAGCCTCCTATGTGTGACTGAATCGAAAGCTTTACTAATATCTAAATATACAACGTCCACATTCTGATTTCTACTGGCGCACTCGATTAAAAACTTCTGTTTTTGAAGAAGTTGCGTCGTTGTATTTCTATTGTTGAGAAAGCCGTACTGTGAATCAGAGAGTATATTGTTGCTCCATAAGTGATTTCTTAAAGCTCGGACAGTAATAGATTCGAAAACACGACATGGAACGCATGTTAGGCTCACAGGTCTGTAGTTTTTCCGCTTTTTTTGAGGGCTATTTTTGAAAATTGGTCTAACTATTGATTTCTTCCAAAGAGAAGGCAATATTGAGGTATCCAATGACTTCTGGAATATTAATGATAAAAGGCAACGCTAGGGGAAGGGCAAGTTTTTTACATAAAATTGATGATAAGTTATCTAAGAAAAAAAAATTCGCTAACAGCTACACGCTCTTTAAACTCTTGAAAGACCAGTTTAAAAACCACCTGCCGGTAATTTTTCAAATAAAAAAATACGGTAAAGAAAAATGATTTTCTCAAAGTTTATTTTTTTGATTTTTTTCAGTGCTTCATTCTTTGCCTGATTAAATAATAACAGGTGATATTTCAAGATTTCAATTTTTTTTTCCTCATTATATTATCGTTTGAAAAATCTGTTTTTATGAAAAAAATTTAATTGTTTTTGAGCTTTGAAGTTCATTAATGAAAAACCTGTTCGAAGGTTTTCGATAATCGGAACACTGCAAACACTTAAACATTTCAATAATTCACTTCATCGAACAAAATTGGAAAATAATGAAGTTGTTCATTGAGTTTCATTCTGCACGGTGTTCAGACGTGAAAACTCAATTCAACGGACTCATTACTTTTTTTGTAAGTTGCCGATATCCCACGCATTATATTGCAAATTCCCAATAATTCAGTTCCTCATAGGTTTAGAGACTACGGTGGAGCAGATAAGTAGATTTTAGATAGCCTTGACTAAACGATACTAAAAAAAAAAATAATACATAAGTGATGATTAAAACGATTCGAATTGAAATCGGTTTAGATTGAAGTTATGAAATTTCGGAAGAGTCAACTTATTCAGTTCTGTTTTCTTTTTGCACCTAGAACCAATTTTTGAATTTTGGTTCCATTCCCAACAAGTTAAACTTGATAGCTCACAAGAAAATTGGGAAAAAATCTAGTTTATTCCAGAATAAGTTCGTCAAATTAGTATGTTCGTGGTGTGAAAGACTAGAACGAATCTGCTCTCATGTTCATGCTTTTTCGAGAACAGACTTAGGCAGAATGATCGATAATTTTTTATAGACAAAAGCAAAACGATAGTAGAAAACAAGCCGTGAAGACCATACGTGAAGGAACCGATAATACCCGCGTCTGACAAGAATGATAATTTTAAGGTGAAAGTTCCATATCTCACTTACATGGTAAATTCCCCGTTGATCTTGTTACGAAATTGACAATTTTAGTAAGCGTGAATGGTGAAGCTAAAAGTACCACCGGTATGACCATCTGAATCTCAATATATTGCATCGCTAAACTTGAAGGTAAAAAGCTAACCTGACAAATTAACGAGTAGAAAAAAAGTTTTTCTGCTGTTCAAGCGTCCTCGCTGAGACTTTACTCCGCGATTTAAACAAAAATAGCAAATTCGAAAAACAAAAAAGGCGCCAAAGGAACCAGATATAAAGAGTGTTGTGAAAAAACTAATCATCGCGAAATGGTTGGTATCTAAGATTATAGCGTGCGCCGTGAAAATATCTTCCGGTATACAGCCGATTCTCTGAAACCAAGGTATTTTTCCTTCTGTCATATTTGAACTTTAAAAAACCATTTCATGGAGAATGGTTAAACTGGGAAAGGCTTGAGACGGTTATTGCAAAGCTGCACCCGACCACAAAGCAAGTTACGCATGCTGGCTTTATAACTCTCAGTAAAAAGGAAAAAAAAATCTCTAGTAACAAGGGAGTTTATTTATAGAGAAGCTTGGAGTTTGCTTAAAGACTCTGCGAAAAACTTCGATTTTTGGAGATTTGAGGAACTAGACCTTTAGAGAACTTTCAAAAAAATTTACAGAAAACTCCAAAGTTCACACTAAAACAGCCGGAACGCATTTAGCTACATGCGGCCACTGCGATATTTTTATTGAAAAAAATACCTGTATAACTATAAATTTTGCAGAATCCTGATCCTCAGGAACATTCAAATATATCAGCCAGAGTGGAATTCCCACTGCCAGAAAGAGAAGAAGAAAAACTATACAGCGTTTTCGGTCATTGAAACTGAAGCAACTTTCTGGAGGCGATATACAAAAGTGCCGATGCTCAAATAGCGCATTCACGCTGATTATTGCGACTAAAATCGGTATGATGAAAATTGTTAACAACTGCGTGACCCTACATGGAGAAAGAATTGCTGTGAATCCAAACTGAAACTTGATAGGGACCCCCAAAGTTCTGAGCAAGCCGTTCGAATAGACGCTCCAATTTGGGCTGTAAGTTATCGGAACGAACAAAATGTTCATTAAAATGTCGACACAGAAATACCTATATAGGAAGAATTACAAAGAAAAATTAATTGAACCCACCAAAGTTGACAATTGATAAGAAGCCATTTGTAGTGTTTCAGCATACTTCGTGGCGATTTATTGATAATGCAGTAAAATGCCAGGAAATTGAGGGGGAAATTGAAAACAGAGTTGATAACTCCAGCGAGTTGAAGATTGTACGAGTTAAAAATGGGATGAGGCTCACAGTTGGAAAAATTCATCAGGCCTTTCAAAAATTACTTTCTAGGAAAGGTTTGTGAATTTCTAAACGCTCCAACTTTTCAAGTCAGGTGCAATTCTGACGTTTGGTCCTGTAATTCTATTTGCCTCGGCAATGAAATCCATAACTTTGTCTAGAACTCCTCAGTGAATCATGGTTTCAGCCGAATATTAGGGTTCCGAGGAACAGTGTTCAACTGGATAATTTGCTTTTTCTTACGGGTTGGTGAAATCTTCAATAACCTATAATCAATTGCGCGATCAGAAGAGACTTAAATGTGCGTTCCAGTTTAAAAAAAAAATTCACAGAAAAATTTGCCTCACAAGACACACAATAATTATTCTAGCAGCAACTTCCCTGTTGACTAAGATGACTGGAACAGAACACGTATGATGAAAAACTGAAGCGTTTTCTGGTTGATAGCAAAAACATTTATTAAAAAAATAATTCTATGAAAGTTCTTATGAACGAGCACAAACAAGGTGATGGGACTTCTCAATACGAAATAATAGCGAAATCCAAGGAAAATTTCCATGAAGCTCATATTAGCTTTGGGCCACCTGTTATCAAATTCGGCTCCTTTGCAACCATTTCGTCAGAGTTCTCTTCAACGGTGCCGGAAAAAGTTCAATTCAGTTCTTCTATAAGCGCTAACAAAAATTTACTCGGAGCAGATGTAATCATAATGATTTTCGAACTATTCTGATTACAAAAAAATTTGACTCAGAGCCCACCTCGAACTTCCTTTTTTGCCGTCTCTGGTCGAATTTTAATATTACATCTCCTGTTTGTTCTCATTCCGAAAGCTTTACACAGAATTTTTTAGCATCCCACTTCAAATATAATTGAAGCAGGTGTAAAAGATGGTCAGTTTTTTTTCTGACAACCCTTCAAGAAACGAAGAAAGAGGCCACCTGCCTTCGTTGAAGTCCCAGCGCAGATTTCACGTTTCTTTTAAAAGTAGGAGGGAATAAAAATGAAAGAAATCGATTCTTCTGATTGCGTGGCAACTATCTTGTTTAATGTATCTTTCTTCCGAAAATCATGAATCATAACTTTTTATCATGGCTCTCATCAATATCCTAATTTTTTCCCTGCATTCTAGAAATCTCCTTACAGTGTGAAGCAACATTATTTATGGCTTCTGCTCGATTTTTCAAGCATGATAAATGAAGAAACATCCTAATTCTGTGCCTCCACGGGTTGAGTTCCAAAGTATTTTTGAACTTTTTTTTTCTTTCCCCCAATGATTATCTTTTGTTCGCTGAATACATGAGCTTTTCAAAATTAAAGTTCATCAGAAAATTTGAATGGTTTCCGCGCTTTTTATCTCCGAAATCATTAAAAACAACAGCGCTCCTGAAAAATATGTCAATCACGAAGAAGGCGCCTCCAGATTTTCTGTTCTTTTCATTGTTTATTTCTGTAAAATAAAAAAATTCAAGCTAATTGCTCTTTTGCTATTCTATAACTTTGAGCTCAAAGCAAAGTAATTATACGCTCATGAAATACTCGAAGCAAACTATAGAAAACTGAACCGTATTATGATTTGGATTATTTCTCATCAGCACTACTTTTTAGTCATTTTTAAAATTTTTTTTTAATAAAATTTTCTCCACAAGCAGCAGGAAGTTTTTGTTTTTATTTTATAAAATAATTATTTAGCGTTCATAAAAAGGTATTAAAAGCAGGTGCAATGATAATGGTTTGCAACGGATTGTGAATTTGCTTTTGGGAAAGGAAAAATAAACACCTGGCTTCCTCAATACCGCTTCACTTTCCATTGTTCTCCCTTCAATTGAACAATATTTTCCGCTTTTTCATCAATCAAAAGTTGAAAAAATGAACTATCCTATTTGTGAGCCAAACCCTTTGTTTAATGGGACCTTCCTTCGAATATCAGGAATTATGACTTCGATCATTATTTTTCCACTCAATATCCTTGCTTTTTACTGTATTGTCTACAAGTCGCCTTCTAACATGCTGCAACATTATCGATGGCTTCTTTTCAACTTTCAAGCATGGTTAATAAACGTTTCCCCTCATATCATTTTGTGAAAGTTGCTCAGGAGTTTTGCTGTCGACCTGCTGGCTACCATTTTGATTTCCCCCGTGTTCTACAGTCCTATTTGGGGCGGTTATTCTCATGGGCTGTTCCGTTCAATGGGTATTCCAATGGAAGCCGAACTTGGAATAGCATTTTTCGTTTGTCCTTGTGGGTACCTTGTTGACATTTTTCCAAAACTCAAAGTTTTCTAGGTATAATAACTTCGGTGATAGCCCTTTTTGAGCATAGACATTTTTGTGTTACCCCATCAAACAGTTGGTTCAGTCTCAACGTAAAGAAACGCTACATATTTCTATTTCTACACTTTGCAGTCGTCGGGTCAATTTTCGGGTTAATGCTCATCAAAATTCCAGAAGACCAGTTGGCGGCGAAGCTCATAACTGTAAAGGTACTAATTAAATCTTGAGAGTGAATTATTATTTAAAAAAACAAATGCAAAACCTTATAACCGTCTTGAAAGTGACTACCCCGCGATATTAAAAATATAAATTAAACTTGGATAAATTGAAAGAACTTTTGAGTTTCAGACACTCGGCTGTATTCCAGAAGATATTTTCACACCGCACGCTTGCATTATAGATCTCACAGCATTTTGTCTGTACCTTTTTCTCGCGATGGCATCGTTCGTAACCTTCTTCGCCCTATTTTTTAGCGTTCGAATTTGTCATTTTCTACTACAGAGTCAAAGCCATATCTCTTCTAGAACTC
This sequence comes from Caenorhabditis auriculariae, assembly GCA_904845305.1. Classification (NCBI taxonomy): domain Eukaryota; kingdom Metazoa; phylum Nematoda; class Chromadorea; order Rhabditida; family Rhabditidae; genus Caenorhabditis; species Caenorhabditis auriculariae. Next base: position 11,737 of record CAJGYM010000100.1, read on the forward strand.
GTGAACAACAGAAAACCTTTTTTTTATCTCTTTGCGCTCAGGTTTTTGCTCGAAACCCTCCAAGATAATCAAACCAACCGGACTTTCAGCTCTTCATTCCCCTTATTCTTCTCATAGCCCCTGTGATGGCAGTTGGAGTGATGAACCTTTTGAGAATACGATTTCTACGTAATTTGTAACCTTGCTAGAAATTGAAAGTAAATATTTCAGAAATCGGAACAATGGGCACTTTCTTTTTTGGCCTTCATGGGTTATGCTCTACCGTCGTTCTACTGTTGTCCACTAGGCATTATCGCCTATTTTCATTAAGTCTATTTTGCTCCCTCTTTAAGGTACAAATTCGTCAGGAGACAAGTTTGAAAAGTTTCAACGCTTGATAACGGACAATAAACCGTTCAGAAACAAATTTTTTTTATCACTACTGCTTTTCTTGAAAGCACAGTGCCTCCCACTTAGTAATATTGTACAATGTGTCAATGAAGTTCTAAATTTGCATTTTTTTTTTTTTTCGTAAACTTTTCACTTAAGCAAAGCTTGATTTTTAAATTTTTACAGACGATAGAGTTTGGTGTTTTTTGATTAACGGCGTTTCTGTTAGTGGAAGAAATGCGAACCAAAAATGAAAAGGCGGAGCCAAAAATTCGCCGTTCTCATGTGACGTCATAGTGAACAAGCGTCAACAACAAGGAGTATTAAAGGCGCATGCTCAATGGGTCATGAGACGAATCGTTTTCTCATTCAAAAAAAAACACAGTTTTTCTGTTTCATTTTTTAAAGCACATGTCGTGATCAAATTTATTCCGCGAAATTCAAAATAACCGCTAGAAAGTGGAAAACATAACTGAATTTCAGAAATTCAAAGATTATTTTGAATTTCACAAAATTTACTTTTAACATGGCATGTGCGAGAGCGCCGCAGTGCATGCACACGACACACTACACTTTACGGGAAAAATATGGACGAAGTTTCGTCAAAAAAAAAAAAACGCCGTGGATCATCCGAAGTTCAATGGAAAGTGGAGAATGCGGTTTTTGATCTATTTTCGCCTTTTTCTAAGCGCCGGGTTATCGACCCCAGCTCTAGTGCACATGTTACTCTTGCCATCACCAAAAACTGACGCTCGGCACGGATTTTCAATAAACCATCTCGAAGAGTCTGTTTAACACCCGTGTTATGGAAAACGGTGGGAGAGGAAAGCTCGGAACGTTCACACTTTTTCCTTCTCAATATATTCACCAATTTATTTGTGCGCTCTCTGGCGCTTGAATTGAACTCGTGCCAAGTTTTTCGAACTTTACGATGCAAGTTTTTGCAGAACTGTTTTCTAAGAACAATAATCACCAAAATGCATTTTCCAGTAGTTGAAACTTAGAAGCTTTTCCATTGTACATAATGAAGATCACCAAATGCTATTTTTAAAATGAGAATTTTCAGTCAATCCTATGATCCATGAAATAATGGACCATATTCTTGAATCCGATGAAAGTTGTTCCATACTCAAAAAAAGAGCGCCGGAAACTTTCGAACAAGTTGAAGTTAGATTATCTAACGGGAAAAGGTTGAGAAAACGACCTGAATTCTTAAGCGGAGAACGGCGAAAAGCACCTGTTTTTCTTTCCTCATCGCCTTTCAATACGAGAAAATCTGGTCACTCAATTTTTCTACAATAACCTCAATGAACGCTACCGACTGTGAGCCTCATCCATTTCTAAATGCCAAAAATCTTTGGATCTCTTCTACTATAAGTTTCAGTATAGATTTACTGCTGAATATGCTTGCATTCTACTGTATTGTCAAGAAATCCCCGCCAGGAATGATGAAAAACTACAAATGGCTTTTATTTAATTGTCAGTTATGGTTTGGCCTTGGCTTCCTTTTGAAAATAAGTCTTGAATCTATTTTCAGGAGTCTCGTTTTAGATAGCTTAGTCACTGTTTTGCTTTCACCAATACCATATACACCAGAATGGGGTGGATATTCCAACGGGCTGTTTAGATCTGTCCATATACCAGTTAAATACCAACTCGGGATCACTATGTTCGTCATTTCGTGTTTGTGCTGATTTCAAACAATCAAGCAGGATGAAATAAGATTCAGGCATGATTACCAGCGTTCATGCCCTCATAGAACAAAGACATTTTTGTGTGACACCGCGAGAGAGTTGGTTGTGTTTCGATAACAAAAAGCGCTACACACTTCTATTTTTACTTTTCTTGTTCTCCATAATTTCATTCTTTATTATGTATAGGAACATTCCGGAAGATCAGAAAACAGCAAAACTTTTAACTATACAGGTACGAATCAAAATTTTCAAGATTTTAGCAGGGAAATCGAGCTCAAGCGCGAATCGCCCTTTTGTATCTTTTTCTTTTTTTTAAATTTTTGAAGAAAATCTTTCATTTTTCAAGCATGGAAAGTTCGTGGTACGAATCAATAGAGTGAACAACTTTTTCCCATGATTGAATTTTATTTTCCTGCTAAAATGTTTCGCGTGCGCGGAAAGTATCTTAAAACTGAGTTTTAAAAATGATGCTACCGAAAAATGTTTTCGAGAAACAGATTTAAAGGTCCAAAAGTTTGACGTGTCTTGATTTTCGCAGCCACATTTTCATATGCCCAAAAATCATCTTTACTTATCTGCCGAAATCGCCTTCCAAGTGATAAAAAAACTGACTCCACTTCTTTTCGTAACAGAAAATCGGTTGCATCCCCGAGGATATATCTTCTTCTTATGCCTGCATCATGGACGTCAATGTTCTCTGTTTATATTGCTTCAGAACGTTGATCATTGTTACCAGCGGTGTCGGCTTCTTTTTCAGTTCAAGAATTGTTTTCTTTCTAATGAAGGCTAGAAGCCATGTCTCAAAAAGAACTCTTGAACAGCAAAAACGATTTTTCTTCTCACTGATATGCCAGGTTAACCTTCTCATCGCGGCTCATTGATTCTATGGGATAGTTCAGATTTCCATACCCCTTGTCGTTTGTGTCACTCCTTTTTCAGCCGTCAAGGTTGTACAGTCGCTCAATGGTTCTACTGTCAGCTATCTTCGTGATTGAAAAACTAATTCCAAGGGTTGAGAAAACTTTTTCAGGATACGGCGTCGTTGGAGCCTTCACTTTCGGTCTACATGGATTAATATCCACAGTCACTCTGTTGATTTCTATAAAACACTACCGTTTATTTTGTTTCCAGTTTTTCCACAAGCTTCCAATACGTCAGAAAACCGCCACTACAATCATTTCTCTCAAGTCGCTCCAAACTGACGTTACCCACTAGATTTTACAGCATTCTCTTGTAATTTTTCCAGTTTTGCCAAAAATGGATAGCTCAACCGAATTACAAATGATTAGAACTCTGATATTTTAAAAATTTTGCTTGGTAAATTTGCTAGTTTCAATCCATCAAACGTCTTCTGGGCATAATCATTTCTACACAACTTTTTTTTTCTTAATATATGAATCGTTTCGCTCCGACGCTTTTTCTGATCTTTGTTTCTTTCTGGTGTTAGACTCATTTTCAACGGAAACATAAAAACCACCTGTTCTCTAATTTTCTCCGAATTAAACTTTTGCCAGCAGTTTTTAACTAATCACTTTATTATTTTGTTTTACGATTTTGAATAAATGAATTTTTCTAACTGTGATGCCCATCCTTTCTTCAATGCAAATAATGCTCAAATTGCGGAACCTGTAACTTTAATTATCACTCTACCACTGAGTATTCTTGCATTCTATTGCATACTTCAAAAATCACCACCAGGAATGCTGAAACAGTACAAATGGTTGTTGCTGAACTGCCAATCTTGGTGAGCTTTTGAAAGCGGGAGAGATTTCCCGGTATTCAAAGTTTCATAAAGTCATGACATGAAATGGCTAAATACGTTTGATTTTCTTACAATTCCAATCAAACAGTACAGTTTCGCCCGATTTCGATCTGAGCTTCCCCACTCGCTATCTTATGAGCAAAGTTTCTTTCAACCATTTAATGAAGATCCTTTCAAATAAATTCCAGGAACTTAATCGTCGATGTTATGAACAATTTTCTAGTTTTACCAGTACCTCACACTCCGTTATTTTCGGGCTATTCCAATGGTTTCAGATTACTTCAAATACCAGTTAAAGCTCAATTAGGCATCAGCTATGCTGTCGCTCCGTGTACGAGTGTCATTTCAATAAGATTTCATCGAATATTTTTCAGGCTTATCAACCAGTGTGATTGCCCTTTTCGAGCACAGACACTTTTGTGTAACTCCTTTACTATGCCAGTTTTTTGCATAACTGTTTTCTCAGAACATTAATCACCAAAATGCATTTTCCAGTAGTTGAAACTTAGAAGCTTTTCCACTGTATATAATGAAGATCACCAAATTCTATCTTTCAAATGAGAATTTTCTGTCAATCCTATTATCCATAAAATAGTGAACGCTGTTCTTGAATCCGATGAAAGTTGTTCCATACTCAAAAAAAGAGCGCCGGAAACTTTCAAGCAACATGAAGTTATCTAACGGGAAAAGGCTGAGAAAACGACCTGAATTCTTAAGCGGAGAACGGCGAAAAATACCTGTTTTTCTTTCCTCATCGCCTTTCAATACGAGAAAATCTGGTTACTCATTTTTTCTACAATAACCTCTATGAACGCTACCGACTGTGAGCCTCATCCATTTCTGAATGCAAAAAATCTTTGGATCTCTTCTACTATAAGTTTCAGTATAGATTTACTGCTGAATGTGCTTGCATTCTACTGCATCATCAAAAAATCCCCGCCAGGAATGATGAAAAACTACAAATGGCTTTTATTTAATTGTCAGTTATGGTTTGGCCTTGGCTTCTTTTGAAAATAAGTCCTGAAACTATTTCCAGGAGTCTCGTTTTAGATAGCTTAGTCACTGTTTTGCTTTCACCAATACCATATACTCCAGTATGGGGCGGATATTCTAATGGGCTGTTTCGAACTTTTCATATACCCGTAGAATATCAACTCGGGATCACTATGTTCGTCTTATCATGTTCGTGGTGATCAATCTAGAAGTCTGAGAAAAAATTCAGGCATGATTACCAGCGTTCATGCCCTCATAGAACAAAGACATTTTTGTGTGACACCGCAAGATAGTTGGTTCTGTTTCGATAACAAAAAGCGCTACACATTTCTATTCCTACTTTTCATGGCATCCATAATCCCATTTTGTATTATGTATGAAAACATTCCAGAAGATCAGAAAACTGCGAAACTTTTAGCTATACAGGTACGCATTAAAATTTTCTTTTCTGTATTAAACATAGTCAATATTACGACTGCATTTTCGCGTAGGGACTTGCCAGGAAAATCGCCGACAAGCGCTAGCCACCTTTTTTAATAATTTCCAAAAAATTTGGAATATTAGTTTATTGAATAAAAAGAGTTAACAACTTCTACATCTTTTCTAGGAATCAGACCTCGATTTTTTTCCGCTAACCCCCGTACCGCTTGCGCAAAAAGCCGAGTGTCACAAAATTATAGCTGGTGCTAAAAAAATATTTTTTAGTACGAAAACGAGAAGAATGATACAAAAAAAGGTCTTCGTGAAAAAATTTGTAGAGGTTTAAAAGTGCGGCGTGGCTCGATTTTCAAAACTAATTTTTTCGGATATCCAAAAAGACATCCTTAACAATCTACCCAAATCCTTTTCGAAGTCAGAAAAAAACTGATGATACCTTTTTCGTAACAGAAAATCGGTTGCATACCAGAAGATATCTTTTCTCCTTATGCTTGCATCATGGACGTCAGTATTCTCTGCGTTCAATGCTTCAGAACTTTGGTCGTTGTCCTCACCGTTGTCGGCTTCTTTTTCAGTTCAAGAACTACTTTCTTCTTATATAAGGCAAGGAGCCACATCTCGAAAAAAAACGAATGAACAACAAAAACGATGTTTCTTCTCTCTGATCTGTCAGGTTAGCCTTTCAATTGGAAATCATTCATAAATTTGAAAAATTTAGGTTACCGTACCCCTTATAATTTGTATCGCTCCGTTTGCATCAGTCAATGTTGTGAAGATGCTTGATGGTTCGACTGTCAGTTATCTTCGTAATGAAAAAAATATTTAAAAAAAGACTTGAGAAAGTTTTTCTAGGGCTTGCCCTCGTTGGAACCTTCACTTTCGGTCTCCATGGATTAATATCCACAGTCATTCTGTTAATCTCTATGAAACACTACCGTTTATTTTGTTTCCAGTTTTTCTACAAGCGTCCAATACGTCAGAAAACCCCCACTACAACTATCTCCCTTAGGTCGCTTCAAACATGCATTACCCACTAGATTCTACAGCATTCTCTAGTGATTTTTTAGTTATGCCAAAAATGGATAGCTCACCCAAATTATTAATGATTAGAACTCTGATATTTTTAAAAATTTTTGCTTGGTAAAATCGCTACTATTAATTCATCAAACGTCTTCTGCGCATAATCATTTCTACACAACTTTTTTTTTCTTGATACAGGGTGCGCAATAAATATTGAAACGCGTTTGAAACGTTATAACTTTCTCAAAAGTCAAGCAAACACCACTAAACTTGGAAAAAATTTTATTTATACAATGTAAAAACAAAATTCAAGAATAGTTTTCAAAACGTCCTCCTTTAGCTTTGATAGCGGCCTTCAGTCTCTTCGGATACGCATCGATCACGGCACGAAGGTGGTCGTCGTCGATTTCGTCCCATTTCTTGATGAGGGCGGTCTTCAGAGCTTTGATACTTGGGTAGTTCTTAGAAGAGACCTTCTCGGTCAGATATATCCACACGGCATAGTCCATCGGGTTGAGGTCGGGCGAGGAAGCAGGCCAATCAACAGCCGAGATGAACTCGGAAAATTGGCGCGATACCACTCTTGAGTCCCTTTGGCGCGATGAGCGGGGGCGCCGTCTTGCTGGAAGGTCCATGATCGGTTTCCGTAGTGAGAATTGGCCCAGGGCAACACCCTCAACTTCAAAATCTACTCCCTGTAGTATACTTGGTTCACTTTGACTCCAGGATCCACAAAAATCAGCGGAGTTTTGCCGTCAGCGGTAATTCCGGCAAAAACCATCACGGAAGCCGGATGCGAAGTTTTATTCAGAATTTTTCCTTTTTCACAGGCACTCTGATAGTCAGTAGCGATGATCCGATCATTTTGACCGTTCTTGTTTGCCTCCACAGTGAAGATTTTCTCGTCGATAAATAACGTCGTCAGATGCGAGCCATCTTACGTGCCAGCGAGCAGCTTTCAAGCCTTTTTCATCCGGAATGTCTTGTTTTTTTGATTGAGGAAGGCTCCTTTCTGCATACGGTAGGGAATCATCTTCAGCTTGTCCTTGACAATAGTTCTTATCGATCCTTGACTCATTTTGTATTCTTTTGCCATCTTTCTCATGCTTCTTGCCGGATTGCGTCTGATTTTCTCTCGAACGGCTTTGACTGCTTCTGGAGTCGTGACGGTGACTGGACGTCCCCTTCTTTGCATGTCATCTGAAGTACCGAGACGCCGATAGCGTTGTGCAGTTCGAAAAACGAGAACACGAGACACTTTCAGCTTTTTAACGATCTCTGAATTCGTCTTTCAGCTTTTGACACAATCAATGATTGCGTTACGGTACGGAGATGGGGCCACCATTACCTCAAAACTGAAAAGTATGAGCTGTAACTTCAAAAACATGATAAGTGAGCATGAATGAACGAAATAAACAGAAAAATTTAGAAGCCAGTCCATTGTGCAAAAAGCAGCGATCAAACAAAAAAAGGTTTCAATATTTATTGCGCACCCTGTATATGAATCATTCGCACCGATGCTTTTTCTGATCTTTGTTTCTTTCTGGTGTTAGAATCATGTTCAACGAAAACATAAAAACCACCTGTTCTCTCCTTTTCTCCGAATCAAACTTTTGTCAGCAGTTTTCAACTAATCACTTTATTACTCGTTTCAACGATTTTGAATGGATGAATTTTTTTTTTTTCCTGATCGTGATTCCCATCCTTTCTTCAATGCAAATAATGCTCAAATTGCGGAACCTGTAACTTTAATTAGCACTCTACCCAGAGATTTTTGCAAGTTAAGGCTTCAGGCACATTGAGGAGCTTTCTAGACAATTTTCAACAGAATATCAACAGCAAAGTAAAACTACTTCCATTGTGAGAAGCTTGTGGTATGGCTGTATGAAATAAAGTTTCTCTTCTAGCGAATGTATCAAAAAATCGGTCTTTAAATGTTATAATGTCGGCTTTGTGCAAAATTACTCGTAAAAACTTTCATTATAATACTTTTTATGCAAGGTGCTACTTTAAACCTGTTGAAATTAAACTGTTTTGAGCAAACATCAGAAAAGCACCTGTTTTTGCTTTCTCACAGCTTGAAATGTAAACCATTCACTAACATCATCAGCTTTTTCCAAAGAATTCAATGAACTACCCTGATTGTGAAGCTCATCCCTTGTTCAATGCTAAATATCTTCGAATTTCTGCACCAATTAGCTTTGGAGTCACCTTACCTATAAATATTCTTGCCTTTCATTGCATCATCAACAAATCACCTCCAATTATGTTGAAGCACTACAAATGGCTTCTGATCAATTGTCAAACATGGTGAGAATATTTGGATTATCCACCAAAAAAACTCAATTTCAGGAGCTTCATTGTTGATCTTTTTGGCCACAGTTCTGTTCTTGCCTGTAGCTTACAATCCGCTATGGGGAGGCTATTCAAATGGCCTTTTTCAGAACTATAAATGTACCGATAGCAGCTCAGTTCGGGATCATGCTTTGCTGTTACTTCGTGTACGTTTCCATTCATTTTCATCAGCTTCATTTTAAACAATTCAGGCCAGATAACAAGTATTTTTGGCGCTTTTTTTGAGCACAGGCATTCTTGTATCACATCTCGAGACAGTTGGTTCTTTTTTCAGTACAAAAACGCCAAACCTTTCTATTCCTATTTTTTTCATAACCATAGGAATACCACTTTGGCTGATGTATGAAAAAAATTCCTGTTGATCAAACCACAGCAAAGCTTCTAGCAATACAGGTAGGTTGATAATAATGACCCTAATTTTTTTATCTTTCCAAAAAAAGGTATAAAAAAATACTGAGCTTTACAAAGTTTTTTTATTTGAATCGGAGGTCTGAAAATTCAAGAAAAAAAGCTCGAGCTTCTTTTTGAATATTTCGTGAGCCCAACCCATGTTTTTAAGATTTTTCAATAGAATCGTTCTAAATTTTTTTCCAAATTTCAGAGACTAGGATGTATTCCAGAAGATATATTCACCACACAAGCTTGCATCCTGAGTATCAATTATCTGTGCATTATTTGCTTCAGATTTGTGGTTCTGGTCGCCACGTCTTGTGCCTTTTTTTTCAGTTTTCGAATCTGCTATTTTTTACTGAAGTCTCAAAAAACAATGTCAGCGAAAACCCTTGAACAACAGAAAATGTTCTTTCTTTCACTCAGCTGCCAGGTTTCATTCTCTTTTTTGAAAAAAAAACTCATAAAGTTATCGAAATTCAGATTTTTAATACCTCTTGTATTTATAATATCTCCCTACTTTATCACTTATCTGGTTAATAAATTCAAAGGAGTCGACAGGAAACTTGTTCTGTAACTACCGGAGTATAATTAACCCAAATGATTGTTTTCCAGATATCGGCATTATTGGAACTTTCTTTTTTTCGGTCTCCACGGCTTGTTTTTCTACTATTGTTTTGTTATTGTCTATAAAAACACTACCGTCTGACTTGCCTTCAATTTTTTTCTCCAGACACCCTACCCGTCACGAAAAATACCACCAAAGTTTTTTTCAACTTTAAGCATAAAGTTCTTTGATGCGTGAGGTTTTGAAAAATTATTTTTTCAATGCTTTCCCAGTAATATGAAGAGACTTTGGAAAATCACCTGTTTGCTCCTCTAAAACTACCTATTACTTTCGAGCATCGAGGTTGATGAATTTCTCGGACTGTGAACAACACCCGATTTTAAATTCAAGGAATCTTCAAATCGCTGCACCCACAAGCTTAATTTTCTCTTTTCCTTTAAATTTTGTCGCTTATTATTGTATTATCCGAAAATCCCCTTCAATAATGATGCGAAGATACAGTACCGCTCAAAAGTCTATTAAGTTTTGGTTTTTTGGGGATATCTCAGCGAGTACTTATCCGATTTATATATAACTTTCAGGGATAATGTAAAATATACTTTGAAACATATACGGTATACAAAGACATGTCCGCAATGACTGTGACGCGTTTTAGGCATTTTTTATTGAATTCCATTTTTTTTGTTTTTTATGCTTTTATTTTTATTTATTTTTATTAAATTTTTTAAAATTAATAATGTTGCCATATGATTTTTTTCATGTTTTCAGACATGGGAAGAACCTTTGGAAATAAGAATTTGACTGATAACGACAAAAGAGCCATCGTTGTGGGTCGTCAAAATGGACTGACCATGATGACGTTGGCAGGAATGTTCGGCGTGACAGAGGCGGGCATTTCTCAGTTCCTAAAGCGTCAGAAAGCTCAAGATGGCTCTACTAACAGCCAACGCACTGGAAGACCACGTGTCACTGATCGTAATGACGATAGGAACATTTTTGAAGACGTCTAGAACCAATCCAAGACTCACCGCCCCTGCGATCAGACGGGAAGTTTTCTTGAATTCGCCATCTCCGCCATCCGTCTCGACCGTGAAACGACGTCTGAATGCTGCTGGAATCATGGGAAGACGTCCAGTGAAGAAACCGCTGATTTCTGAAAAGAATCGAGCCGCCAGGGTGAAGTGGGCGAAAGAGCATCTCAACTGGACCCGTCAAGACTGGAACAAGATTCTGTGGTCCGACGAAAGCAAGTTCCTCCTCTTCGGGAGTGACGGAATTCAGTGGGTTCGTAGACCAATTGGGTCCAGATAGCATCCGAAATACCAATTACCCACCGTGAAACATGGTGGAGGTTCTTGCATGGTGTGGGGCGCCTTCTCTGGAAGTGGCATCGGGCCGCTTCATCGCGTGAACGGCATCATGGACAAGCACGTCTACAAAGACATTCTCCAGAACCAGATGTTGCCGCACTTGAGAGCCATGGGCCGTGGGAGTGTTTATCAACAGGATAACGATCCCAAGCACACTTCACTGTTCGTCAAGGTGAGAAAAATTGACAAGTAATTCGTATGGTTTTTGAAACTCAGGACTGGTTCAAGAGCCGTCGGGTCAATGTCATGGGGTGGCCAAGTCAATCTCCGGACCTGAACCCGATCGAACATCTCTGGGAAGAGTTGGAGCGACGTTGTGCCAACAAAAGAGCCAAGAATTGCAACGAGAAGTTTGCTCAACTGCTGTCTGAATGGAATCAGATCCCCATGTCTACCATCGACACTTTGCTCAATTCTATGCAGAGAAGATGCCAGGCAGTGATTGACGCCAGGGGCTTCGCAACCAAGTACTAGGTCCCGAATATTGTTTTTAACAATGTTTTGTGTTGATAAAAAAATTTTTTTGTTGAGCTATGATTTTTTTATTTGAAAATAGCAAAAATTCGATTTTTTTCGAAAAATTCGTTTTTTTCTCGAAAAAAATTATTATTCTTTGAGCTAGCAACTTGAAATTTTTGCCAGAACACGTATGTCTCTCTCAGAAAACTATGAAAAAAATTTGAATCGATATCGAACTTCAAAAAAAATTTATCCCCAAAAAACCAAAACTTAATAGACTTTTGAGCGGTACTGTACAAACGGCTTCTTATCAATTGTCAAGCATGGTGAATATTAGTGATGTTACTATATATCTGGATTATTTCCAGGAGTTGTGTTATCGATGTTCTGGATACCATTTTATTCTTACCTATCTCATACAATCCAACGTAAAAAAAGAAGATTCCAAGCCGCAAAGAAAGAAGGCCTCCTCTTGGGGTCTGATTGTGTGTCAAACGTGAACTTAAAAAAATAATATGTCCAAAACTTGAAGTTCGCGCAGGGCTGTGAAAAATCTCTATTCAATCGTTTTTCATTTTTTTAATTTTTTTAATTTTTGACCGCTATTTTTCATTTTTAAAGGGAAACTGTTCATTTTGCTATTTTCTTTCGAAAAAAAAACTTCGCTCTAACTATGAAAAGAATGTTTGGAGTAGGCAATGAAAGTAAAAGAAAAAGTAGGAAGTTCGAGTATCAAACAAGTCTTTAAAAATTGGGGTGAACAATTTTTGAATCCAGTACTTGTTTTGATCCTTCAGGCGTTGTTTTTCAAATATTGCAATAAAAAAAAATCGACTTATTCTACCATCTATTTACAGAAACTTGGCTGCGTCCCAGAAGACATTTTCACGTCACAGGCCTGCGTCTTGGATGACGACTACTGCGTGAACTCTGTTATCTTTGTGCTTTTCATAACATTTTTCTGGGGCGGATTTTTTTGTCTTCGAATTCTAAGATTTTTGTTGACTTCTAGAAATACGGTCTCAGCAAAAACTCTCGAGCAACACAAAATTTTTTTCCTCTCGCTCTGTTGTCAGGTTTGCCTCACTCTTTGGCTCTTTCATACATTTTCTGAAGCTTCAGATGACCATTCCGTTGGTTCTTGTTGGATCCCCTTTTGCATTGCCTGCCTTGATATTCCTTATTACTGGAACATTGGAAAAATTCGTCTGTACTGACTTCAGCTCCGAAATTTTAAAGTTTCTTTTTTCCAGATGTCGCTGCCATCGGAACTTTTTCTTTTGGCCTACATGGATTTTTCTCCACGATCGTTTTGTTATCTTCCATAAAACATTATCGAATTTTCTGTCTTCAAATGTTCTCCAAGTAGCCAAACGCTGCAATGAGTGGCACGAAAATCACTCTCACAAAGTTCTGATTCAGAAGAAAGTACAAAAAAGCTTCACTACAATTTTCATTTGATAGTTTGAATAAAGCTTTTGTACAAAACCCGAGAAGTTCAATCTTCAGTAAAAATCGCCATTTATTCCCACTGAAATCATAAAGTACCCTTCCAAACATCAAACTCAAAGGGGACAAGAAGCTCAAGCACTAAACTTTACCTTTCGCATTTTTTCTTCTATGGCAGTTTGTTCATTTTTACGAAGCAGATTTTTCCAAAACCAGCCATAAATCTCAACTACATCCAGATAGTCGAGTCATCAAATTTCTAACCTGATCCGTTTGTAATTCAATATTTGGTGAATAAGTTCAAACATTCCTAATGACAACTTTCTCAACGAAAAATCTCGAACCGCGAGAAGAGATTCTTATTCTTTAAAAGGATCATTTTCAGATTATCATGTCACTTATACTTATTGCATCGCCATTATTCATATCTTCACTTTTGATCAACATGGTTTTTTCTTCTATAAAATGTTATAGTTCTTTCTGTCTTCGATTTCTTTCTAAAAAAACGGGAACGTAACCCTCGGAAAAGCATTTCAGAAGTGGCTTACATCGAGCCGACTTGATACTGCACCATTAAAATTCGTCGTTTGATTTCTTTGGGCATTCACCACGCCACTTTTTAAGATAAACTATTCTTAATTTAAGAGGAAAAAAATATTAATTTTAAATTGCACCTGCGTTGACCTTTCATTTCCCCGTCATTTTTGTTCATTTCTCAACGATTAAACCTATTAAAGTCCTAAAAAGTGCTTTCCATTCTACCATTTTTAAGTTTGAACGATGCGGAGGCTATATGTGGGATATGAAAGATGGAATCAATGGATGTGTCTTGAGAAATCAAGGAAAAGTTGGAAAAATAGTGATAATGGAAAAATCGGAATTATTGAAACAACGGTGAGCTTGAAAATCAAAAACATTGCGTTTCTGAAAAATTTTAATGTTGTTTCGCTAATCGAAAAACTTTTTACATGAATCAAATTTTTTTAAATCATGTTTGATTACATGATTTTTCAGCCCCAATGGCTTTTTGAGCCTTAACTATACAATTTTTCCATAGGATTATGCTCCTACTTGACATTTTTCTCTCTAGAAAACTCACGCTGAAACTTTAATGATAGCGTTTCGAAAGCTTCAGGCTTCTTCATTGGCTTCTTTGAAATATATCGAAAAATATTCGAAAACGAATTTTATTAATACAGAATGAGGGAAGGAGTGGAACCAAATGCGATTTTTTCACCGAAATTTGCAAAAATCCACGGGTAGCTCTGTTAATCAATGCGCAAACTTCTGTTTTTGTTGATTCATAGATTTTCTCTGGAATGGAAAACCAGAAAGTTCCAGTGCATTTTTGTTTAAAAAAAACTCTAATTAGCTCTGAAAGTTTTTGAGATCTAAACATTTGTTAAAGTTGCTATATAAAAGCGCAAAGTTCTGTTCTCAGGGCACGAGTATCCGGAATTCGCGTTTTGTACAGAAAAAATGCCCTTCAACAGTTCGTTCAAAATTAATCTTTAATAAAACATTGACCAGACTTCCCAAAAAATTTGAAACGAGGGAAAACGCGCCCATGTGTAAATAATGTTGAAATCAAAAAAACTAATCAAACTACGCTGAATCACTTAGACATTTGTAAGAAGTGAGTAGGAGGGGAAAAGAAAGCTTGTCTAGTTAACTTCCTCTATCAGTCTTTAAAATCCATTTATCGCTAGCTATAATGCACAAAAGAGTACAGAGACGTCTGAATCTTGTTCTTTACTTCCAATTACTTTTCAGTCCTTTTCGTTTGAAAACGAAACTATCAATGCGTGATCACTTCCAAGAAAACAGAACGAACGCCGTGCTTCTATTTTTTTTATTGAAGAATGAGGCTGGACTTTAGGGCCCTTACCTAGAACAGGAACAATCTTGAAAATCACCTGCCGTCCGAGCTCGACTCGTTCAAACTTCTAATGCATACTCATGTCAGACTTTTGAAACAATCGAGTCAAACCCAAAGCTCTAAATCAATTTGATGAATTTTCCAAATTGTGAACCACATCCAATATTCAACTCAAGAAGTCTTGAAATCGCAGCCCCCATCAACTTCTGTATCTCTTTACCCTTCAACATTATCGCATTTTATTGTATCATCAAAAAATCCCCGCCAAGCATGCTGAAACAGTACAAACGGCTCCTCATCAATTGCCAGTGTTGGTGAGAATTAAAATTGACCGTTTTATTGACTTTCAAAATCTCAAAAAACACTGATTTTTTATATTTTGAGGAGTTTTGTAGTCGACATTTTGGCCACCATACTATTTTCACCTATAGTATACAATCCGATGTGGGGCGCTTGTTCAAACGGCTTATTCAGATATTTTGAAGTCTCAATAAAATATCAAGCAGTTTTGGTCGCGGCTGTCGCTCCATGTATGGACGCTTTACTCTCCATCAGACTTATTCAGAAATCTTCAGGCATGGTAACTAGTGTCTTGGCGCTTTTCGAGCACCGGCATTTCTGTATAGCCCCTCGTGACAGTTTCTTCAGCTTATCTCAGAAAGGCCGCCGTATATTCTTTATTCTATTTTTTTCATTGATCAGCGTCCCGTTTTGGATGATGTTGCAGGGTATGCCGGCGGACCAAGCGACGGCAAGGCTAGAAGCTATAAAGGTCTCAAAAGAAAATTTCATAACCCCGAACCTTTGCACAATCCATTAAAAAAATTGAAAGCTGTGTTGCGTTGAAATCTCACAACTTCTTCCAATTCTTTTGGCGCCGAAATGTCCCAAAATGTGACGAAACAAAGTTTATATCCCAAGCGAGTTATCACTATTTTTCACGGATAAACGTACATGTTTTTCCTTAGAAAGATGATAAACACTCGAAAAAAGGTCAAAATAAAGTACCGAAATGTTTCAAAAACCTCCGATCGCGGAAATCCTATGTCCATTTTTAACACGACTTTCGCTCGATACGAGTTTATTCATTTTTGCAGTATATTGGCTGTATCCCTGAGGATATTTTCACGTCGCAGTCTTGTATTCTCGACAACACGTATTGTTACTATTCTCTTGCTGCAGCTTGTTTCGTGGCGATTCCTCCTGGCTGGATTTTTTGTTACCAAAGTTGTTATTTCTTGCTGAAATCCCAGAATTCCTTTTCAGCGAGATCTCTCGACCAGCAAAAAACGTTTTTCATCGCTCTTTGCTGCCAGGTTTGCCTCCTTTTTCCAAGGTCAATCTTACAACTCAATAACTTCAGATAACCATACCGCTGGTACTTATAGCTTCTCCTCTAGTGGCTAATGTTTTATTATTGTTATTTAAAAGATCCGAAGGGAACTTTCTCTGTAATGGACCATATAAATTCGAGGCCAAACAATTGTTTCCAGATATCGGTGTCCTTGGTGTCCTCACATTTGGTTTACACGGTCTTTGTTCTACTGTCGTTTTGTTATTTTCTATAAAACACTATCGCGTATTTTGTCTACACATTTTTCGGAAAAAACGTAATTCACGATCTAGCATTACAAATGTGGTTCCTAATAATCTCTGAAATTAAAGAAATAAATCTGGGAAGACATAAATAAAAAAAGAATAATTAAAAAAATTTGCACCTATCCCAACCTTTTTCTTCGTTCCGTTACTTCCCTTTTTTTGAAAATGTTCAATACCCCAATGATATTAATTGATAGAAAATAATGCTCGCGACTGGAAAAAAATAGTTCAAAAAAACAATGTAGTTTTTTTGGGAGGTTCTTCGGAAAGCTTCTCACTTAACTTCCTTATTGATCAAGCTTCATACATTTATGAGAAAAAATGAGAAAATTTCTCATTCTTTTCTCAAATGGTCTGCTAGAAAACTCAATAAAATTTTAATTAAGCGACCAGTTGAAAAAACCTTCCCAGTGTGTATGTACAGTGAAAAAAAAAAATTCATTCAACCAAAAGAACGCATTAAATCACAGAAAAGGGAGGATTTCGCTTTCAACTACGACAGGAACCTTAAAGAAACACCTGCCGCTTTTTCCTAACATGTTCCTTTTGTCATGAATATGTAAAGTAGGCTTTCACAATCATTGCATTCAACCACAGCTATCGTGTGAGCCTCTGGTGGATTATTCCGATTGTGAGCCTCATCCGATTTTAAACTCCAAAAATCTTGAAATCGCTGCGCCCGTCAGCTTTATTCTCTCGTTCCCGTTGAATATGATTGCATTTTATTGTATCATAAGAAAATCCCCGTCCAGCATGTTGAAACATTACAAACGACTTTTGATCAACTGTCAGTCATGGTGGATATAAGTTCTGAAGGAATAATTCGGCATCTAATTGCAGGAGTTTCGTTGTCGATGCTTTGACGTCCATCTTATTAATGCCTATAGTATACAACCCTATGTGGGGCGGCTGTTCGAATGGCCTGTTTAGGACGTTTCAAGTTCCCATAAAAGCGCAAGCGTGCATGGTTTTGGTTGTTGCTCCATGTATGGTATCTCAAAATGTATAAGGACTGTAAAAAAAATGCATCCTAATTCCTTTTCAGTCCTTAAAGTTTCCGAACATCTGCTTTAAATCTCAAAAAACCTTTTAATTTCCGGGATTTTTTCCAATTTCCGAATTTCGAAATGTACAAGCTTTGTTTTTTTTGTAGAAAATGTGTGAAAAAAGAAAAAAACTCAAAAACAGACTCCATTAGTTAAACTGAGCGGCCTGCATACCACGGCGCAAATCGAAAATGTAATTTGAAAGCGATTTCATGAAAACGAGGAAGTTCTGTGAAATTTCAAGTAGACATTCGGAATCACAGCAAAAATTAAAAAGTTCAAAGACCGGCAAACCATCAATTAAATTTCAGGCATGATAACCAGTGCTTTGGCGCTTTTCGAACACCGGCATTTTTGTATAGTTCCTCGTGACAGTTGGTTGAGCCTCAATCGGAAGAACCGCTGTATATTTTTCTCATTATTTTTTTTGACGGTGAGCTTCCTGGTCTGGCTGATGCTCCAAACCGCTCCTACGGACCAAGTAGCTGCGAAGCTCGCAACTATACAGGTATTATGGGAAAACATGAAGAAAAATGTTACTTGTTCAAAACGAATGAGATAAATTGAGTGCTTTGCCAAATGAGAATGAAAAGATCATTCTCATCTGGCAAAGCAATATAAAAAAATGACGAAAAAATTATTTGCCTCTCATCGCAGTGAGACTTTTGAACTAGGTTAAGTTTTCAAGCTGAATTTGCTAGAGGCCTCAAAAAGCCATCGAGGCCTGTGAAAACAGCTGGTTAGGCATCGAAATCCGGTTTATTACAATATGTAAAGTAATTTTTTTCAAAACTAAAACGTCCGATATCAATCAACTATTTTTGCAGTATATTGGCTGTATTCCAGAGGGCCTCTTCACGCCACAAGCTTATATCATGCACAATATCTATTGCTTGAGTTGTCTTGGTACACTCATTCTTGTTATCCTTTCAACAGGCGTATTTTTTTGTTATCGAATATGTTATTTCTTGCTAAAATCTCAAAAGAGTATCTCGGCGAGAACGTTCGAGCAGCAGAAAGTCTTTTTCATCTCGCTATGTTGTCAGGTTCAGGTTTTAGAAAAGGTCCAGTGTGGAATGAATTTCAGATTCTCCTACCAGTGGTACTCATAGCTTCTCCTTTCGTGCTATCTCTTGTTCTATGGCTATTCAAGCGATCAGCAGGAAATTTCCTATGTGAAAGAACGGAATGATTCGAGGTTACAAACATCTTTTTTTCAGATGTCGGCGTCATTGGTGTTTTCTTTTTTGGCTTACATGGCATTTTTTCTACTATCGTTTTGTTATTGTCTATAAAACATTATCGTTCTTTTTGTCTTCAATTTCTTCTTCCCAATAAAAAGAAACCGAAATTCCGGGAAAATATCACAAATTTGGCTTCCAGTATGGTCTGGAATAAATAAAATCGTTTTTCTTGAAAAAAAAAAACAAGAAACAGTGAACGTAGAAAAAAATTAAGAAAACTCCAAAAAAATCTTCTGGATTGCTTTGGAAAGTTTTGGCCTTCTTCCACTTCACCTTGAAGCAACTTCTGACATCTTATTCTCCATACAATTATTATCGGTATTGATAATTTCTCTCAATTTGAAACTTTTGCTCTTACATCATCCAAAGGCGAAACCCATTTTCACTGCTTTCTTCTTTGAATATTCCTTCGGAGTTTCCTTCTTGGGACAGACTAACATCCAAATATCCGTTCAATCATCAACTCAATTTATTTAGCTTTGAAAGAGAACTTCTCATCTAAATCTTCAAGACAATTGATATGATTTTTTATTATGTTCTCCTTCATATTTCAGATTGAAGTGATATGGTCGTACCAATGCCGAGTTAACCTTATTTGAAAAAAAAACACAAAAAAGAACCTACTTGACATATTTTGCTCGTCGTTCAATTGGTGCTCATAGTGTCGCCGTTTGTCTTTGCCGCTTTGACAGATTTTTCGCAGAATCTATCTGGAAACTTTTTTAAAAATGAATTCCATTAAACTCGGGTCATTGTCTTCATTTGTATAATTTGACATGGTGCTTCCAAGCTTTTTCCTTTTTAAAACAAGTGAAAGTTTTTCTACAATGGACTTGACTTCTTCCAGTGGTGAAGGCTCAGATTCTCCCAAAATTCAACTTCAACTTTTCTCGTTTTTGATCACGACTATGACAAAAAAAGCTTAAGAAGTCACCTGCCGCTTCATTTTCTCAGATTTTTCCTCCTAACTTTTAGTTTTTTTTTCGATCACTGAGCGTGTCCGCTTAAGTTTCTGTTTGATTAATTTTCGCGCTTGTGAGCCTCATCCGATCTTCAACTCAGAGACTCTTCGAATAGCTTCATTTATCAGTTTCTGTATTTCTTTCACTCTTAATATCGTGACATTCTACTGCATCGTTAAAAAATCTCCGCCAGGCATGCTGAAACAATACAAACGGCTTTTGATCAACTGTCAAGCATGGTAAAAATGTTCAGTTAAAGCATGCTTTCCACATGACTTAATTTTACGATGAAAGGAAAATTTTGTGGGGTGGCTCCATAACTATGTGGATTGGAGAAATACCATCCTCCAAAAAATCAAGATTTTTTTCTGGCGCTAACATTTAAGCGGGAACTTTGAAATAGGTTTGTGTGAAATTTTTCCGGATAAAACAAAAAAACGAATATTTGGAGCTTTGTTAACTAGGTTCATAATCATGTGTTTATTTATGATATCGATCCTGTATTAATAATCCAGTGTGGGGCGCCTATTCCAACGGCTTATTCAGAACTTTCGAACTGCCGATAGAAACTTATGTCCATGGCTGTTGCCCCATGTATTATTTTTTTGAATTATAATTTCTTATCAGAATGAATTCAGGCATCTTCACCAGCGTTATGGCACTTTTTGAGCAAAGGCATTTCTGTACAACACATCGAGAGAGTCGTTTCAATTTCAATCGAAAAAATCGCTATATATTTCTGTTTCTATTTTTTTCCTATCGATAGGAATCCCGCTTTTGATAACGTTTGAAACTATACCTACAGATCAAGCGTCAGCAAAGCTTTTGACTCTACAGGTTTGAAATAAAATTCAAGTTTCCGTTTTTTACTTTTTTTTTTCATTCTTTTCTAGGAACTTCGAATTCAGAATCTCAAAATGTTCAAAAAGATAATGTTTTCACTGAAACTCGGTTGTATCCCAGAAGACATTTTCACTTCGCAACTTGTATCATGGATGATACAATATGTCTGTATTCCATTTATACAGCGCTTCTTATAGCCGGTCTTTGCGGCGGGCTTTTTAGTTTTCGTATCACTTATTTCTTGTTGAAACCTCAAACCACCATCTCGGCAAAAACGTTTGAACAGCAAAAAAAGTTTTTCATCTCACTTTGCTGCCAGGTTCGCCCTTTTTCGCATTTCATACCATTCAATAGACTTCAGATTATCATACCTATTGTATTTATTGCATCACCTTTTGTAGGGGCTAGTGTTATACTTATGCTGAGAGGAACAACGGCGAAGTTCTTTTGTAATTTTATCAATCAATTATGACTACAGAGAGGTTTCTTCCAGATGTCGGCATTATCGGTACTTTTTCTTTCGGTCTACATGGCTTTGTCCAACGGCCGTATTGTTAATTTGTATAAAACACTACCTCAGCTTTTCTTCAATTTTTCTGTAAAAAGACGAGAACTCAAAAGGCTATTACAAAAATAACTAACAGTCAGATCTAGCTTAAAAAATCAAAACGTGCCGCAAGAAAGTTTTAAATAAATTTTTCCTTGTTTATCCACTTTTACGGATCAGCGCCATGAATTTCATAAATATTCAATAAAGCGAGCTTCCGAATCAATGTAGTGATGATATGAAGTTCATTAAGTTTTAGTGCAAACTGAGATGAAGTTTTTGTGAAAGTATTCAAAGCGTGTCATGGAAGAGGGGAGGCTTCACCGCCTCTGTCTATAGTAGGAACTAGACATAAAAAAAATCACCTGCTCTTGCCTTTTCACTTTTCAGAGCTTCAAAAATGGTATCTTCCAATTAGTAAACATGATTACAACTTTCTCATTACCAGCTAGGTTAAAGTTCCTAACTTGAAGCCCTTATTCGAGCACAAATGCTCTTCAAATAAATTCATTAGGTACCCAAAGTGTTCCCACTGAAAAATATTAAAATAAACCCAAAGGAACTCCGCTCTTCCACTGAAGAAAGGGCGCCGTTCGGCGGACTATAACTGTGACAAGAGCAACATTAAGGTACCACCTGCAGAACATTTCGAGTTTGTTCAAATTCTTATGGACTTTCTAGCTTCCTTGTCAAATGAACTTCTCTGATTGCGAGTCTCATCCAATTTTCAACGCGAAAAATATTCGAATCGCCTCTCCTTTGAGTTTCTGTATCTCTCTACCGCTGAATATTCTTGCCTTTTATTGCATTATCAAAAAATCGCCACCAGGAATGCTGAAACACTACAAATGGCTTCTCATCAACTGCCAGGCGTGGTAAAAATTCTGACTCCATTTTTTTAATATTTAAATGACACGGTCATTCTACCTCGTGGTTTGAAGTTTTCCGAAAACGTGCTCAAAAAAATTCTGAAGGTCTCTATGAAAATTCGCAGAGGTTCTACCTGTGCAAACTTTTAGGATCTTATAATTTTCAAAATTTCAACATCGCAAAGTATAATGAATTCCCATCTGAGCATTGCATTACCGCTATATCCGAAAAGATAGCTCAGTTTTTTGTTTGCAGGAGCTGCGCTCTCGATGTTTTGGATACCATTTTATTTCTGCCAATAGCCTACAATCCGACATGGGGTGTTTATTCCAACGGCTTATTTAGATTTTTCCAAGTACCCATAAAAGCTCAATTAGGGATAACCATCGCAATCGTCCCATGTATGGTCCTTTTTCTATGCATCTAACCAGAATAGATTCAGTCCTGTTCACTAGTGTTGTGGCGCTGTTCGAGCATCGTCATTTTTGTATAACACCTCGGGAGAGTTGTTTCAATTTTAGTGGAAAAAGTCGCTATATATTTCTTCTCTTATTTTTGTTATCACTAGTATTCCCACTTTGGATAATGTATGAAACTATGCCTATAGATCAAGCGTCAGCCAAGATTTCGACCATAAAGGTACGTTTCAAACCAGAATCAGGGCGGCTAAAAACGTTGCCTTGTGAGTAAATATCCTTTTTTTCAGAAACTCGGTTGCGTCCCAGAAGACATTTTCACGTCTCAGGCTTTGATCATGGAGGATACGTATGGCTCTTATTCCATTGGAGTAGTGCTTTATTTTTGACCGCTATTTGGAGTGGGTTTTTCTGCTTTCGTATTGGGTACTTTTTTTGTTGCTGAAGAATCAAAGTACCTTTTTCCGCTAAAACTCTTGAACAGCAAAAAGTTATTTCTTTCTTCTCATTGTGCTGTCAGGTTTTTCCTTTCATTTACCAGTTGAAAAAAACTTCATTGAACTTTTAGATCATCTTACCATTGGTTTTTTTATAGCGTCTCCTTTTTGCAATATGCCGGTTTGCTATATTTTTGTCAAAGGAAACAGCTGGAAAAATATTTTTTTGTAAGAGATCAATGAATTCCAACTTTGTAAACTCTCTTTTGAAGATGTCGGCATCTTTGGCACTTTCACTGTTGGTCTACACGGCTTATTTTTCTACCATCGTTCTTTTATTGTCCATCAAACACTACCGTTCATTTCTGCTTTCAAATTTTTCCCTTCGAAAATCGGTTTTACTTTTGATGAATAAGCTCAAAAGTAACAGAAACCTCCAGCTAAAGTTCTTCATCCAATCTTCCTATTTTTTTGTCTTAAATTTCATCTCAATTTTGTTCCATATTCTTTCTAAATTTCATTTTGTGGATTAAGATTTATGAATTGTTTAATGGAAAAAGTCTAATGTTGTTTGATATGAAGATTTTTATTCAACTTCTACGCAATATAATAAAGTGTGAAATGGCATTATAAGTTCCAAGAAGTTGGAAATTGATGCAATTAGTTAGCCCAAAAAAATGTTTTGATAAATTAATTTAATATTTGTTGAACGCTGTTTTATGCCTAAAGATCAAAACCCGACAAAAACTGCTTGCGCATGGTGGCATTCTATACAGTACCGCTCAAAAAGTCTATTAAGTTTTTGGTTTTTGGGGATATCTCAGCGAGTACTTATCCGATTTATATATAACTTTCAGGGATAATGTAAAATATACTTTGAAACATATACGGTATACAAAGACATGTCCGCAATGACTGTGACGCGTTTTAGGCATTTTTTTATTGAATTCCATGTTTTTTTATGCTTTTTATTTTTTTATTTATTTTTTTATTAAATTTTTTTAAAATTAATAATGTTGCCATATGATTTTTTTCATGTTTTCAGACATGGGAAGAACCTTTTGGAAATAAGAATTTGATTGATAACGACAAAAGAGCCATCGTTGTGGGTCGTCAAAATGGACTGACCATGATGACGTCGGTAGGGATGTTCGGCGTGACAGAGGCGTGCATTTCTCAGTTCCTAAAGCGTCAGAAAGCTCAAGATGGCTCTACTAACAGCCAGCGCACTGGAAGACCACGTGTCACTGATCGTAATGACGATAGGAACATTTTGAAGACGTCTAGAACCAATCCAAGACTCACCGCCCCTGCGATCAGACGGGAAGTTTTTCTTGAATTCGCCATCTCCGCCATCCGTCTCGACCGTGAAACGACGTCTGAATGCTGCTGGAATCATGGGAAGACGTCCAGTGAAGAAACCGCTGATTTCTGAAAAGAATCGAGCCGCCAGGGTGAAGTGGGCGAAGGAGCATCTCAACTGGACCCGTCAAGACTGGAACAAGATTCTGTGGTCCGACGAAAGCAAGTTCCTCCTCTTCGGGAGTGACGGAATTCAGTGGGTTCGTAGACCAATTGGGTCCAGATATCATCCGAAATACCAATTACCCACCGTGAAACATGGTGGAGGTTCTTGCATGGTGTGGGGCGCCTTCTCTGGAAGTGGCATCGGACCGCTTCATCGCGTGAACGGCATCATGGACAAGCACGTCTACAAAGACATTCTCCAGAACCAGATGTTGCCGCACTTGAGGCCATGGGCCGTGGGAGTGTTTATCAACAGGATAACGATCCCCAAGCACACTTCACTGTCTCGTCAAGGTGAGAAAAATTGACAAAGTAATTCGTATGGTTTTGAAACTCAGGACTGGTTCAAGAGCCGTCGGGTCAATGTCATGGGGTGGCCAAGTCAATCTCCGGACCTGAACCCGATCGAACATCTCTAGGAAGAGTTGGAGCGACGTTGTGCCAACAAAGAGCCAAGAATTGCAACGAGAAGTTTGCTCAACTGCTGTCTGAATGGAATCAGATCCCCATGTCTACCATCGACACTTTGCTCAATTCTATGCAGAGAAGATGCCAGGCAGTGATTGACGCCAGGGGCTTCGCAACCAAGTACTAGGTCCCGAATATTGTTTTAACAATGTTTTTGTGTTGATAAAAATCTTGAGCTATGATTTTTTTAATTGAAAATAGCAAAAATTCGATTTTTTCGAAAATTCGTTTTTTCTCGAAAAATTATTATTCTTTGAGCTAGCAACTTGAAATTTTTGCCAGAACACGTACAGTACCGCTCAAAAGTCTATTAAGTTTTTGGTTTTTGGGGATAAATGAAGTGCGATATCGATTCAAATCATAGTTTTTCTGAGAGAGACATACGTGTTTCTTTTGCTATTTTCAATTAAAAATCATAGCTCAAGATTTTTTTATCAACACAAAACATTGTTAAAACAATATTCGGGACCTAGTACTTGGTTGCGAAGCCCCTGGCGTCAATCACTGCCTGGCATCTTCTGCATAGAATTGAGCAAAGTGTCGATGGTAGACATGGGGATCTGATTCCATTCAGACAGCAGTTGAGCAAACTTCTCGTTGCAATTCTTGGCTCTTTTGTTGGCACAACGTCGCTCCAACTCTTCCCAGAGATGTTCGATCGGGTTCAGGTCCGGAGATTGACTTGGCACCCCATGACATTGACCCTGACGGCTCTGAACCAGTCCTGAGTTTCAAAACCATACGAGTACTTGTCAATTTTTCACCTTGACGAACAGTGAAGTGTGCTTGGGATCGTTATCCTGTTGATAAACACTCCCACGGCCCATGGCTCTCAAGTGCGGCAACATCTGGTTCTGGAGAATGTCTTTTGTAGACGTGCTTGTCCATGATGCCGTTCACGCGATGAAGCGGTCCGATGCCACTTCCAGAGAAGGCGCCCCACACCATGCAAGAACCTCCACCATGTTTCACGGTGGGTAATTGGTATTTCGGATGATATCTGGACCCAATTGGTCTACGAACCCACTGAATTCCGTCACTCCGAAGAGGAGGAACTTGCTTTCGTCGGACCACAGAATCTTGTTCCAGTCTTGACGGGTCCAGTTGAGATGCTCCTTCGCCCACTTCACCCTGGCGGCTCGATTCTTTTCAGAAATCAGCGGTTTCTTCACTGGACGTCTTCCCATGATTCCAGCAGCATTCAGACGTCGTTTCACGGTCGAGACGGATGGCGGAGATGGCGAATTCAAGAAAACTTCCCGTCTGATCGCAGGGGCGGTGAGTCTTGGATTGGTTCTAGACGTCTTCAAAATGTTCCTATCGTCATTACGATCAGTGACACGTGGTCTTCCAGTGCATTGGCTGTTAGTAGAGCCATCTTGAGCTTTCTGACGCTTTTAGGAACTGAGAAATGCCCGCCTTTGTCACGCCGAACATTCCCTGCCAACGTCATCATGGTCAGTCCATTTTGACGACCCACAACGATGGCTCTTTTGTCGTTATCAATCAAATTCTTATTTCCAAAGGTTCTTCCCATGTCTGAAAACATGAAAAAAATCATATGGCAACATTATTAATTTTAAAAAATTTAATAAAAATAAATAAAAAAATAAAAAGCATAAAAAACAAAAAAAATGGAATTCAATAAAAAATGCCTAAAACGCGTCACAGTCATTGGTGACATGTCTTTGTATACCGTATATGTTTCAAAGTATATTTTTACATTATCCCTGAAAGTTATATATAAATCGGATAAGTACTCGCTGAGATATCCCCAAAAAACCAAAACTTAATAGACTTTTGAGCGGTACTGTAAGTTCCAGTGGAAGGCCCATGTGGAAAACCTGTTTCCAGGCATGATAAATGATAACCAGCGTGACTGCCCTTTTCGAGCACAGACACTTTTGTGTTACCCCAGGAAACAGTTGGTTGTGTTTCGACGAGAAGAAACGATTTATTTGTCTCTCCTTTTACTGTCTGGCGTTAGGAACCTTATTTTGGTCTCTTTATGACAGTATTATTGTGGACCAGACTACTGCAAAGCTTCTGGCAGTTCAGGTGGTGCAAAAATACGTTTCCATTCTTGTGAAAATCCTTTTGTTTTTCAGAATTCTGCGTTAAGATTAGAAAAACGGCCTTAACTTTTAATGAAAGAAAATTGATCATTTTTCATTGGGATTACGAAGCAAAGTTATACGATTCAAAATGCGAAAAGATCTTTTAAAGGCAACTCTTAGTACAACAGTCTGAGAGAACAAAAATTCATTTTTCGTTTCGTTTACAGAAACTCGGGTGCATCCCAGAAGATATTTTCACACCTCACGCCTGCATCTTGTGCCTTAACAATTCCTGCTATGCCATCTTCAATATAATTGTTCTTTTTACGGGCCTATTCGTCTCTTTTTTTAGCGCTAGAATTTCCTATTTCCTTTTGAAACCCCAAAATAATACCTCTCCAAAAACGCGCGAACAACAAAAAGTGTTCTTCATCTCGCTCTGTTGTCAGGTTTGAAGAAAAATTTAAATTTCTGAATGATCCGAATTCAGATCGCCGTACCTTCGATACTCATACTCTTTCCTTTCGTTCTTGCTAACATTGTGACTAAACTCAGGCACTCAACGGAAAACGCCCTATGTGAGTGGAAGTGTCGTTTCTTTTGAGTTTGCAGTTCATAGGGGCTACATTTTTGAAAAATAACTTCGGATTTTTCTCGAATAAGAAGAGTTGAAAAAGAAAAAGTTTGGCTGCAAAAAGCTTCGAATTTCAGATGTTGGCGTCATTGGAACCTTCTTTTTCGGCCTCCATGGCTTATTTTTCCACCCTGGTACTATTATTATCAATCAAACCTTATCGTTTATTTTGCCTACGGGCATTTTTCGAAATCTTAAAAATTCTCACGGAAAGACATAAAAATTCGCGCCTTATTATTTTATTTGAAACTTTCTTGGTTTTGGTGGCATAGCAAGAATTGTTCAGCAAGTTCTATTGGTTCCAATAAACTTTCTGAAAAAGTAGGTCTACTGTAATAAAAACTTTCTAATAGCACCTGCCCCAACCTTCTTCCTTATTTATAACTTCCGCTCTCTTTATGTAATAATTTATCCACATGGATACTCCTAATTGTGAGCCTCATTATATTTTCAATGCGAAAAATCTACAAATTGCGGCGCCTCTCAGCTTCTGTATCACTTTACCGCTGAATATTCTCGCCTTTTATTGCATCATCAAAATATCACCACCAAGTATGTTGAAACAGTACAAGTGGCTGTTGTTCAACTGCCAATTTTGGTGAGCTACATCATTATTCAAAATTTCAATTTATACTAATCAATTGTTTCAGGAGCTTCGTTGTCGATATTGTAGTGGATGTTTTATTTTTTTGCCTATACCGTACACTCCGCTATGGGGCTTTCACACGATCGGCTTGTTCAGAGCCATTGAAATGCCCTTTAAAGCTCAAATTGGAATTTGCCTCGCTATCGCTCCTTGTACAGTCCTTTCATCAAAAATACCGTATATGATAGAATCTTTCAGGCATGATAACTAGCGTGACTGCGCTTTTCGAGCACAGAAACTTTTGTGTGACAACTCGAGACAGTTGGTTTTCTTTTAATGAGAAAAAACGCTTTATCTTTCTATTTCTGCACTGGCTAACGTTAGGGTCGCTGTTTTGGTTTCTTTATCACAATATCATCGCGAACCAAGATACCGCTAAACGAGACGCAGTACAGGTAGAGCAAATATTTTTTCTTTTTCTGAAAACTCTACTTCACTCGTAACCCATTAAAAACGAAAAAAAAATTTTTTTCAAAAACATAACTGGCCAAAACGCGACCGCAACGCAATAAATCATTCTGTAGGAAAAATTTTAAAAAATAGATAACTTTTTTAAAGATTTTTTTACAGAAACTCGGTTGTATCCCAGAAGATATCTTCACACCTCATGCCTGAATATTAGATCTGGATTATTTCTGGAAGGTCATCTACAAAATAATCATTTGCTTCACCAGCTTCTTCGTTTTATTTTTTGGCGCTAGAATCGCCTACTTTTTGTTGAAAACACAAAATCACATTTCTGCAAAAACGCGTCAACAACAGAAGACATTCTTCATATCGCTTTGTTGCCAGGTTGCTTCTTAGTAGACTAGTTTGCCAGATTATTGATAAACTCAGATCGCCATACCGTTCATACTAATAATATGCCCTTCGGTTTTCCTATACATTTTGAAAATGTTCAAGAAGACAACAGAAAATGTTCTTTGTGAGTGGTCCTTACTCTATCTTGAGCTCAACTTTTCTCAATTAATATTTGGCTTTAAAATACATAGCTCTACATTTCGATTTTCAGATATCGGAGTCGTTGGAACTTTCTTTTTCGGCCTTCATGGCTTTTTTTCTACCGTCGTTCTATTGCTCACCATAAAACCATACCGTTCATTTTGCTTGAGGCCATTTCCAAATAAATAAGATATTTTGGACAGAAACATGAGAGCAAGTTTCATTGGAACAACTGAAATTTTGCAAAAAGGGACGGGCTTTTCAACAATAAAAAAGGAGTTCTGCTCTTAATGCACCTGCCTCAATCTTTTCACTATTTTATAGCTTCCGTTAGTTTAACTCAACAGTATAATAAAATGAATACTTCCAATTGTGAGCCTCATTCTTTTTTCAATGCTAAAACTCTTCAAATCGCTGCACCTTCCAGCTTCATCATCACTTTACCACTGAATATCGTTGCACTTTATTGTATTGTTAGAAAATCCCCGCCAAGCATGCTGAAACAATACAAATGGCTCCTGCTCAACTGCCAAATTTGGTAAACTACAGACTCATTCGAAATTATTTTTCTTCTCAGAGGAAAAACCGAAAGAACGATTAAAAAAATTATTAAAAATAGCTCTTAGTAGTCAAATCTCATCTCAATTACGCGGCATTGGGGAAAAATAATTAATTTTGCTCCCCGTCGAAAAATGGAAACGGTTTTACCCTTGAAGCATTTTCTAGGAGCTTCATTGTCGATATTCTAGTGAATATTTTTATTTCTACCTGTGCCTTACACTCCATTATGGGGCGGTTACACAAACGGCTTATTCAGAATTGTCCGATTGGCTACAGAAGATCAAATCAAAATAACCCTAGTCGTGGCACCATGTAAACTAACATCAGCAGAACAAACTATATGAAAATGAACTTTCAGGCATGATGACCAGCGTGATCGCACTTTTCGAGCATAGGCACTTTTTGTGTTTCAAATCAGAACAGTTGGTTCTGTTTCAATGAGAAGAAACGCGTCGTTTTCTTACTTCTGTACTTTCTAGCGTTCGGAATTCTTTTTTGGTCGCTTTTTGATAATATTGTCGTGGATCAAGATTTTGCAAAGTTGGAAGCAGTGAAGGTAAAGCTGAGAACATGTTTTTTCTGCAAAAGGCAGTAAGTTCCAGTTTTCCAGATTAGAATCTCCAAAATTCCTGCGTATCACAAAAGTAAGCAGATGTATATTAGATATCAACTAATAATAAAAATATGAATTTTGATTTATACTGATCAGTAAATCGAGCGGTTTCCAGAAACTCGGCTGTGTCCCAGAAGATATTTTCACCCCTCATGCCTGTATTTTCAACCTGAACCATTTCTGCGAGGCCATATTCAAAATAATTGTTTGTTTGACTGGCTTCGTCGCTTCGTTTTTCAGCTCCAGAATCACCTACTTTTTGTTGAAAACTCAAAACCATATCTCTCCAAAAACGCGCCAACAACAGAAGACATTCTTCATATCGCTGTGTTGTCAGGTTCCCTTTTTTTTTGAAATCAAAATTTTGGGACTTCTACCATTTTAGATCGCTATACCATTGATTCTCACACTCTCCCCTTTTGGTCTTTCATACATCTTGACGGGGTTGATGCGTCCAAAAGGAAATGTCCTTTGTAAGTGGTCTTTGTTTCATTCAAACTAGATTTTCCTTAAGCCTAGACCAAAAATTAATGAAATGCAAAAAATTTTTTCTCGATTTCCAGATGTCGGCATCATTGGAACATTCTTTTTCGGTCTTCATGGCTTATTTTCTACAACTGTCCTGTTAATGTCCATCAAAGCCTATCGCTCCACACTCCTGCGACTATTCAAATGAAAAAAATGTGGACATTTGCTCCTCCTGACGAACTTTACATTTGTAACAGTAGGAATACTATCTCTCTCCGTTCTATTGTATTCATGTGTGAACGATGCTCTCGGCGTGTAATTGCTCCGGCAGGTACGCCTGTATCTGGTTCCCCTGCACGCGTCTTGGCCACACGCGTGTGGGGCTCACGAATAAAGACGTTGAACTACAAAAAAATGACGTTAAACTACAAAATTGGAACCAAAGTTTGAGTCCTTCTCGTGCGGCAAAGTTTCATCAACCAGACGGAAAATTGATGGAAACAAGTTTCCGAGGCACGTGAAAAATAAATCGTGAGCATGAGTTAAAATTTTCGGCTTTATACTCAAAACCTCAATTGATCGAACCAACAAAGCTCCTATAAAAATCGAACATCAGCTGAATTGAAATTTACTTTCCTGACTTCCCAAATTCAGCCTACTGGGGTATGCTTTTTTCAAGAAACGAACAAAATTCAAACAAAAACCACCTGTCCGCTTTCGAGGGACCATATTTCTTTTCAACTTCCCTTCATTCTTTACTTTTGACATGGATTATCCGCCTTTTCAGGCCCATCCGTTCATAAACGAGCGAAATCTAATAACAGCTCAGCATAATAGTTTTTGTATCACTTGTCCATTGAATATTCTTGCATTTACCGCATCGCCTACAAATCTTCAAATAGTATGCGTACTTTTGCAGACATAACAACAGCGGGAATATCTCAGCAAGAATGACGCACGGTGCATTCCGCTTTTTTCCCTCTGGTGCGAAACTTGGGCTTGCACCGAGCGATTTCGGTGTTTTTTCGGTGCTGCACTGGAAATTTTTCGAAGGTGAATTCCTTGGTATGTAGCATCAGAAGAACTACCAGAAAGTGCTTTTAAAAATTATTCAACTTGAGAAAATGTCGAATTTTTAGGTACCGCTCAAATGTGAAACTAACTTCAGATTCCTTGAGACGCGAAATGTCGAAAGTTGGGTGAATCACACGCTGAGGAGCTATGACAATGTAATAAACGGCCAATTCTAAAAAAATAATTCAACAAAATTTTGAAATGATGTATTTTTGAACGTATGCGTAGGGCATATACCATTCAAGCAGAGAAACGACGTCGACAAAACCATTGAGAATTGATGAACCTGAAACCATAATATAAAGAGCAAAATCTTCAAAAGAAAAAAACTGAACATATTTCAGGACTAAACTTTAATTTTCCAACGATTGCGTCGCTGTGTCTGCGGAGTTAAACGCTACCGTATTCCGGAGCAAAGAAAAATTTTTCTCATTTCTTCAAAATCACTACTGTATGCGTGTTTTATTTTTTGATACATAGTACGCCTTTTACAAGTTTTTTCTTTGAAAGTATTCAAAACGTTTTTTTAACATTAAGGGGTTCCACGAGCCCCCAATCTTTCGAAGTTTTTTTTTAGCTTTCAGGAGAGTTTATTTCCGAGTAACCTTTCTTCCTCAGCTCGCCCGAAAAAATTCTACCTTAAACACGTCAGAAAACTTCTGAAAATTTTCTTTTGGTTTTCCACTTTTCAATGTCCAACGTTCAATGACATTCAAAAAACACATGCCTCTCCTCACATCATTTCGCTTCATAGCGATTTCATAGCTTATCCTAATTTATATGTCTCTTGGACTGATTTATCCGCCCTGTATAGAACATCCGTTTTTCAACGAGGAAAATCTAATAACAGCCCAACATATTAGTTTCGGAATCAGTTTTCCACTGAATATTCTAGCATTTTATTGTATCGCCTATAAATCTCCGCCGAGCATGTTGAAGCCTTATAAATGGCTGCTCCTACATACTCAGTTTTTGGTGAATCAGGGTCAATGAGTCACAGAAAATTCTGAGTTTGTAAAAAATAAATTCAGATTGTTGAAAGTAGTTAAAAGTCGTTGAGATGAAAGAAATCTTTGACAAAAATTTTTGAAAAAAAGAGAAACCCTATACCCAAAACTCTCTGCTGTGAAAGGAAGCTTCAGGAGCGTCACGGTCGACCTGATGGCCACCACTCTCATGTTACCTATATTCTATGCACCCGCTTGGGGAGCTCGTCCAGTCGGTTTATTCTATCAAATGAGTGTGCCGACAAGAGCTCAATTTGGAATCATCTATCTTATCGCTACATGTAGGTTTTTATTATGGTAGAAGGCCAGTAAAAATGAGGTTTGGGAAGATTATTTATGAAGAATTTTGGTGGAAAAGTTTTGAAGTTTTTCAAAAAGTTTCAGGCATGACAACTTCTGTAATATCTCTGTTTGAACACCGACATTACTGTGTGACTCCAAAAAACGATTTTTTGTATTTTAACAAAACGGGGAGAATTATCTACTTGTTTCTCACTCTCTTAGGAATAGGAATTCCATTCTTCGTCCCTATTCATGAAATATCCTGAAGACCAGATGGCCGCGAAAGTTCTGTCAATACAAGTGAGTGGGAAAAAATTTGCAATCTCTTTATTATTTAGATGTTAACAGTATTTAGCTGCAAAAAGTTGATTTCTTCTTTACTTCTTATTTTTCTAGACAATCGGTTGCATCCCCTATGGGATCCTCTTGCCGGAAACTTTCATCTTCAGTTATTTCGCAATCGGCCGAATTACGACGAGATCCGCGGCTCTTGTCTGTGCAATCAGCGGCGGATTTTTAGTTTCTCGAACTGTTTATTATTTATTAAAAGTTTCAAAGTCACATTTCTGCTAATACTCGTAAGCAACAAACGACCTTTTTCATTTCGCTATGTTCCCAGGTCTTTTTCTTCCAAACTTTTTCAAAAATCAAACAGTTTTTCAGATCGTCATACCTATGATTCTAATTGCATGCCCTTTCGTAGGATCATCTTTAGTATTGAAATTCAATCCGTCCGCTGGAAATAATTATCTGTGTAACTTTTAAAAACCTATAACCAGAGTAAAAAGAGTTTTTTTGTTAGTCATGCCATTTTTTAGAATTTTTTTCATCAAATTTCCAAACATGTACTAAAAGCGAAAAAGTCGTTTTTGAAACAATTTCAACTCCGCGCCAATACAATGAAGATAGGGTTCTCTCAAAGCTGCTTACTGTAATATAATAATAACCTATGCGAAATTTTTGTGATGAAATTTTCAAAACTTTATGGGAAGACGAAAAATTTTTAAGAAGTGACAAAAAAATAATTGAAAATTAATTTTTTTCCATAGAGCAGACTTGCTGCGAAATGCGCTTTAGGAGGAAACCAGTAAATGTTTCTGTCTAGACTTTGATTCAGTCTTACTTAAAACGTATAAACTCTTGTTCACTTTCAAACGTACCGGTTGGCAAAAATGAAAATCTCTACAAGAAGATGGCATCTTAACTTCAAACCTTTTTTTTTACTAGTTATATGTCTTCGAATCGAAAAAAATTTTCAGACGTCGGTATTATCGGCTGTTTTACTTTCGGTCTTCATGGCTTACTTTCTACAATCGTTTTTGTTATTAACAATAAGATCTTATCGATCATTTTGCGGGAGACTTTTAACTTTTCCCTTCAAATTGCGGAAAGAGACAAGTTTATAATTTTCATAGAGCATTTGATAAAAAACTAAAATTTCAGGATCGCCTGTCGTTGTCAGCTCTGTTACACTCAAATGACCTTGAATGTCCAAAAATGTGTTTTTGTACTTTCGTCTGAAGAAAAATGAACTTTTTGCTGTATCATTTTTCATATATATGAAAGTAAAAACAATTCGAAAGAAGGTGCTACAGGATCATTCAACCTCTCGAAGTTTTTTTAACTCTCAAAAATAATGTTCTCTCAAATTTCCGAGTAAACTTTCTTCGTTAGCTCCACACAACTCACAAAAAATTCCACTAAGACGTGTCAAAAAAGCTTCAGAACATACTTTTCGGCATTCGACTTCTCAATGACATTCAGTAACACCTGCCTTCTCCCCTCCCCCCATCGTCTCGTTTCATAGCGATTCATAGTTTTTTTGTAGTTTGTATGTCTCTTGGACTGGATTATCCGCTCTGTATAGAACATTCGTTTCTTAACGAGGAAAATCTAATAATAGCTCAACATATTAGTTTCGGAATCAGTTTTCCACTGAATATTCTAGCATTTTATTGTATCGCCTACAAATCTCCGCCGAGCATGTTGAAGATGTATAAATGGCTGCTTCTTCATACTCAGTTTTTGGTGAATAGCAATCATTTGAAGTTGAAGGAATATCATGTGATCCGCAAGTTTGAAGCAAATTGAGATTCTTGAAAGTAGTGAAAAGTTGTTTACAAGAGAGCTCATTTTCACTTTGTGGTTGGGAATTTCCTAATAATTAGCGAGAACACTTCTAAAAGTAGTTAAAAGTCGTTGCGATGAAAGAAAAACTTTGACAAGTTTAAAAAGAGAAACACTATACCTAAAAATTCTATACGAAATTTCAGGAGCCTCACGTTGGACCTAATGGCCACTATCCTCATGTTACCAATATTTTTTGCACCTGCTTGGGGAGCCCGTCCAGTCGGTTTATTTTATAAAATTGGTGTACCGACAAAAGCTCAATTTGGAATCATCTATTTTATATCCACATGTGGGTTTTTGTTGAAATTGAAACGTGAGGTTTGAGGTAATTTTTAATGAATAATTTCAGGGAGTAAGATCCAATTCCATTTTTGAATCATTTTTACCTTTTAAAAATTCCGATATCAATGAATTATACGCAGTTTTCTGAAGAAAAAACAAATTCCAGGCATGGCAACTTCGGTGATAGCCCTGTTCGAGCATCGACATTACTGTGTGACTCCAAAAAGCGGTTTTTTGTATTTCAATAAAACGGGAAGAATTATTTACTTGTTGCTCACTTTCTCAGGAATAGGAATTCCAGTCGTCGTCCTTTTCATAAATTATCCTGAAGACCAGGTGGCCGCAAAAATTACGTCCATACAGGTGAGGATTGCGTTATGTCTTTTTGTAACGGGTTTTTCACAAAGAGTCATTCAAATTTTTCAATTTTCAAGGCACTCGGCTGCGTTCCAACTTCACAAAGAAAAAGTCATTCAAATTTTTTCAATTTTTTTTTCAAGGCACTCGGCTGCGTTCCAACTGGGTTCTTCTTGCCGGAATCTTCCATCTTTTGTTATTCTACAAATGGCCGAATGACAACAAGATTAGCGACCCTTGTCTGTGCTATCAGTGGCGGATTTTTCGTTTTTCGAACTGTTTATTATTTATTGAAGTTTCAAAGTCACATTTCTGCCAATACTCGCAAGCAACAAAGGGCATTCTTCATTTCGCTGTGTTCCCAGGTATTTTTCTTCCAAACTTTTCAAAATCAATCAGTTTTTTTCAGATCGTCATACCTATGATTCTAATTGCATGTCCCTTCGTAGAATCTTCTCTCGTATTGAAGTTTAATCCGTCCGAAGGGAGCAATTATCTGTGTGACTCTAAAAAGCTTATTATCAGTAAAAATGGTTTTCGATAATAATGCCATTTTGTGAAGTTTCGCATCGCTTTTTCCAGACAATTATGACTTCGCAGTAAACAAAAAGGGTGCACGCGAAGTTGCTTACCGTAATATAATAATCCACAAAGCGAAATTTTTTTCGGTCAATCTTTCAAAAATAATCTCAAACCTGATTTTTAATAATAATCTCAAACCTGATTTTTTTACTGTTCCTGAAGTTAAAAATATGTTAATTTAAATTTTATCTCTCATTCAGACGTCGGTATCATCGGCTGCTTCACTTACGGTCTTTATGGCTTACTTTCTACGATCGTTTTGTTGTTTACAATAAGATCCTATCGAGCATTTTGCGAGAAACTCTTCTGTTTTAGCTTCAAATCGCGAAAAGATTCAAGTTTATAAATCTTCACAGAGTATTGAAACAAAAAAACTCAAATTTCAGGATCGCTTGTCGTTGTCAGCTCTGTTACACTAAAATGACCTCGAATATTCGAAAAAAGTTTTTTTTTGTAATTTTTGCCGGGGGAAATGAATGAAATTTGTCAAAGAATGTCTTTAGTTTGCATTCAAATATTTTTCAAACAAGAGCCTATTCTGGAGGCAAGCTGCCCGACAAAAACTTTCTACAATTTTCAAACACAATTTAGGTCCATGGAGCGCCCATTACCAGATTTACTGTGAGAAAGCAGCCTTTCAAAACGTTCCAGTATCTTTTCGTCAACCTTTCTGATTCCGTGTTCTAAGTAAGTCTCCCGTATTGCAAAATTGCCTCTGACTCTCCGAAAATTAGTTATCTCTTTCACTCTTCGACGGCTCTTTCGAATTTCGCGATATCACTTTTCATGAGCACGGCATGAAAAGCCTTTTTTGATGTAAAGATTCAAAAAAGTAATGCTTGAAAAGACCTCTTTAGATCTCAATCATTCGAGAACCTTCTATGAATGTTTTCCAAAGTTGTCAATGATAAAGTGAAATCTATAAAGCAAGTTTGTAGTCTGACCAGAAGCTAAAAGTTTGAGGGCTCCAAAGAAACAAAGCCAGATCAAATTGAAACCTTGGGAAAATCGTAAAAAGTGTTTTTTTTAAACAAAAAGTTGCATGAACTTTGCACGACTCTCCTTTCTCCATAATTATTTGTCGGTTTGTGTTCCTTCGGAACTTCCTCCCTTTTTATTTCATCTTCATGAACTTCCCAACTTGTAAGCCACATCCGTTTTTCAACGAAATAAATCTTCAAATAGCCCAACACATCAGTTTTGGAATCAGTCTACCTCTTAATATTCTTGCATTTTATTGTATTGTCTATAAATCTCCATCGAGTATGATGAGACGCTATAAATGGTTACTTCTTAACTGTCAACTTTGGTAGGTTTTTTTCTTCAAAAAATGGAAGGTCAAAACTTAAAAATGTGGAACATTACAAACTGATTTCGGCTGAATGTAAATGACCACCTGAAAGAGAAAAAAAATAACAAAAGATTGGGAGAGCCAAGAGCCATTCAAATCGAACTGAGAAAATTTCTTTTCAATGCAACAATATTTTCTTGCAATAGAGCTACTCAAAACTCTGAGATTTTGGTTAATTAGAGGAAGAAGAAGAAGAAGAGCACTGTAACAGAGGAAAAAAAAACACCGAAAATCATGGCAAACTAAGCTTCTTGGTTAATAAGCTTATTTGCACGGTCTGTAGAGATTTTAGACAGTTTTAATTTTTCAGTCTGCATGAATCAGTCTTTCTTTCTAATTATCAACTTCTATAAAAACTTCAGGAGCTTTCTGGTAGACCTTTTGGCGACCGTTTTAGTGATTCCTATATTTTTCTCACCGGTCTGGGGTTCTCGTGTAATGGGATCATTTCAAAAAATGGGTATACCGATCAAAGCTCAGTTTGGAGTCTTATTTTACGTTGGTGCAAGTGAGTATTCATTCAAGATAAGCCTATGAAACTAGGAAAACTTTTGGAATACTTCTGATGTACGAGTGGAAGATTCTATGAGTTCTGTTATGCAAAACTTCCTACTTTTCGATGTTGCAAAGTATACGAAAATTGTTGGATAACAGTTTGAATTCAAAAAAATCAATTTGAAAGCCAGTCTTGGATTATTATACGATAAACAAATACTTATTGCATTTTTTTACAGGTTTGGCAATATCTATTATAACACTATTCGAACATCGGCATTATTGTGTGGCCCCGAAAGAAAGCTTTTTCTATTTTACTGGACTAAAAAGAAGTATATATCTCTGGTTTAACTTTCTAGGGGTCGCCATCCCTTTATTTGTGATTTATATCAACATTCCTGAAGACCAATTGATAGTGAAAATCGAAGCTATACAAGTAAGTTTTTTCTTGAAAATAAAAACAAATTGTGTTTTTTTTTGATAGCGTGGCGGGAATTTTTCAGAGATTCTAACATTGAAATGTTAAAAGAAAATCACATGTTGAAGCACAAAAGGCTTCAGTGACACTCAAAATTTTTTTACATTCAGACAAGACTTTTGTGCGTCAGAACATAATAATAGTTATTGAAATAAATACTGAGAAGGCAAAATTATTGTTTTTTGGACTTGGTTCCGTTTTCTCTTACTAACTTGTTTTACTATAATAGTCAAAAAAAGGACCCATACAACTTTAAAAAAACATTTAAAAAAATTTTTGTACAAGACGTTTCAAAACAGTTGAATCATTGAATTCGAAGGGACCTCATCTGTTGGCGCGAAACTTTCTTGTAATAAATTTCTCAAAATCTATTTCTTAGGGCTCAACTCAAAAAAATTCAGGAGCTTGGCTGTGCCCCAGACGGTATTTTCACCTCGGAAGCTTTCATAATCGGCTCAACCGAACTTTGCGAGAAGGCAACAAAAATCGCGTTCCTTATATGTGCTTTAAGTACCGGATTATTTTGTTCCCAAACTATTTATTATTTGCTAAGTTTCCAGAGTTATATTTCTGCCAAAACTCGCAAGCAACAAAGGACTATTTTCATTTCGCTTTGTTGCCAGGTTTTCATAGCTTTCATTTTTTTGTTGGTTGGTCTTGGTGCGAATTCAATTCTAGCGAACTTTCCGACAGCGACGATTCGAAGTTTTTTCAAATAATGACTTAAGATCATTATACCTATGGTGTTCATAACATTTCCGATGATAGCATCAGAATTCATGGAGTCATCGTCAAGTGACAACGTTCTATGTAACTTCAATTTGAAAATCACATTTTTTAATTCTGGTCATTTCAGACATCGGCGTTCTCGGCTGTTTTTCATTTGGTCTTCATGGATTACTCTCTACGATCGTTCTGTTGATAGCAATCAAAAATTATCGACTCTTCTGCTTGAGACTTCTTTTTTGTGATTTTGAAGCACGCAGGGAGCCGAGTTTGAAACGTTTCATTGAATATTTAAAATTTTCGAAATTCAGACGCACATATGTTTGTCAGCTTCGTTCGATTGAAGTAATCGTCCGGCTTATGAGAGACTTTTGAGAAATGTGTTTTATTTTGTCTATAAACGCCTTGATGAAGTTCTTTTAGAACATGTTCATCGTGTTAAGATGTATTGAGCAAAAAAAATGGCGAAAGAGATAAAGATGAAGAACTACCCAAAAAAAATTCCCAGCTCCAAACCGCTACATCTCAAACCATTTTTTGAGGCCTTCGGCTACTTTAATAGAACTAAGCCAGTACTACCTTCTGATGTTAAAAATTATTCTTATATTCCGTTGATACTACCTTCCTGAGCTCAATACTGATTTATATCTTGCTGATGAGGGAAAACAAGGCGCAGAGAAGTCAGACTGTTTTGATAAGAATCTATGAAAATAGGCGAGGAAATCTAAAAAGTCCATAAACGGAAAATTTCAAAACCCTTCACCAAAAAAAAAACTCGCACACCTTACACTTTTTATTTGAAAAAGTCCTTATGACGTATAGAAAGAATGGATCGTAAGAATGAGAAGAGAGAAGAAAATTGAAGTATTGGAAAATTTTTTGTCGTTTTCATTCTTCTCTTCAATATTTTCGACACGCATAACCGCGATCAGCACCAAGTCATCTTGAAAAGTGAAATAATTTGCTTAATGTATTCAAAAAACGAAACCAGGTTCGTTTGGAATCTCGCGCTCGCCCTTGTCCTTATTCGGACCGACCACAAGAAAAGTGCCACCAAAACAAACTCCCGCTACGTTTTGATTAAGCTGAAAAATAATTCTTCCATTTTTCGATCTGCTATTGAACTGTTTTGCTCTGAAAATATTCTGCTATTGAAAAATCAAAGAATTTTGTGGCTCAAGAACATATTTTATTGAAATGCAGAGCGTAATATGATTACCAGCTCACCGTTCCACTTTTTATGACGAAATCTACCATCATAGTTTTGGGAACCCTTCTTTTGCCGTCCGTGTCAAACAATTCATAAGACGCTGTCAGAGTGTCGCCTATTCTGAAAACGTTCCAGCTAAAGTTTTTATTGTGGAAAAATAAGGAGCTTGGAATCATTATCCACCAAAAATAAAAAGCGAATAATTTTTTCTAAAAGCTCTCTAAAAAATTTGAGACTTGTAGGATTTTTTGGGACAGTTTAAAAAAGGCCCAAGATAAGCTCACTGTCTGAAAAACGTAAAATAAAGTCCATAACTAATCTTTTATATATCCAGAATTTTAGAAAACATACTTGGCTCCGTCTCTGCAGGACCCTCTACCCAATACTTCGACCTTCATTTTCTTGACACTTTTGTATTTTGAGTATTCAATTTCATAAGCTAATGCGGTTCCGAAAATCAGTAGCTGAAGTATGATCATCCCAACGCTGAGCCGTTTGAAAATGGATAAAAATGATAACTTTCACACGCCTTCACGTACGGTTAATTTACCAAAAATCCTATCAACTTGTGAATTTTCCGGAAACTGGGGACCTCTTTGGAAGATTTAAACAGGAAGATTATAAATGATTTCGCCACCCAAGTGGAGCGGACAACTTCCTCATACAAAACCTTGAGAGTCGGAAAACTATAAAACGTGATTTCCGTAAAAAGAATAGTAGGGAACTTTCACGCTTGATTTGAGCCAAAAAAAAGTTTCCAAAGTACATTCTAACACACTTATCAATCCAAAAGAACTTTCATCATTTATAAAATTCTCTATTCTCATAACAAAGTTGAGATTTGACTTTCAAACTAAAGAACCAAATCTCAGAACGCTGTGATATTCAAAGTGAAATAAAATTACGAAAGCACCTGCCCCCTTA
The DNA here is from genome assembly GCA_904845305.1 of Caenorhabditis auriculariae. Taxonomy (NCBI): domain Eukaryota; kingdom Metazoa; phylum Nematoda; class Chromadorea; order Rhabditida; family Rhabditidae; genus Caenorhabditis; species Caenorhabditis auriculariae. The sequence goes on from CAJGYM010000100.1 coordinate 53,261, forward strand.
TTTTCTTTTTTCAACGATTTTTAGCTTCAAGTCTTCTGCGAAATTCCCCTTTCCAGCATATTTTTTTTCGAGCGATGGACTTGCCGATTTGTGAGAAACATCAATTTTTTAATTCCGAAAATCTTCTGACTGCTCAACACGTCACTTTTGGAATCAGTTTCCCACTGAATATTCTTGCTTTTTATTGTATTTCTCAATAAATCTCCGCCAGGCATGTTAAGGACGTATAAATGGCTTCTCGTCAACTGTCAAATATGGTAAAAGAGTTTTTAAAAAATTTTCTTTTTTTAGAATTGTGACCGTTTTACGTGCATGTATAGATGTTACAGAAATCTCGAAACTAGTTTTTTAAAAAAATCAATTTTTCATTAGAAATTTCTTTCCAAAAAAATGGTAGCAAATACCTGTTTCTGTAATTGTTTTAGAGCCTTATAACTTTCTTCCAAAAAGAAAAAAAGAACTTTGAAATCGTAACTTCGCATATGAGTCATAAATTCTCAGACTTTTTTTTTGAGACAGATTTTCCTAGTAGACAGGTGTTCTCTGCTGTTAAAAAATACTAATTACAGATAAGCTCAAATTTAGCCGATGATTATCAAAAAAATTTTTTCTTCTTCAAAAAAATAAGAAAAACTTGTGACAATTTTTCAGAAGCCGATATTTACTCAGACTCAAATAAAAAAAGAAAAAAAAATTTCAAATTGTTTTTCTCTAGAAACTTCTATATTTTCAGGCAAAAGTGTACAGGTTAACGATGAAATTCGAATCACGAAAAAAATCGGAGGGGTTCACAAGAAAATTATGAAAGAAACATCAAAAATTTTCTTGAAAAATGTATAAAATTTTTCAGAGTTTAGTCAATTAAATAAAAAGAAAAAAAATTTTTTTGGGTAAATTGAATCTTTTGATACTCAGGAATCAACTAGAAAAACAAAAACGAGATCAAGCTAGATCATTTAAGAAAATTATTCACTTATCCGCTAGTTTACAAAAAACCGCTTCAGGGCTATTATGCTTCCAACTTTTTGTCACCAATTAGCTAATTTTTCAACTTATTTTTGCTGTAAAAAAACGATGAGAGAGCTATAAAAAGAAGAAAACCTGTCGAAATTTGAAACTTTTCCAGGACCTTCGTCGTGGACATTCAGTCAACTTTGACGCTGATTCCTCTCTTCTACACTCCGACGTTTGGAGCCTATACTCTTGGATTATTCCGCGAAATGGGCGTACCTCTAAGTGTTCAACTTGTAATAACCTTTGCTGCTGCTCCATGTACGACAGTTCAAAAAATCATAAAATTTTCGAGTTTCTAGGCATTCTAACCGCCGTTGGATCTCTTTTCGAGCATCGACACTATTGTGTAACGCCTCAAGACAGCTGGTTTTTCTTCAAAAAGAAGACGAGATACACTTTCTTCATTTTACAATTCATGATCATGGAGCTTCTATTCCTGTGGATGCTTCTGAATGTTCCCGGAAATCAGACTGAAGCAAAAATAACAGTCTTAAAGGCAAAACAGAAATTTCTCTTCCTTGAGAAAAGTACCGTTTACAGGAAATCGGCTGCATCCCTGAAGATATTTTCACTTCAAACGCTGGTGTAATAGATCCGACGAAAAATTACACGATTATTTTCGGCCTTCTTAACATTATTTCTGGCGTTCCAACTATCTTTTTTGGTGTCAGGACTTGTCATATTTTGTTAAAACCAAGAAATATTTCTGCCAAAACGCGGGAGCTACAAAAAACTTTCTTTTTATCGCTTTGTTGTCAGGTTGGTTAAAAGTTTTGTAATATCCAACGAAATTTCGAAAAAAAACTTTGATTTCGTTTTTGTGATCCTACTTGTCAGGTAATTGTTAAAGCTAAAAGTTGCCTGATAATAAAAAGGGAAAAAATTAGAAAGAAATCAATCTGAAGAAAGAAAAAAAATTTGAAGCTCAAAAATTAGGGTTCAAACTGCCCCTTTCAATTTCTTTTTTTCAACCGAATTTCAAGCTTTCAATCAAACTGCTTCACGTCTCAAAGCGCTCAAAAAGTTTAGGATTTCAAAATTTTTCGTTTTTTCCTTTCTAATAAGATTCGCAATATGACTGTGAAGAAAATTTATGAATTCTCAGATGCGAAATTCCTTGAATTTTCTCAATGAAATATTTTTGTAAACCACAAAAATTTCAGGTGATGCTACCCTTGGTACTTATAATGAGCCCTTATTTCGCCGCTCATATAATCAATTCATTTCTACGACCAACTGGAAACTTTCTATGTAACTCACTTCAAAAATATCTGAAGAACAGATAATAAACAAATTCAGACATTGGAGTGGTCGCAACCTTCTCCTACGGCCTCTACGGTCTATTTTCCACAATCGTTCTGCTGTCATCGATAAAACACTATCGATCATTTTGTCTGGGGCCTTTCTACAGACTTTTCCGAATCAGTGAACATTCAGAGCAACGTTTGTGAATTTTACAACTTTTCTTAAACAAGATAAAATTTAGAATCAAAGCCGGTTGTCAGCTTTGTCAAGTATAAATATTCGTTGAGCGCCAGCTGGAGGAATATCTGATTCTTTTTTTTTCAACTAAAAGAATTTGTTTTTAGACCATTTTTCCTATAGAAGGGACCGAAAAACCACTGAATAAAACTTTTTTTCTGTTCAAATTCAAACACTTCTAATAAAAATAAACAACATAAACGAAATGGGTACAAATCTACGCATTTTCATTCCATTCATCATAATTCGATTGAGCTTTGATGTATTTTAGCGTTCCGCCGTGCAAAAAATGACAAAAAAAAGGCAACTTTTTGTTGTTTTTGAAAATGAATCAGTACCTTAGGAATTTCCTCGAACAAAGTCGGAAGGGTGGAAAATGGTCGCTAAGAGAGATAGAGGCAGCAAAAGGGTCCCTTTATCGAGCCTTCCATTTTCCTGGGATTTTATAAAGGCTGAAGGTGAAAAAAGGAAAAGGCAGCAAAAAGGGTGCATAAGAGCCGATGAAATGGCGCAAAAAGGCAGCAAAAAAGAAACCTTTATCAACCTAAAAGAAAAATTTCACTGGAGCCTTTTTCCACCCTTTCCGACTTTGCCTATTTTCATTAGTTCTGGAACAAGTCAACGGTCAGAAAAATGATTTATCGGTGTATTCTGAAAAAAAATACGGTAATAGAGTACTCTTACCACGGAAACAGCAATTTTAAATCTTGCTATCAAAATGAATGTAGAAAATATTTTTTCAGAAAATCCAATAGAGGCAGGTGTCGTTTTAAGTTTTTCACTCAATAATAGGCTCTACTTCCTCTTTTCAACCCGTTCCAGAGTACAAAAACCCCTATCAAATTAATTTTTCTAATTAAAAAAATTCTAAGCGATTTCATTCTCAATTTCCTAGAATCAACTGAAAACTTGCAGCTCACAACTCAAACAATTCATATTAAAAACCACCTGTCCCTTTTTTCCTATCAAATTGTTTTCATAGTCAAATACTCCTTTTCCCAGCTTAAAATCATAAAATCATTTTCCTCAACACATGAGTTATTCAAGCTGTGTGCCACATCCCCTTTTCAATGCTGAAAACCTTCGAATAGCTCAACATGTCAGTTTTGGAATCAGTTTTCCACTCAATATTCTCGCTTTCTATTGCATCGTCTATAAATCTCCATCTAGTATGCTGAAACAGTACAGATGGCTTCTCATAAATTGCCAAGTTTGGTGAGTGTTAAAAAGTTGTTTCGTGTCTTCGAAGTTCAGAATCAAATGGAAAAAAAAAGAAAAAGTCTGATGTTGAAAGGGGTACAAAGTTCGCTTCATAACAAATTGTCCAAACTTGGAATGGCTTAAACAACATATGATATGATAAGGTCATGAATAAATTCGGCTAAAACGAATTTCCTCAGCAACTTGTAGAGCCTACTAGAGTTGATTTTAATCAAATTTAATGGGAGAAAATTGATACCTAAAGGAAGACTCGAGGTCCCCTGATAGTGAAAAGCAAGTAATAAAATGGTCATCAATGATTAACCATCAACTTTAACTGAATAATTGAATCAGGAGCTTCGCCTTGGACATTGTCGTCACTGTTCTGATGGTACCCATTTTCCATACACCAATTTGGAGCATCTATACAATCGGTTTATTCCGAGCTATGGGTATATCACCAAAAAGCCAAATTTTTATCTTCTCAACCGTTGCCACGAGTTAAAAGTCTGTTCATTTCAAATTTGAACCTTCTTTTTCAGTTCTGATAATTTCCGTAGTCGCTCTTTTCGAGCATCGGCATTTTTGTGTGACTCCTCGAGACAGTTGGCTCTACTTCAGTAATAAAAAGCGTTGTTTATTTTTTTCGATACAATTCTTATTAATCGGGTTCTTCATTTTCTACGTTGTCTTCAATATGCCGGAAGATCAAGATTCAGCAAAACTCGAGGCCGTCAAGGTAAGGCCTACTTCTTCAATGAAATTGAAAGAAAAGGTTCGACTTGAACTGTGAATTCAGTATTGAAAATAGGACATTTTTGGATAGAATGTTTTACTTCATGTCAAATAGTGATTATCCTCATAAAATTCACGATTTTTTCTCTACAAAAAGAGGTGTTACGAAAATTGAGACTGTTTTAAGAAATTTTTTAAATCCAGCAATATATGTATCCTCCCGAGAATTCTCAAAAGCTGTCTGGAGTACCGCAAAAAAAAATAAGGTAAAAAGTCAATAATAATGACGCACAGCGTATTTTGTGGAAATTTCACGCAAAAATAACGAAAAATGATATTTTTGTAATGAAAATAGCGTTTGGATTTTTTTTACATCACATCAAATTGACATATGATGAAGTTCCTTTCTAAAAATTGATCAGGCTTAAAAAAAAATGAAAAAAAGATCAAAAAGTGAGTCAATAATTATGACGCGCCTTGTTGAACTTTTTTTCGAACCTTGATAAATTTTCTCGCAACGATTCAACATAAAAGGGTGTAACCCGCAGTCGACCCCAAAAAAAGCTTCGTTGATGTTTTCGGTGCACTTGGCGTTCGACCTGGAAGGTTTTCACCCCCGGTTGAACCGGTCGAAAAAAAAAGATCTTCTTTAAGCTACCGTAACAACTTAAAATGAAACGGTAGAAGAATAGTGATATTGCGAACAAAACGATTTCGAAATCTTGTACGAAACAACTACCCTAATCAACTAGTCAGACCAAGTCATGGCAAATAAAGCATATTTCACATCAGAAGATTATTTTTAACATAACTTTCGCTATTTTAGCGGCTCGGCTGTATCGGGGAAGACATGTTTACGCCATACACTTACGTGATTGACCTGACTGGCTTGTGTGTAGTCACGTTCCGAGTGATAGCCTTGATCGGCGGCTGCCCTGTCCTTTTATTCAGTTTTCGGGTTTCTTATTATTTGTTGAAAGCTCAAACTCTTTCCGCAAAAACGCGCGATCAACAGAAAACCTTCTTCATCTCGCTTTGCTGTCAGGTTTGATTGAACCCGAAATTCGAAAAAAAAAACTTTAAAAATCTTCAGATTGTCATCCCATTCACACTGATAATTGGACCATTTATGGTCGCCTATTTCGTTCGGATAGTTCTAAAGCCAATCGGGAGTTTATCATGTGGATTCTCAAGAGGAACCAATTATGAATAACTGGGAATTTTCAGATATAAGCATCCTCGGCACATATTCCTTTGGTCTTCATGGCCTATTTTCTACTTTCGTTTTGTTAACTTCTATCACAAAATATCGAAAATTCGTTTTAAAAGTCTTCTGCAGAGTCCGTCTTGATCAAACAAAAAGTTCGTTTTATTTTTAAAGACCATGAGCGCCCTGAAATATCATGTGAATATTAAAAATAATCGCAGTTGCGCTAAGTTTTGTGCTAAGCCGTAAAAAAGCCGCAGAGTCCTTGAGCGACTTTTTTCTCAATTACGAAAGATACCGCTGAGCAAAACTAGTTTTTTGTCTGACGCGTTGACGAAGTGGTTCTAAGTAAACTTAATAGGTATAAAAAAGCTTAAAAATGTTCATTCAGGTACAAAGAACATCACTTTCCTACAAGCCAGCGTCATAACCGTCAAAACGGTTTTGTAACCCGTCCAAGTTTGCTCCACTGATAAAAGCTTCTCGCATAAAAATTTCTTTAATTTACTTAAGAAAAATGATAAATTCCCGTTATTCTTGTTTGGGTAGTCCAGGGGCAGTGTTTTTCTCAACTTTCGGCGCTGTCATCACTTTTTTGCGTATATTTTCGGCGTGTGTCAGAAATTTGTGCTTGTTTTCCGGGTTTGAAGGTCTGCCAATCGGCTAAATTAATTAGAAATTGGAAAAAAAAAGGAGATCGGAAATTACTCACAAGCAATTGGCTTCGTTGTGAGTTGACCTCTTTGGCTGTAACCTAAAAAATTAATCTTTTTTTATAGAAAATTTGTAAGTCTTTGGAATAGCTTTTTTATTCGTTAGTAGGCTTCTAAGTTTAGAAGACATATATATATGCATAGCTTTTGGAAGCTTCTCCGATCTGTCGATAAACTTGAGGGGTCAAAAAAATCTAAAAAATTTTCGGGAACTTTCAAAGTTTCGCATCTACATTTTTTCAGGAGATCGAAGTTCAGAAAGTGATTTTCATCTTGTCATCGCTCTCTTCCTGAAGCTAAACTTTTTTTACACCTTAACTTTCGCCATTTTTGTAAATAAACACATTTTCCCGGACTTATTGAGTTCTTTACTAGTCCACTTTCTACCCAACTATCCTTTAAATGATCTATTTCAACTTTCTGAAAATTCGTTCGACTCACAAGACAAGCATAGCACATCCCATGATTATCATCGACACAAGTTTGACAAAAGCTGGCCTGGCATTTGTCCTGTGAACAGTATAACAATCGGTGTGGCCTCATTCGTTCCTGAAATCCTGATTTTATTTGTGAAAGAGAAGAAACTTCAACTCACGTTGCATAGTAGACACTTGGAAGTTCTGAAGAGCTTATCGATGATATAAAATTTCAGAAAGGAGTCAGGTGCAAGCCAATCAGCGCTGAAATTTCAACATATCGAAGATACAGTCAGTAGCAAAAAGCGATCAAATTTGAAATGGCTTTTAAGTACTCTTAAAAGAGGTTGCTGACTTAAAACGACTTTCACGATGATGCATCGAGAAGCATTGAATAAAGATGCTGAATCGTTCATAGCGCAACGCATCCGCGACGCCTCGAGCCATTCCAAATGCGACCCTTTTACAAACTCACCCAGCAGCCTCTTCCGTTTGAACATTCCATCGTTCAACTATAAACCTTATCCTAGCACGAGCTTGACTTCTGTGCTTCTCTCGATTCACCAGAAGCTGAAACCTTTTTTTAAATAAAGAGAATTTTCAAAAAAAGAACCTTGTTAAAAAGATAGATAAGCCTAACACGAGACCGTCTAGGGTACATGAAAGGCATAAAGTAATTGATTACGATTCTACGCATCGCGAATGAAAACAGGACCTGGAAAAGGAGAAGAATTCGATCAAAAATCACGTTTTAACCTGGAATAAAAAGGACAAGATAAGAGGAACGAAAAGCCACCAGATTAAAATGTCCCGATTTGGCGGCCTGGGGTAGATAAGGCAGTGTTCGTTAGATATTGTCTGGAAAAAGATGAAAATTTTGTATGAAATACGATATAGTCAATGTTTCCCGACTTGAAAGGAGAAGGAGGCGGGGCAAGGGGCATGACGCGTAGCGTGTGCGTTCGCGGTTCTTGGCACGAGTTCAATTCAATTGTCGCCGACTATTTAAAAAGCTCGGCAACCGCTCTTTTTCAATTTTTTCTACAATTTCTTGATGCACACATGAACATAATCAATAAATAATTGAAAAAAAGAATGAAAAAAAAGCGAAAAAAACGGGCTTTTCAAAGAGTAGATGGCGGTTGAATTGAACACGTGGCAAGGACCGCGAACGCACACGCTACGCGTCCCGCCCCTTGCCCCGCCTTTCTCGCCTTTCAAGTCGGGAAACATTGACTATATTCCTTAAAATTTTGAACTTTAAAAAACTACCGTCATAACTCAAAAAGAAGAATGAAAAAAACTCGGCAAAAATCTTCAATTTTATAAGCTGACAAAATAGGCGCCATAATTTTTGCTCGAAGTTTATAGTTACAAGAGATTTAAAAAGATCCTACTTACATAATGCTCTGAAAAAACCCCTTAAATTTCAAAAAAAAAAAAGTCATTTCATTTCAAAGTTTCAGAAATTTTAACCTTATCAAGTTCAACGCTCTGGTTCGAATTAACCATGGTTTTGAGAAAATCAGCCACCGTTCCATTTCCGGTGATCTGAAAGAAAATAACCTAAAAAATGATCATAAAGCCCTCATATAACGGTCTTGGATACCTGTTACTCTACATTGAAATCAAAAAAAAAATCGAAAAACTAATGCCCTGAAAAACAAGAAAATCACAATTGAAATGTCATTGAAATACAGTAAAGCTGGCCAAAATGTTTCAAAAAAAACCTCAATATTTGCCGAAGATTGACCGGTCTGATTGACAGACTGTTTCGCTCCATCGACAACGGAGAAAAGGAAACTGTAGAAGTAGAAATCGACGAGGACCAACATCACAACGGTGAACATGAGCACGAACCATCTGATGAATGGCCTCAGAGCCGCTCGACGTTCCGTTTTCGTCGGGAAGCTACGAAAAATAATAATGACAATGTCCACATTTTATTATTCGGGTTTTCAAAACATCGAGTAGCAATAGATATTAATTTTTTTGGAAAACAAGCAAAAAAATGAAATTTCACAAAAGTGTAAATTTTTTTCGTTTCCCGAACTGAGACCCTATGCATAAACTTTTAAATAAGTTGAAAGCAAATAAAATTGAATTATCGGCCTCTGACGAAAATCAGAAAAGAGTATTTCCTTTTTTTAAAAAGTTTCAAAAAAAGGGTGAACACCTAGAATAAACTTTATGGACTGTTCTTCCGCGATTCATTTATAACAGACCTGAAAAAATTGAGAACATGCCACTCTCGAACTTCACTTTTCGAGAAATGCGTCAAATGAGCTTGACCCTTTTGGCTTCGGTACTGATCAATTTTCCAAAAATCACTGAGCAATAAATTTTGATTCTTATTCTCATTATTCACTCACGAGTTCACAAAACAATTATTAAAGTCCACATCCTCATTATATCTTCGGATCATTCCAACCGCGTCGCGGAAAATGCAATAAACAAAATAGACAAAAAAGGCTTGAATCGCTTGGCGAGTGATGGAAATGAGGCCCTGTAAAAAAATACCCATTTTTTTATTTCTACAGAAACTCCAAGCCTACCTTTACATAGTTGCTCGCCGTCTTGACCTTGACTTTCAGATCTGAGAGTTGATATTCAACTTCCAACCTGGGTGACTCAACAAGGGCTGTGTGAAGCTGAAAATTAGATGGTTTACTATTCTTTTTGTACGCTTTTACATTGATCTTGGAATTTTCCTCAAGCTCCTCCGTCATGTTCATCACATCAAGAAGGTCGCCTTCCATCGATGGGTCCATTTTGGCCTTCTCCAACTGGGTTCGACACAGTTCTTGGGCTTGAACCCTTCTTTGTAGGTTCTGAATTCAACTTTTTTGAAAATCGAAAACGAATTAGAAAAGGATTGTCCTACATCCACCTCCAGCAGCTAGCCTAGAACAAAAAATCTTCCAGAGATGTCTAAATCTCTTCTTTTCTGACACTGTTTCGCTCTTCAGTCACCGGTTAAATAACTAAAAATTACATTGCAGATGCTTTCAATGTTGAGTTGGGGACAGATAAACATCTCCAAAGGCCAAAAAATCGCCTCCTTGCACGCATTCTGAAAAAGATAACCTTCAACATAGATGGTCAATTTCAAATGGTTATGACCGCATTTAGAATGGCTCTAACTCTGCCAGAATGGCGCACGGTGCCGTCTAGCCTCATGCACTTGGGTGCGTAACTTGGGCCTGCAGCGTGCAACATCGGTGATTTTTTGGTGCCACACGGGTGCATAGGTGTCAAAGCAGTGCTTTCAGCATGAGGCACCAGTGCGGCACCAAAAAATCACCGATATTGCACGGTGCAGGCACAAGTTACGCACCGAAGTGCTAAAGGCTAGACCGCACCGTGCGCTATTCTGGCAGAGAAGCGTCGCGGTCGTTTCACGGTTGAAATAAACCCTCCACCGACTTCTGATTTTTTTTTAAAAGTTGTTGTGAGTCGTGCGCGTCCCAAAGAACCATTCCAAAACCAAAAATTCAATAAACTGACAACTAATTGAGTCGCTAAATCTCGACATTTATCAATCCCTTTGTTGAAAATGTCATCACATCTGCTGGTCATCCGTGCGGCAAACTTCTGGGCGAACTGAAAATTTAAAACTTAGGAGGTATATAGATTATTTCATCGAAAAATAGTCATGAAAACATTGAAAAATAGCTGAGTGGCTCAGTAGTTTTTGAAATCGAGAGCCTTGGGCGAGAAGCTAGGAAATGCTCTCAAGAGAAGTTTCTTGAAAATTCCATGGATTTGAAAAAAAAATTGTTTTGATCAGCTAAAAATTCTCGAATTCCTTCTGAAATCTCAAAAGGATTTTCGAAAAAAGTCCTTGTGTTTCTTTTCGTAATTACATGGCTATTTTTGAGTGCGAAACGCAGGCTTCAATTAAACTTGTCTCAATGCAGAAATTAGAGCTAAAATCACAAAAAAAAGCGACGCCCCCAAACCAAAAGTCGCTTTGATATTTCCGCTTCTTGAGCAAAAATTTGTTAAATTTAGAAATTTGAAAACTTGAAATAACACTTGAACTTTGTCTGCAGACGTTTTTGCATTCACTTTGTTATTTCGAGCAAAGTTTTCCTACTTTTTGAAGTTTTCGTAAGTCAAAATAGAACCTTACCATTCTCTGCATTTAGTTTTTCATTCATTTCTGATTTTTTCAGCTTCTTCCAACTTTTTTGGAGAATTTTGCATCGCTTTATGGAATATCCACTCTGCGAACGTCATTTAATTTTCAATGAGAAATTTCTTCGAATATCTGGAGCTACTACATTCAGCTTGACATTTTCAATAAATATTCTGGCCATCTACTGCATATTCTACAAGTCTCCAGCTCACATGCTTCGTCAGTACAGATTCCTTCTGATAAACTGTCAACTATGGTTACTCAAACGCTCTACAAGCTATTTCATCGATGAAAATTTCAGGACTTTTGTTATAGACTTGATGATGACAGTTTTGGGGTCTCCTATTATTTACAGTCCAGTATTTGGCGGCTATTTCTCTGGGTTATTTCAATTTTTTGGCGTACCTACGAAATTTCAAGTTGGCTTAGATTGCATCGTGGCTCCATGTAGGAACCTTTTTTCGGGTTTTCCGATAAAATAAGAAGCGTTTTCAGGCATGGTAACTTCAGTAATAGCCCTTTTTGAGCACCGTCACTACTGTGTGACGCCAAGTTATGCATCTATCCGCTTGACCAATTACAAAAGATTCACACTCCTTCTTTTGCTTCTAGTTTATCAAGAAGTTCTCTCCTTCATTTTATTCTCAAAAATGCCGGAAGATCAAGAAAAAGCTAAGAGGATAGCTGTCGAGGTATTCGAAAAATCTTATAAAAAGTTCCGATGATTTCAGAGACTTGGCTGTACTCCAGACAACATTTTCACACCTGACTCTATCATTATAGACCTTGATTTAGTGGGTCTCTACATTTTTATAGCAGCGGGTGTTCCGGTCTGCTTCTTAGGACTATTTTTCAGTTTGAGAATAGTCTACTTCCTTCTCAGAACCCATTACCATACTTCGGAAAATACACGACAACAGCAAAAACGATTCTTCCTGACTTTATGTTGTCAGGTGACCTTTTTCCAGTTTCTTTTTCTTCGATGAGAAAAATTTCAGCTTTTCATACCGGCCGCACTCATCTTACCCTCAATCGTAGCTGTCAACTTCTCAAGATTCCTCCAACTAACTTCACTGCGTAATATTTTGTTCTTGGTTAAAGTTAATTTTCAAAAATTTTAGATCTCGGGATCGTAGTCATATTCCTTGCTGGTCTTCACGGGCTTTTATCTACAATTGTTCTTTTGTTATCAACAAAACCGTATCGTGAATTTTTGCAAGAGCCTATTTCGAAAACGCCGTGAGAGTACAAAGACCTCGGGAAACAAGCGTTAAAAGCTTACAATCAAATAAATAAATAATTTTTTTTTGATAAATTTGTTGGGAATTAACTTTTCTTCCTGATGACTGTTTTTATTGAGAGATGACAAGAACGAGGAAATTTCGAAAGAAAAATTTTTTCGCGTTCTTATCGAAATTACGGTGCTCCTTATAAACATAGGGAGCAAAGGCTTCAATTAAACTTGTCTCAAGGCCAAATTTCTAGCGAAAAGCATAAAAGTCGACGCCCACAAACCAAAAATTGCCATGATATTTTCACTTTTCAACTTCTTTCTTTGAGCAAAAATGCGTTACCTTCATAAACTAAAAAAACGGAAATAACACCTGATCTTTGTAAGCAGACATTTCAGAGTTATTTATACGAGGAGACCTTTTTCCAAACTTTCCGAAACCTGGAGAACTCCAATACTTTCTGATCTTCTGAGCACATTTATTACAAGGTTATATCCATTCATGGACTATCCAACTTGTGAGCAGCATCCGATTCTCAACGAAAACTTTCTGCGGATATCTGGAGCCGTTACCTTCAGTTTCACTTCACTATTGAATATTCTAGCCGTTTACTGTATCTTCCGCAAATCTCCGCCACAAATGTTACACCAGTACAGATTCCTGCTTATTAACTGCCAATTATGGTTTCTGAACAACTTTTTTGAGTTTCTTAAGCCAATGAAACTTTTAGGACATTCGTCGTAGACTTGATGATGACAGTTTTGGGATCTCCAATCATTTATAGTCCGGTATTTGGAGGCTATTTCTCCGGGCTGTTCCAAATATTTGGCGTGCCAACAAAAGTACAAGTTGGATTTGATTGCTTCGTTGCTCCATGTAAGCTTTCTTCAAGCTACTTTTTACTGCCTTTCAAATTTTGAGAAGACTTTAAAATACTTTTTGAGTTTTTTTAGCTCCATCAGTTAAAACATTTCCAGGCATGATAACCTCAGTAATAGCCCTTTTCGAACACCGTCACTACTGTGTGACGCCAACTAATGCATCTTTTCGATTCGGAAAGTTGAAGAGATGCATCTTTCTTATATTCCTCCTAATTTATCAAGAACTTCTATCTTTGATCCTGTTTCTGAAAATGCCAGAAGACCAAGAGAAGGCCAAAAATCAGAGCTGTCGCGGTATTTTCCCGAAAGGACTCGTGATTTTTTTCAGCATTATTTTTCAGAAACTTGGCTGTATCCCAGACAACATTTTCACACCCGACTCCATTATTATCGACCTCGATTTCGTGGGTCTCTACATTTTCATATCCGCGGGCATTCCTGTCGTTTTCTTCGCCCTATTCTTTAGTTTAAGGATTATATATTTTCTCAAAAAATCCCGTTCACACACATCGGAAAAAACGCGGCTACAGCAAAAACGATTCTTCGACTCTTTATGTTGCCAGGTTTGGTTTTTTTGGAATGTAAAAATTCTGAAATTCTGAAAAAGTACATTTACAGCTTCTTTTACCAGCAGTTATCATCATAGCTCCAGTCATTGCCGTCAATTTCACAAGCTTTCTCAAACTGCACTCACTGCGTGATTCAAAACTTCGAAGTTATTTGGAAAATGAACTACTTTCAGATCTTGGGATCGTGGTCATATTCCTAGCTGGTCTCCATGGGCTATCCTCAACTGTGGTTCTACTTTTATCAACGAAACATTATCGTTTATTTTGCGAGAGCCTTTTATGCAACCTCTTCAGAAAGGAGAAGCGCCGGGAAACAAGAATTACAAGCCTTCAAATATCTAAATAATGATTGAAAATTATCAATAACACAACACCAAGCTTGATGTGAAACGAATTTCTTCAGCTGGCAATTATAAAGCAGTAAAATCGAAGCTGAGAAACATGATTAAGGCAAATATAGGAAAAAAAGACAGAAAGGTCAAATCTATCAATGTTATTATTAAAAATTAGGCTGTGAAAAATAAATATAAATCATTTGCATGAGATTGCAATGCTCTCGTCACACTGTGTTCATTAAAGCTGTGTACAAGGTTACTATGCTTGTATTTAAATTTCGCAGCTAAAATATATAGATGTATCACTGATTTTCTGGTGGTATGAAAAGAACACCAGCGAAAATTCAAACGGCGACTTTTCCGATTTTTTCAAATCGCTAGGGAACTTTCCGACGGCCACCTTTCCGATGAATCTTTTTCCGACTTTTTTCTCGATAAAACCTTCGTTTTAAATCTTCCTATATGAAGTAGGTAGTTGGTTCATGTTTAAAACACAAAGAAATAGGAAAAAAATGTCAATAGATGTTTTATAAACCGAAAAATATATGGGAAAAAAAGTCGGAAATTGTTTCGTCGGAAAGGTGGCCGTCGGAAAGTTCTTTAGCGATATGAAAAATCGGAAAAGTCGCCGTTTGAATTTTCGCTGCTCTTTTTTTCATACCACCGATTTTCTACTAACTTGCGCGTGGCCCAAACCCTTTTATCGTTTTTCTGAGAAAAAGACAGGCTTTGTCACGACTAGCTAGACAATAAAAAAAAAGCTGAAACTTGAAATCTAATTTGTAATAATAGCACCTGCCTTTTTTTTTTCCTTTTCTCACACATTTTCATAATTAATTCACAGCTTTACTTCTTATTCAGCGTTTATTTTCCATCAAAATTTATTCTTTCAATGAACTACTCAAATTGCGAGCGCCATCCGATTTTCAACGAAGATGTCCTCCGATATTCTGGGATCATAAGTTTTATTATTAATTTATTGCTGAATATATTAGCCGTCTATTGCATTTTCTACAAATCTTCGTCAAAAATGCTACGCCGGTATAAATTACTTCTATTCAACTGTCAAATATGGTAAAGAACTTGTTTTCTGGAAAATCTCAAGTTGAAAGATGAACATTAAGGACTTTTATTTTCGACATGCTTTTTACTGTTTTGGAATCGCCTGTAGTTTATAGTCCAGTATGTGGCGGCTGTGTCTATGGATTATTGAGAGTTATCGGGGTCCCTAATAAAGTACAAATTGCAGTCAGTTATGCGGTTGCTCCATGTGAATGAATTATTCATTAAGTTACTATCTTCCAACTTCCAGGTGTTTTAACTTCGGTTGTTGCTCTTTTCGAGCACCGACACTATTGTGTGATTCCTAAAGACGCTACCTTTCGTTTTAACAGAGGCCAAAGTTATATATTCCTCACTTCGCTACTAATTTTTCAAGAAATCCTGTCCTTTATCTTCTTCATCAGTATGCCGGAAGACCAAGAAAAAGCTAAACTAATAACCGTTGAGGTCAATTCATGCAAAAGTCATAAATCTTTTCAACATTTCAGAGACTTGGATGTGTTCCAGCCGGCATTTTCACGCCTCACTCTACTATCCTGGACCTTGAATATACCGGGTTGTACACCTTCAGCATTGCAGTAATTCCCGCCATCTTATTTGTGACAATTTCAAGCGCTAGGATTTGTTATTTTCTTCTGAACACCCAAACTTATGTCTCGACAAAAACTCAAAAACAACAAAAGCGATTTTTTCTATCTCTATGTTGTCAGGCAGGATTTTTTCCACGTTATTCTTTGACGGAAAAACTTCAGCTCCTCATACCAGCAGCACTCATTATACTTCCGGTTGTAGCCGTCAACTTCACAAGCTTCCTCGAACTCAACTCACTGCGTAATCCAAAAAAATGACCTTTCTTTTTTGTCAAACTGAAGGATTTGTAGATCTTGGAGTTATAGTCGTATTCTTGGCTGGCATCCACGGGTTATTATCCACATTAGTCTTACTATTATCAACAAAACATTATCGCCTATTCTGCAAAGGCCTCTTCTGTAACTTATTTAAAGCAAGAAGACGTCGGGAGACAAGAGTTACAAGCATTAATACCAATAAATAGTTTTTGACTTCTTTTCTGGGATTTAAAATGATGAAAAAGAGAGAATCGCCCGATTTTGAAACAAAGACCAGAAGGAAATAAAGAAAATGTAATTCGGATCGAAAATAGATGAGAGATCATTCCTCATCATAATCATCAAGTGGAAAAAGGAAACCTCTCTTTCTCACATGTCCCTTTTTGAAATTCCAACTAAATCAAGCTGGAAAATTCATCTCAAGTTCACCTGCTTCTCGCAGTCTCACTTCCTATTCGACGCTTAATCGCCGCGATACTTTCATACCCAATGAACTTCCCTACTTGTGAGCATCATCCAATTTTCAACGGCGATGTCCTTCGAACAACAGGAACTATGACTTTCTTTTTCACTTTGCTGTTGAACATTCTTGCCGTTTATTGCATAGTCTACAAGTCGCCATCACAAATGTTACGTCAATATAGATTACTTTTAATCAACTTTCAGATTTGGTCGTTTCAGTTTTTGATTTCCTTTGACAAGATAAGTTTCTCAGGACCTTTATTTTCGACGCGATCGTCACTATTTTACTCACCCCTATTTTGTATAGTCCTTTTTTCGCCGGCTATACTTATGGTCTGCTTCGAGCCATGGCGTACCGGCAGAGATACAATTTGCAGGCTCCCTAATCCTTTTCCCATGTTTGTACAAAAAGCTGTGAGGTTTCCTTCAAACTCATGCATTTCCAGGCGTTTCAACCTCAATCGTTGCGCTTTTCGAACATCGACACTATTGTGTAGCGCCAAGCAATGCTTGGTTTCGTTTTGGGAAAGTACAACGATACACTTTATTCATTTTCTTGCTGGTTTTTCAAGAAATATGTTTCTTTCTGATGTATCTTGAAAGGCCAGAAGACCTGGAAAAAACTAAGTCTATAATTGTTGAGGTAAATTGAGTTTATGAACAAACTTCATCAAAAATGATTCAATTTTATAGCCTTCGAAACGGGAAGAGAATAATTTGAATAAAGTTTCGTAAAGAAAAGCGACCCAGTCAAAGCTCTGAACAAACCATATCATTTCAGGGACTTGGATGTATCCCAGACGAGATTTTCACGTCTCATTCATTTATAATCGATGTTGATTATATATCTCTACCTTATTTACTTCTAGTGGCCGTTCCTACGTGTTTCGTCGCTCTTTCATTCAGCGTGAGAATATTTTATTTTCTTCGCCAGGAGCAATTCCATGTCTCGCATGGAACCAAACAACAGCAAATGCAATTTTTCCTCTCTTTATTGTTCCAGGTTTGCTTTTTCCAATATTTTGTCTCAGAAAAATTTCAGCTTCTAATCCCTGGAGTACTGTTGTTATTGCCTATGATGGCTTTCAATGTCACAGCCATATTCAACTTAAGAACCTTACGTACGAAGGACCCTTAGAGTTAAAATCAAACTGATATCTTCCAGATCTGGGTACTTTGTCGGTATTTCTTTACGGTTTACATGGATCATCATCAACACTCGTCCTTTTATTGTCGACGAAACATTATCGTTCATTCTGCCGGAATCTATTTTTCAATGTTATTAATGTAAAAGCTCATTTGAGGAGTCTTTCAAACGCATAACTAAAGTTGTTCCCATTTCTCCACTAAGAAAATATTTCCAAAGTTCTGAATAAACGAGGTTCACTACAATAGAATTTAAGAAAACACTAACCTAACTGAAGCCAACTAGGTTCAACGAAAATATCAAAAATTACTTTTAAGTCGAACTTCTGCGAATAGGAGAGGTTAAAAGAACAAAGTCACGATAATAGGACTCCCTATCACAATTCATGAAAAATTGTTCGAAAATCTTTTCAAAGATCGAGAAACCCGGAAGACACGTGCTTTAGGCTTCGTGCACATGCTTCATGCGATCGACATCTGACTTTTTATCGAGACTTTCCGAGTAATGCATTTTTGAGACCCATAGCTATCAGAAAACAATTACAAGCCTTATGAAAAAAAAAACATTATGATATTTTGAAGAAATGGCTTAAAGAAACCGTTAACTGAAACTGTTTTGCCCAGAGTGAGTCTATAAACAATTCCGATGAAAAACCAAAGATCTACATTTCCTTTGACAACACATGACCAGATCTTCGAAATCTAAAGAATCGCGTATCACCTGTCTTTCCTAACATTTCTAAACACACAGACTCGAAATTTTTTTTTAGTGATTTATGATTTTTAAAACATTCACTTTTTAGAGAGGGAAACAAACGAGATCAAAGTCCTCACACTATGTTTTCCCATACCTGTATAGCCCGATTCACGGCTAACATGAGAGATGAAGGGGCGTGGCCTGTCTGCGCCTTACCAATAAGGCCTTTTCTCTTTTTCTTATCATTTCAGGACTCCTTTTTCCATGGCTCAAGTCAGCCGTAAGTCAGCTATACTTGTCAACTAGCCAACTGACCGGTAAGAACTCTAGTATGTTATTCTCTTTTTTTTTAAACCAAACAGAAGTTGGAATTTAAAATAATTCGCCAAACTATCACATGGGTTCCTAACTCTCCTTTACAAAGTCGGAAAGACCTCACAGAAAAAGATTCTAGAGCTCCTTTCTGAGTTCCTAAAAAGGTGTCACAAACTCTCTAATCTTATTTTTTCATAATCTTATTTAAAAAATGTTCTTTGACCCTGCGAAATCGGAAAGCAAAATCACCTGCGTCTTGAAAGTTTTCCAAGGTGGCGGTTGTTCCAGTGATACGTTGGCCAGGGAAGAATCGTTCAAATATGTTAGTTCCTTAATGAAATTATTATGAAACTTGAAAGAGGAAAAGTGAACCTTAACAACTTCATCATCTGCTGTAAGTGGTCGGTCGAGTGCCTTTTGCCAAAGTTTCAATATTTTTTCTTTTCTTTTCTCGATGTTCTAGAATGAATTAATTTTTTTTCATAGCGCTAGCAAAAAAACGAAGAAATATCTAGAAGTTTTTTTTTTCCTCAATGTTTCACAGTAGTTCTGACCAATGATAATACGCTTTTTGTGGTGAACCTTCGGGACTTTATGACAGGCATACTTGAACTTGTATCGCTTCCTCGACAGCTTTTTTGTCCTCTTTCGTGTTTTCCATAGTCAAATCGGACAGAAACGGCGACAACAGCTCTCGCACTTCTTTCACTATTTTTCGCATTGTTCTGGTTCCTTTTGCTGTAATTTATTTATTTTTGAAGGTGAAAAAAAAAACGAACTGATCATGCGTTCAACAAGTTCTTCCATTGGACCCGTTAGCAAAGCGACTCGGTTAGAAATTATCTAAAATTGAGAAATAAGATTGAACTTTCACTTTTTCATTCAAATATACAGTGAAATAGTGTCTTTGTCGCATTTAAAATGGCTTCAAAACGAAATCGACAAGTCACGACTTTTCCTCACGAGGGAAGTGTGGGAGGTGAGCATCGCAGATATGTATCAAACTACTGTGGGAGGTAGTCCCAGTTATAAGTATTCGTAAACAAAAATAATTGAAGAAAATCAGTTATTAAGCTTTTTTCTGTTCGTTTTGGACAGGCTATTTCTTAGTTCCCTATGGCGCCTAGCAAATATTTCTTTTTATTTTCGAGTAATCATACCTCGGACTATCTACCACAGAATTTTGAGCTAGATCTGCAATGTTCGCCTCACACACTCTCCTTGTCAGTTCTCAAACGCTCTTCCCTTTTTTTTTTGTCTCTCGCTTGAGTCCAAGGAGTTTTTGGTCGGGCGCAGGGTAAATCATTCATCTATGATTTCAAAGACGATTATTAAAACAGCGTGGAAGGGAGAGGGTCTTTGTACTCATTTTCGTATCAAGCTAGCGGTGAATGGAGTATAATTGTGAAATTTGTGGAATTCCATTGAGGTGAATCGACTGAAAATGACAAAAATTTTTTTACGATAAAAACCCTTTTTCCCATGAAAGTACCTTCGACTGAAGCTCCAAATGACAAACGACAAGTTCACTAGTGAGCTCATAATTATGAACCACGTTGGAAATCGGTCCTTCTTGTAAATTTCCAACGATTAACATTGTGAAGGGATCTTCAAAAATGAATTTCTCTTTAATCTTTAAAGCCATGCTCATACAACTGAAACATCCGAAAAAAACTCACATTGTCCTTGTTTCCCAAAAGCGCCAATCAGTACACAGAAAAATGCGCAACGAAAAAGCTGAATATTTCACTTCGAATTTAAAAAAAGTATCTTCAAAAACTCACAGAATTCGTCGCAAACGCGTACAAGGTCAAGAAAATCATGAACCATTTCAACAAAATCCCGTAGGCTGCGTCGAAATCGCCAAAGTTGAGCTTTTTCCAGCAGAAATAGTAGAGAGAGGTGCAGAAAAAGATGCCGAATATGGTATTTATCACGATTCTCAGGTTTCGGTAGTCGGTGACCTCACTGAAATGATTTTTTTCAAAATTTAGTGAGGTTTCAACTCTTCAATTCAGGTTTGGTTTAAGCAGGTTTTAGCTGGATATTTTTTAAGAAATTATTTTCAAAGGATTGATACCTCCGAAAGAAAAAATCAGTGAAGAATCCAGATTTGGTCTTTTCTCGTATCGCATTTCTTTTTGGATCATCGAATACGCCCATTCGAAAATCCAGTAAATTAAGAAATGAAGCTTTATGGATGACAAGTCACGTCGAATAAAATGTGAAAAGTTTTTTTTGTTTCTAAAAAGATGACCAAAAGTTCATGTCTCGATTAATTCACACAGTCTTTCCAGGATTTTGAATATTAAGCTCCGCCCCCAAGAACGCTCTGTGGATGGCTCGCTCTCTGATTGGTTTGATCTAAGCATGAGAAGCGAAGTTTGAGCGATGACTTTAAACTAACTTTAATCGAAGTTTCTTGAAATTTCAATTCCCTAGTAATCGCGCAAAATCATATTACTTTTTGGAAAGATAACGTGCACTGATTGAAAAAAGAAATATTTATTCAAACATTTAAAAATTTAAAAAAATACACGTAAAAACCTGTTTAAAAAAATGCCCGGTTGCTTCTCTGTAGATCACCTAAAAAAAATGAAAGATAAAATCGATGAAATTTGATTTTTCCAGAGAGTCAAAAAATTGTCGCTGTCAAAACCATGCTTTTGAAATGTCGTGAAGGATTTGTAAGCTTGTCTGGAAATCTGTCAATGGAGGAATCATGCGAGTTTATCCCAACCTTTCTTTCTCAAAACAAAATTCAATAAAAATACTCGATAATGCTTAATGGATAACAACAATGTCATAGTGGCCGCGAAGCCATGGAGACTGAAGGAATATGTGCCGATTGTAGATAAAGCTGAAAAATTTCTTACATTATTCGTTTTTTCCTAACTCTTTTTTCTGGGAAGTAGGGGAAAACGTTTACAAGAGGCTTCGAGGCAAAGAGACGTTTCCTGAACTCTTCAAGCCTTTTGAACTCCACAGAAAATTTTTTTGAAAAGCCTTTTCTCTTCTGAAAAATTCGGACATACGTTGCATAGGTAAGTCGAAAAGGTGAAGGAAGAACACACAAACCAGCGGAGATCCTATAAATAATAACGGCACGAGGATCTGCAGCTTATTTACTTTTCTGATAAAAAAATAATAACCAACCTGGAAAAATAAAGCAAAGAAAAATTGCTTCTGCTGTTGTCGCGTTTTCACAGACATGTGATTCCGACTTTTCTGAAGCGAATAAAGTATCCGAGAGCACAAAAAAACTGCAATTAATAGGAAGACAGCGAAGATTACAGATAATGACGTCAATGCCCTAGAAGTCTGATCGAAAATGAAAGACGCCGTTGTGAAAATAGCTTCAGGGATGCATCCGAGTTTCTCAAAAAATGCACTTTTAAAAAGAAATTTTTCGAAGAAAAAAACCTTGATAGCCTCTTTTTTGGCTATAGCTTGATCCCATGGTACAACAAAAAACAAAGAAAAGATCGACATTTCGAGAAGAAAAAGTAGAGTTAGAATTATTGAATAGCGAGTTTTTTCTTTGAAACAAAACCAACTATCCTTCCGGGTAACGCAGTGATGTCGGTGCTCGAAAAGGGAAAATACAGCAATTATTATACCTTTATTTTGAATGATATCAGAATATTTCGTTTTTCGAAAGAAATAAACTTACAAGGAGCAACGAAGAAAGCGATCCCAATTTGTACTGCAATAGGAACACCAAGAAACTGTAATAATCCTATAGAAAATCCGCCCCAAACTGGAAGATAGAAGACTGGAGTTATCAAAATTGAAGCCAATAAGTCCACAATGAAACTCCTGAATGATATTTGACAATTTGGAGATTTTGATACGGAAACGCTTGGATTGCAAGTTCAAAAACTCACCAAAACTGGCAATTAATCAATAGCCATTTGTAAGTTTTTCTCATACTTGGCGGCGATTTATAAGCAATACAATAAAAAGCAACAAAATTCATTGGCACCGTAATGAACGATGTGATATTGAGTGATATTCGCAATGTAAAAGAATTGAAAAATAAGTCTCGTTCACAAGTCGCGAAATTCATTTGAAAAGAAAACGCGGCTTTGCAACTCAATTTTCATGGCGAAACAAAGTTCTCGGTAAACATGTTAGGAGAGAAAAGGCAGGTGCATTTTTTGGAGAAAATTGTCCAGACAAGAGTAAACTTTCAGGCCTTGAAATGACAAAAAAAATTAAGTGTGATTTAGTAGGATAACAGACGCTTATTTATTGACCAGTGGACCGCTTATTTATTGACCAGCGCTTATTTATTGACCAGTGGTGACCAGAGATATGAATATGGTGAGTCATATACATATCGGTTACTTGTCAAAAGGTCACCCAAGAGCTTTTAAGAAAAGTTCCGCAATATGAATCATCAATTTTCAAAATATGAATCTTGTAAAGGGACCAGCAGGAGGTTGGAAGGTGAATGAAAACTAAAAGTTCTTGAGAAGGTTTGGGAAGGTGATCAGAAGGTAGTCGAAGGTCTTTGAAAGGTTAAAAGTGAATACGTCCGCCAGAAGCCTCCTAGCAGGCTGTTGGATGGTAAATAGAGGTGTTGGTAAGGTATGTGGAAGGCATTTGACCAATTGCTGGAAAGCTTTCAAACGCCTTCCGAGGAATCGAAAGCAGAAGCTTCCTAACTTGTACTTGAGAAAGTTTTTCAATCCTAGGTGAACCTTGTTTTCGTGGTAAAGTTCATATCAAAGGACCTCAAATTTTAAATATATCTCTTGAAACCGATTAAAGCTCCCCAGATCTTTCATACAGATTTCAAATTTTTTTTCTCGGCATCCTCGACGCTAAAAAAGTACATAGAGAAGTGATTAGTTAAACAAATTGGAAAAGTTGCAGCAGGTGATTCCAACAGTGATCTGGGAAACAGTAGAGAAAATTCAAATGTCATAGAACACATTGTAAAACCATCATCTATGACATTCAGAAAAAAAAAAACAGATTTCCAGACGAACATCGGAATGTGAGTTTCAATTTCAAGCTCTTCGCTCAATGGAATAAAAAAAAGAAAAAGAAAAATGAAACGTGTAACGTCTTCTCTATTTCCTAAATCCCGACTTTCTTTGTACTTTTTTTTCGTTCCTTCATTCACATTTGACGTCTTCTTTCTTGACAAGAACTTCATGTGCTGATGAGAATCATTCAAATAATAGTGAGCGAAACGTTCTTGGAATGTAGTGAACTGACTTTCGACACTTTTGCTGAAGGAAATAAAAATTTGAAAGATGTCAAATTTGCAAAAAACCTTTTTTTCTCCGAAAAATGGTTAAACAGAAAACTCGGTAAGGTTTGATTGATAACAACAAGGTAACAGTGGCCGCAAGGTTATGGAAACTCAGAGAGAGGGTTCCGAACGTGGAGACCGCTGAAGTGAGAGCTGTATTTTCGTTTTTAAATTAATTTATACATTTCATATCGTAGTCAAGAAGTTTCAAAAAAAATATAAAAGCTAGTGGCGTCCCTATGAATATTATTGGCACGAGAATCTGTAACTCTCATTTTGTGCTGTCTCGAAAAACTTGGGAAAACCTGGAAAAGAAGGGAGTAAACGAATTGTTTCTGCTGTTGCCGGGTTTTGGCCGACATATGACTTCGACTTTTAAAAAGCGAATAAAACATACGGAAACACAAAAGTCCTCCGCATGTGGCCAAAAAAGTCGCGATTAAATAAATAGCCACTATTGCGCGGATAGTTTGATCAAATATGAAAGCTGCCGACGTGAAAATAGCGTCTGGAATGCAGCCAAGTGTCTGGAAAGGATAAATCCAGTTCAGTGAGAAAATTTTTCTAATTTACCTTGATAGCCTCAACTTTGGCAATATTCTGGTCTTCTGGTACGAGAAAAAACAGGGAATAGATTGAAATCTGCAGAAGAACGAATAAAATAACAATGTGTGCAAGGCGATTCCTGTTGCTCAAATAGAACCAGCTACTCGTTTGCGTGACGCAATGATGCCGGTGCTCGAATAGGCAATAAACCGACATTATCATGCCTGAAATCTTATTTTTTTTCCACAGATGAGGTGGAATAGCTTACATGGACCAACGAAAAACGAGATCCCTATTTGCACCGTAATTGGTACTCCAATGGTTTGTAAAAATCCAATAGAATAGCCACCCCAAGCTGGAAGGTAAAATATTGGAGTAATCAAAGTTGAAGCCAGTACGTCCACAACAAGGCTCCTTAATATTTTTCGTTAAATTAAATCGTGGAATACAAAAAAATGAAGGAAACTCTGTTAAATACCAAGTTGAGACCATTTCATTTGAATAATTGTAAAAAAAGGATAGAGAATAGAAAAGAAGTTATGGAAATGCTTACCAAGTTTGGCAATTGATCAGCAGCCATTTGTATGTTTTCTGCATAGCCGTTGGCGATTTATAAGCGATACAATAAAAAGCCATAAAGTTTATGGGAAGGGTGAAAAAAAACGTTATCAGAAGTGCTACCCTTAGTGAGAAAATATTGAAGAATGGATCTCGTTTGCAAGTAGGGAAATCCATTTGCTTTAAAACAAAAATTCGATTTTGTTTGCAATTCCTTCTAACGAGAAACGACGGTTGTCGCGAAGAGCTCACGAAGCGAGAAAGCAAGCAGGTGAAAATTAACACTAAAATTTTTCGAACCGAAAAGAAATGTCAATGTCTCCCCCCTCCACATGGTCTACTTGGTGAGTAATAACCTTTGCAAAATGAAAAAATGGTGGTATGAAAAAAAGACCAGCGAAATTTCAAACGGCGACTTTTCCGATTTTTTCATATCGCTAGGGTACTTTCTGACGGCCACCTTTCCGACGAATCTTTTTCCGACGTTTTTTCTCGATAAAATCTTTGTTTTGATCCTTCCTATATAAAGTAGGTGGTTGATTCATGATTAAAAACACAAAGAAATAGGAAAAAAATGTCAATAGATGTTTTATAAACCGAAAAAAATATGGGGAAAAAGTCGGAAAGGTGGCCGTCGGAAAGTTCTTTAGCGATATGAAAAAATCGGAAAAGTCGCCGTTCGGAAGTTCACTAGCTTTTTTTTTCATACCAACGAGAAAATGAATTTCAAATTCAAAAACCTATTTTGTGAAACGATTTCGAAAAGCTACAAAACAGAAAGCCGAGTTTTAAAAAAGCGGAATAGTCGGTCTTCTCATGGAAGAGGAAAAAATCTTATTTTTTTTATGATAACACAGAAGAAAGTAATTTGCTACAACACTTGTTGCCTCCTGAATTCTGTGTATTCGACTTCTGTCAGTAAAGTCCCTTCAGTCGAAAACACAGGGCTAGTGCACATAATTTGACGGATTGAGCAATAATAAGGATACAAAATTGGTAGATGGTGCTGTTCTATCTATTTCATTACTACCACCCGAGAGGTCAGTCTCCATTTCCGCTCTCGCCTGAGATTTAACGGACGCCCGCCAGCCCTGGACAAGCTGGGCGCCGTACTTTTCCTACGCGGAAAAGCAGCTGAACGTCGTAACCCCCAAAACTCGTCTATTACTTTCACAAGAAGGGCGAGACGGTCTTTGCGATGTTTTTGATCAACAACAGTTTCGCGATCCGACAAGAAACTCTTCAGCTTTTTTATGACTCAGCAGAGAACCTTCTCTGAAGGCCGAATAAATGTAATTTATTATGTTGTCTTTTTTTTACGATTTATGGGATCCTCAATAACAAAAGTTTATGTTCACAAATGAATCATGAAAAAAACAGCTGTCCTCGATACTGTCGCAGATGAATTGGAACACAAGATTCCTAGTTTGCAATACTTTTAGAATGATTAGGATTGTTCCGAATAACGAAAACTTGATGAAAATGAAGACAGTTATTTCTTAAGTTTAATTCAAACCTTTTTGCTTTGAAAAAATCTTAAAGATTTGGCAACAAAGCTGGAAGCAAAAGATTCGATAGTGTTTGATCGAAATTAGCATGGTTATCGTGGCTAAAATCCCATGAAGACTGAAACAGAAGGTGTCGATAGTAGAAAAAGCTGAAGTATATCTTTTATTTCGTAACTTTGTTTCGAAAATACGTTTAATAGATGTATAGGACATCTGCAGAAAAAAGGTGCTTGACAACGGTATCACAATAAATATCAGTGGGATGAGAACCTGTGACTGGAAGGTTTTCCAACAAAAGGCTTGAAATCAACTGACCTGGAAGAATAGGGAAAAAATGAAGATTTTCTGTTGTTGACGCGTTTTTGCGGAAAGTTGATTTCTATTTCTTTTAAGAGAGAAACGAATTCGAGAGCAAAAAAATAATACTATAAAAGATATAAAGATAATCAGTACCAATATGAATTTGATTAAGGTACCAGTGAGATCAAAGATAAAAGCTGCCGTTGAATAGATCTCCTCTGGAATACATCCAAGCTTCTGAACAGTTCTTTTCATAAATTTTTGTTATGAGCGCTACCTCAATGGCCGTTTGTTTGGCCAAGCTTTGGTTTTCTGGCACGAAAAAAAACATGGAGAAAAATGCGGCTTCCATGAGGAGAAGTATGCCAAAAAGAGCTGTGTAGCGCACTTTATCACTGAAATAGAACCAACTATCCTTCAGGGTTACACAGTGATGTCTGTGCTCAAATAGTGCAATAATGCTGGCTATCAAGCCTAAAATACAGATTAAGGTTAGCTCAGCAAGCTTGTTTTTCAAATTACGTTTCCTACGTAGTTTGAAAAACAGTTGATGACTTACATGGAGCAACAAAAAAACCGACTCCAATCTGTACTTGAATCGGAACTCCCAAATATTGCAGTAGACCGATAGAATAACCGCCTCCGACCGGAATGTAAAGAAAAGGGGTTATCAAAATAGATGCCGAAAAGTCTCCAACAAGACTCCTAAAAGTCATGGTGGTTTAAAGAATCAGATTATTTATAGAAATTCTCCCAAGCGGCTACTTGAAAACTCGTTCGAAAGCACAGCTATTAAAAATTATGATAATTCACTAGATCTGAAAATTTTTTTTAGAGGTACACTATAAGAGATTCATTGTTTATCACACTCACACTGCGATAAATCAAAATAGATCTGAAACCGCCTTACCAAAACTGACAATGAATTAACAGCCATTTATAAGACTTCCGCATGCCCGATGGTGATTTATAAGCGATACAATAAAACGCGATTAGATTAATTGGCAAAGAAATACAGAACACTATATCAAGCGTTATACGAAGTGTTGAAGAGTTGAAAAATGGTATTGTCTCACAAGGAATCAATTTCATTCGAAGCAGAATTTTTGAGAATCAACTCAAGAAAAATTATTTTGCTTCAACGGACTTTGAGAAAATAAAGAGGCAGGTGATTTTGAGCAAATGTCAGGTTAGGCGTCTCCTTCACTGGAGATCGTTCGTAAAAGTGAAAACTTTTTCTCCCAAATTACATTACGCGATAGTAATGAGAACTCGGAGGAATTTATTTCCAGATTGAAAAATCAAAAGTAAAATAACGGATTCCATTTTATCTCCAGGAGTGAGGGAGAAAAAAGTTTGTTTTTTTGAGATTGTGACTCATCGTGCGACGTTTTTGGAGTAAATCGAGGCCCCGCGGGAAACTTGAACTGAATGAAAATCCTATTTAGAAAGTCCGCACAGTTGAATTCCAACCTTTGTTCTTCGTGAAAATATTTGAAACTTGGCAAAGAGCCTGCAAACAGAAAATTCGATAATTTTTAATTGACGATAACAGTGTGATTGTGGCCGAAAACCCGTGAAGACTGAATGAAAATGTTCCAATTGTTGAGAGAACTAAAAAAAAGTTGAAATATGAAGGATTTCAGGTGAATTCACGTCTCATAGGAATACTGTAAAGCTGCAGGAAGAATGCGAAAAACAGCGGCCCCGCAATGAACGCAAGTGGAATGAGTACCTTACGTTTGTATTTGTTTCAAGATGAAATAAGAAACTAACTGACCTGGAAGAATAGAGACAAAAAGAAGTTTTTCTGTTGCTGGCGCGATTTTTCCGAAGTGTAGCTTTTACTTATCGTTAGAGAATAACCGATCCGAAGGCAGAAAAATGCTATGATTGATGATACTATGAAAGTCATTGCAGAAAGGTATTTGATAGTGGTATTCGTCAGGTCGAAAATAAAAGATGATGGTGTATCGATAGCTTCTGGGATACATTCAAGCTTCTGAGAAATTTTATCTTTGTGATTTTTCATTTTTTTAAAAAAAGTTTTACCTCAATGGCCTTTCTCTTGGCTACATTTTGATTTTCTGGTATGAGTAAAATCATCAAAAGAAGCGTCAACTCCATTAGGGAAAATATCAGAAAAATAAATGCGTAGCGTTTTTTCTCAGAGAAGTAGAACCAACTACTCTTCAACGTTACACAATGATGTCTATGCTCAAATAGCAAAACAATAGATACTATCAAGACTGAAATGCAAATTTTTTTGAAAAAGCAAAAACTTGCTTGAAACACTTACATGGACCAACAAAAAAGGCTATCCCGATTTGTGATAGAATGGGTAAACCTATAAATAGGGACCGCAAAGCCACGCCCCTTTTCGCGATAGAAAAAAAGTGGCTTTTTTTGGTTTTTCAACTTTCATTTTGATGTAGTTGTAAAATATGTGGAACTGGCAAATAAAATTTGACACACTTGTACAGAAAAAGCTTCCTCTTTCGTTTAAAAAAATATTTCACGCTTTTTTTGATGCGTTCGCGCGGAATGTCGTACAAAAAAACGTGAATGGAACTAAAAAATTTTGTCATTTTTGCTTTTTTTCATGTGTTTTTCAGGTCGAACGCACTCTTTCTTTTTTTAAATAATGATTTTTGATTCAAGTAACGGTAATTTTAAAACAATAAAATAAAAAAATTCGTCTTTGCCAAAAAAATTTTAGGGAGTGCCGAAAGTCATAATTCAAAAATATCGTTAATAAGCGAATATAATCGAGTTTTTTTGTTTTTTTCAAAATTTAGATCATGGGCTTACTTAAATATTTTCTCCACAGCATATGTGCTTGAAAAAAAGTTGTTTAATACGCAAAAATGCTCTTGAAAACTAGAGGATAAAATTAGCGGCGTTTATCACACAGAAAGCGGTCGAACGCAGGTTTTTTTCAAAACGATTATATACATTTATTAGTAAAAAAATCTTTCAATTAAAAGAATAAAATAAAAAAATTCGTCTTTGCCAAAAAAATTTACGGGGCCGTTTTAAATGCAGCGATCGTTAAAACGAGGCAAAAAGCACTGAAAAACAGTTTTTTCGAAGTGAATTTCCACGAAACCGTTTGAGTAAAGATTTGCAAACATATTCTGATAAAAAAATAGCTAAATTACTTCAAGTTTTTCTTTTTGAAATAGACAATCTGTGCTATTTCAAACGGCTCAAGGGTATGGCGGATGGAAGCTCCCCGCGTTGGACCTAACAGCTTGGCGCAACGCGTGCGCTCCGATTTTTACATTTTTGAGGTAGCGAGTTCGATGCCCGCAAGCGGCAGTTTTTTTGTTTTCTGGAAAAATACCGACTTTTTCGACAAAACTAGCTGATTAGCATCATTTTTAGCACTCTAGTATGATTTGTTACATCATAATAGACCAGTATCAAAACTTTTTTCTAGAAGAAAAAAATCGAGAAAAATGTCAAAAATGAATAATACTAAAATTTCAGTACTAAAAAAATGGTGCGCGGCGCGCCACCTTTTTCCGTCATAACTTTTTTTCATCCTCAATCTTTTTTGAAAAAAACTAAACGGTTCTGAGTTTTGAATCGAAACAGCTATCGAAACCATACAAAGCTCAATGCTGAAAAAAAATTTTTTTGAAAAATTCGTCTGCGGTCCCTACCTATAAATTGCAGTAATCCAATAGAATAGCCACCCCAAACTGGAAAGTAGAACACAGGTGTTACCAAAGTTGAGGTCAAAAGGTCAACTACAAGGCTCCTAAAATTTTCATAAGCGAAAGATATCATAAACTGTTTTGATTACACAATCGAAAATCACAAGAACTTTGTGAAATTCTAATCTTACCACAACTGAGCATTCATCAGAAGCCATTTGTACGTACGACGCATGCTGGAAGGAGATTTGTACGCGATACAATAGAAAGCAATACAGTTTATTGGCAGGGTAATGCATAGGGTAACATCCAGCGATATTCGTAGTGTACCAGGATTAAAAAACGAATTCTCTTCGCAAGCTGTGAACTCCATATAAAGCAAAAAAAATGTTGTGAATTCACTTTCGAAGATTATTGTGCTCGAAAAAGTTTTCAGAAAATTTAATGGCAGGTGATTTCCAGCGAAAAATGTTAAGAGCCGACAGAAAACTTCATCTGTCAGCCCTATAATTTTGCAGCATGAAACCAAGTTAGAGGTATATGAAGCCAAAAACGCACTTTCAATCAATGGGAAGTCGAAAAACTGGAAACGCAGCTCTAAAACATTGCGAATCTTCGCAGTTTCAAAACTGAAGAGTCATTCGATTTTCCAGAAAAGTTTGGGTTTTGAGGGAGTTCACCCGCAAAACGTTCACTAAATTCAAATACACGGCCTTTCTTCCGATCTTGTACCCACCTTTTTTCTTTGTAAAAATATAAGCAGTTCTAAAAAGGAGTTCACAGCAAAAAACTCTATAAATTTTAATCGACATTAAAAGTGTAATTGTCGCTGAAAGGCCATGAAGACTGAAAAAAAAAGATTCCCACTGTGGACAAAACTGAAAGTTGTATTTCATTTGTTGATATTGTGCTAAACTTACACTTCATAGGAATATCGAGGATTAACAGGAAAAAGCCACAAAAAACGGGGCTGCTATCAACACAGATGGAACTGAGCACTAAACTTCGGTTTTTTTTAAAAAGTTAAATAACGGACCTGAAAGAATAAAGAGTAGAAGAAAATTTTCTGTTGTTGGCGCGTTTTTGTCGAAACGCGGTTTCTCGTTCTTGTAAGAGAATAACCTATTCTAATGCACCAGAATCCAAGAACTGAGAGGAGAAAGCTAGTTGTTCCGATAAGAGATATTATTGTGGTAAATGTTAGGTCAAATATGTATGATGCCGATGTATGAATACCTTCTGGGATACATTTGAGTCTCTGAGATATTTTTTTCTGCGGCGAGTGTTATTCCAAAGAAAATCACCTCAATAGTAATTTTTTTGGCAAGGCTCTGATCATCTGGAACAACAAAGTAAAGAGTGAAAAAAACAGATTGCAAAAAAAAGTAAAGAGCGATCAGACTCGTGTAGCGTGTTCGGCTACGGAAATAGAAAAAACTATCTTTCAACGTCACGCAATAATGTCGGTGCTCGAACAGAGCTAGAACGGCAGTTATCATGCCTGAAACGAGTATTTTGACCGGTTTTCATAGCTTTGTTGCTAGGAAAAAGGAAACTAACATGTAGCAACGAAAAAGGCAATAGCGATTTGTAATTCAATTAGTAAGCCTAGAGTTTGCAGCAAACCAATCGAATAACCGCCCAAAATTGGAAAATAAAAAACGGGCGTTAAAAAGAGCGACAATAGTATGTCCAAAACGAGACTCCTGAAAACTTTTTTTTTTTGACAATAATGCACTTGAAAAAAAAATGAAAAAAGCGCAAATTAAATATGTAGAAAAGTTTTCCTGATAAGAAATTCTCACCAAAGTTGCGCATTCATCAGCAGCCATTTATACGTCTTCAGCATGCTGGATGGAGATTTATACGAAACACAATAGAAAGCTATCAAGTTTGTCGGTAGCGTCAAACAAAATGTAATATCGAGCGCTCTCCGAAGCGTAACAGCATTGAAAAATGAACTTTCTTCACAAGCCGAAAATTCCATTTTCAGGAAGAATATTTGACTGTTATAACAAGAGCCTTGTATTAAAATTCAGAAGCAAATTAAGATTTGGCGAGATGTGCCAGTAAGTAATATTTATTTTACTCAATGAAAATATCCCTGTCGAATGCGGTGTAAAAATTGCGTTTCTAGCCCTTGAGACCTCAGAAGGACGCAAGTAAATATCCTGGTGCAATGGAATACTGTCGAACGCGATAAAATGGCGTTTCTAGTCGTGACGAAATCAGTATATATGCATGGTATTAAAAGTAGCAGGTGATTCTTAACGAGAAAAATATTGATTAAACCAAAAAAACCAAAAATTAAATGCGACCACAAGAACATTTTTCGTCATAATCATACACAAACTTTGAACGACGGAAAAAGCCATCTCCAAATCAAGATGGAGAAAAACAAGAAATAAGTACCCACCAACGTCCTCGGAACTTTCTCAAGGAGTAGTTGAACCAGCCGTGATTCCTTTCATCTTGAGGCGGTTTTTGTCAATATTCTGCAGTCGGAACATGAGCAATGGTAGAACCAATCTGAAAATTCAATAGGACCACTCATTATTTTATGACACAAAAAAACCCGTCCAGAACATGAATTATCTGCCAGCCGACAGTCGTCGAGAGAAAAATGGCCCATTTATTGGAGGACAGGCTGCTTAGGAAGTAGAAGTTGAACATGGAGAACATGAAAAGGCCGTTTTGAATGCACGCCTGAACCTCATGTTTTCAGTGTGTTAAGGAAATTCATAAGCACCTGAACGAAAAATCGCACTTCCAAATTTGGGCCTTTCGATCTTCGAGCAGCTTTCTGAATGGAAGGTTTATGGTAAACTGATAAGCGACTCTAAAATTCGAACATTTTCGAAATCTCAATCAGCTTAATGGAGGACAGATGCTTCACAAATTCCAGAGCTGCTGCTCCCGTCTAAGCACTTGAAAATTACAAACTTGCAACTCCCTGATTCGAAAATGGCAGCAATTTGAATATTCAAAGTTTCTCGTTCAAAAATACTTAATTTTGAAGCGCTTTTGCAGTGCTCTAATTTGTATGTAGCTTACAACCCGCTTCAAAACTGGCAGACTTTTTTGAAAATAAAAGACACACCCGGTTAGTTAGACGAAATTTCGCAAATGTAACGACGTCAAGAATAAATATTACAACGGTTATAGCCATCCAAATACGAAGACCCAAGGTTTGACTGAGCAGATAAGCGCAGTCCTCATTACCAAATACAAAAATCCATTGTTCTGGATCGTACACGAAAATAACAGGTACTTTCTAGATTTTACTTATTTTTCTTTCTCAAAGATAATGAAGACTGACCCCAAATGAATTGAGGGGCAGTTTGAAGCAAGCTGACTAGCCAAACAACCATCACACAGAGTACAGTTGAATTAAAGGATAGTAACTCTCTAGCCTGAAAAATGTTTACTTCACTTGAAGTAACTCAAAAAAAACCAACTTTCAAAGGCAAAGAGAGAACGATGAGCCGATTAGCTGCAATGGTCAACTGTGAAAAAACGCAAACGTTCCAAGACCATTGTATCCCCTGACCAAACCGTCGTTTTAGATAAGTTACCGACTGTTCCTCATGTTTTCTGGGATTAGATGGAAATGAATTAATAGAACCATCAAATATAACTCACGATAGTGTGGCCGGAACAGCCCAGAAAAGGAAACCAAGCAAGATCAAGATGTTGGCAACGGTGTGGGAGAAACAAAGAGTCCCGAAGGAGCTTTTAAGTGTCGGAGTTTTCCAAATGAGCATCACCGTCATCCCATTTGTTATCAGTCCTACTACGGAGATCTAAAAATTTCATATCTTAACTAATTATAAAGCTTTGTTTCAGACTCACAGTTGACAAAATCAATGCGACGAATATGTCGTCAAGTTTCAATGACATGAACCTGAAACTTTTTATTTTGAGATTTTGCTTTTTCTCAATCGGCAACCGAAATAAACTTTGAGAAAAAAATTAAAAAAATGTTTTTTTCAATTATTTACAAATACGCGAAATTTAACTCTACTTGCTGAAGTTTATAGCTAATATAAATTTTTTTCCTCTGTTTCGAGAAAAAAAGCTAAAAAAACCAAGTTTTTTTAAATCTGACTAGGAATATTTATTTGGGAGCTGTTCGATTGAAGAATTACCTCTTTTCTTCTTTTCAGAGAAGTAAAGGAATGTGATTAGTTCTTTATTGTGTGTCAAACCCGTCTGGAATGAAAAATTTTTGAGCGATAACTTCGGCGTCATCGAGAAAAAACTAGAAAATGAGGCAAAAAAAATTGGTCTGTAGTCTTATTCTCCTTTTTTTCGAAGGTTTCAGAGCTAATGGAGCTAATAAGCTAGACGAATAAATTATTATTTAAAAAAAAATTGTGAGAACTAAGGTGCCTCAAAGAACTTCGTCTCACAAACAACCTACAGTCTTGCTGTAACGCCGATCACTCGATAAATTCAAAATATGACCTACTTCAAACTATACGTAGTCCCTTCTCGAAAAGAAAAAATAATGCATATACCAACAGATAAGCTGTTCAAACTTCAAATGAGTTCGATTTGTGAAAAAAATTTTGAACCGTATTGATCTAATAAAAAACTCGTTTTTTTAGTTTTATAGTTTTTATTGAAAAAATTGGTGGTATGAAAAAAAGACCAGCGAAAATTCAAACGGCGACTTTTCCGATTTTTTCATATCGCTAGGGAACTTTCCGACGAATATTTTTTTCCGACTTTTTTTCTCGATAAACTCTTCGTTTTACATATTCCTATATAAAGTAGTTAGTTTGTTTATAATTAAAACACAAAGAAATAAGAAAAAAATGTTAATAGATGTTTTATAAACCGAAAAGCATAAGGGAAAAAGTCGGAAAGGGATCCGTCGGAAAGGTGGCCGTCGGAAAGTTCCCTAGCGAAATGAAAAAATCGGAAAAGTCGCCGTTTGAATTTTCGCTGGTGTTTTTCATACCTCAAAAAAATTACCTTCATTCTCTCTTTCATTGGAAACTATGAACCTTTCAAATATTCAATCAAATCAATCAAAATTTTTTTATTTCTCACACACAAGTACTAAATTTCACGGAATAGATGTAGGGAGAATATGGGATCATATGTGTCGGAGCTTGTGGTGATGGAGGGAAGAGGACTCGCGGTTGTGTTAACCCCCCATTTGATTTGATTCGATTTGAAAATAAAGGGGATTTGATTTGATGAAAAATTTATCGTTCTTCTTGCCTCCAGTTCTTTTTGAACACAGTTTACTGTCAAAAAGGATTTTTGAAACAACTATCAAATTTTTTTTGTAAAAATAAGAAGGATTTCAGGTGTTTCAGAAGCAGTCATCCTTTCTCTTTTAAGAGTCACTTTGAAGGGGAAACCCTAAAACCTGAAAGAAAAAAGAAATCTCAGTTGTTTTGAGAAATTCCTCGTTTTTCAAAGCACCTGCCTACTCTGTTCTGTGAAGTTTTCCAACTTTTGTCGATTTCATTCATGACTTTGCCTAACTGCGAATCTCATCCTATTTTCGATGTTGAATTCCTTCAAACTTCTGAACGTGTTTGCTTCGGAATCACACTGCCATTGAACATCTTGGCCTTTTACTGCATTGCTTTCAAGTCGCCAAAAAATATGCTTCGAGAATACAAGTGGCTTCTGTTCAACTGCCAAATCTGGTAAATTTGAAAATGCATTACTACTACATTAAGATTATTTGTATGAAATCCCGATTAATAAAAAAATATGTTGATGATTTTCCACACGGATCGTAGGTAATTTAACCTAGCGTGCTAAAAAAAGGCAATTTTTTTCGGTTTTTTTAACGATTACTAATGGTAACCTTTTGACTTTCGATAACTGCGAACTTCAAAAAAATAGGATGAATAAACTTCTTAGAAAAAAAGTTATTTCGTTATTCTTTTTAAAAAAATAAATGCTTATCTTCTTTAATTGGTTAGATAAGAGCGATTAACTAGGACCCTATATAATCTATTTTATAAATTAAGAGCCTTTCAAAAAAACTTCTTTTCGAGACGTGAAATTTTGAGTAAGGCCTGTTGGAATTTCGTTGAAAGTTCTAAGGAAGCGACTTGAAAAGTTTTTTTTCACAGCCTAGTCGATTAAATAAATGATTAATCAGGATTCAAAGTCAAAAGCTTGCAGCTAGTAAAATGAGAGAAGAGAAACGAACTGGAAATATTCATTTGAATTCCAGGAGTTTCGCTATAGACCTGCACGTTACCATCTTAATAACTCCTGTTTTCTACTTACCTGCGTGGGCAGGTTACTCAACCGGTTTATACCATGATTTCGGAATTTCTACAAAGTTTCAAACTGGCATCGCGTTATTTTTAATGGCGAGTGAGTTTCAGATCTAAAAATTTCTCATATTCAACTTTTTCCTCTAGCCATGATCACTTCCATGACTTCTCTATTTGAGCACAGACATTATTGTGTGACCCCCAAAAATAGCCGGTTCAATTTCACTAGGAATCAACGCTACATTTTTTTGGTTTCAATATTCATGGCTATGAACTTTTCTGATTGGACGACGCTCATATTGGCCCCAGAAGATCAAATGGCAGCAAAAGAACTAACAACAAAGGTATTCAATGAAAAGAATTCTTTACAAGCGGTTTTTTTTTCAGAAACTCGGGTGCATCCCGGAAAAAATGTTTTCCACAGCATCCTTTGTTTTAGACCTCAATAACTTTGCGGCTTCTACTTTTTTCTTCACACTTTTCGTAATGATTTTAATATTTTTATTTTTCTGTATTCGTATTTGTATGTTTCTTCTCAAAACCCAGAGTCATATATCTGCGAAAACAAGAGAACAGCAAAAAACCTTTTTTTATGCACTCTGTTGTCAGGTCAATCTGGTCCACTAAACTCAACAAAGCAATTTTTTACAGCTTCTTATACCATTGCTATTTTTTTCTGCACCATTATGTACAACTGTCATCCTGTCTATTCTCAATTACTCCGTTCAACGTTTTTTTTTTCTACTATTATTTTTTCATTCAAACTTTTTCAGCTTTTGCCACACTTGACACGATTCTTTTCGGGCTTCACGGACTATCAGCTACTATTATTTTGATATTGGTGACAAAAAGTTATCGTGAACACTGCTTTCAAATTTTCCACCTGATTTCCAATTTTTCTCTTTTCAATAGAAAAGGTTGAATTTTTTTACACCTTTTAAAAAACATGAACCACAAAATTTTTCAGGCAAAATAGCTGTTATTGAAATTACATCAACAAACTGACCGTGACATTTTTCACACAAGCAAACTTTGTAAAATTAATAACATTGAAAAAAAAGTTAGTGATGTCGATGAAAAGGGCGGCAATCGCCGTTTCTCAATATTTCTTCCCACCCTTCAGAATAATAAAAAGAATTCTTTCTGTCTACATTCAGGCTCTTGAACTTCTAAAAATTGTGAATACTAAGCAAAACAAAAACGACCGGAAAAATTTGTTTAACGATCAAAATTGACTATTATACATTAGTTAGCTTCTCAATACTACTCTAAAGACGCTACTTTTTCCTTTATTCCAACAAAATGGGGAATATATTGTCAATTTAATGAGAAAAATTATGATAAAACTCATAAGATTTGAGAATCACAGCTAGCAGGTGTAATTGTTAATAAAAGTAAGGACTTTGGTACTCCGACTTCGAAGGCGGGTTCTCCTAGGATATTAGAGCAATCTTTGTACCGGAAATATCCTGTGACTCTGAAGTTTAGACTGATATTCTTTTGTTCGTCTCACAATTTATCTTTCTCTTTCAAAGCCAAAACTCGAAAAAAAAAACTGCCCAAGAGGTTATCGTATACTACACGCGAAATGAACTTTCCCTCTTGTCCTATACACGTTCTGTTCAACGCCGATACTCTTCGTCTAACTGGATATCTCAACTTTTCAATCACATTACCATTAAATCTTCTCGCCGTTTACTGCATTGTCTTCAAGTCACCGCCTTCATTGTTACCAATTTATAAGTGGCTGCTTCTCAACTGTCAGTTATGGTTAGGGGTTTTTTTTTTTGGAAGATAGCAGCCTATTTATTTGGAAATACACTAAAAATAACTGACGAGATAAACGCTAGGTCGGTGGTGGTACATTGACGAGCTCGCAAACATCTCGCTTTTTTCAAGGCGCGATCCCGCATTTCTCTCGGCGCGACCTCGCATTTTTCTTGGCGCCATCTCGCATTTATCTCGCATTTCGGAAATTTTCAAATCGCGAGAGAAATGCGAGCTCGCGCCTAGAAAAATGCGAGCTCGCGCCCAGAAAAATGCGAGACCGAAAAGCGAGATGTTTGCCAGCTCGTCAATGTACCGCCAGTGTTTATCTCGGCAGTTATTCTTAGTGTACGTACTGTGGATTTAGATAGTTTAACCTAATTTTGAAAATCCCAATAATAATACAAAAGACCTTTGTCCAAAATTTTTCATTGCGCTGCCAAATTGATAGCTGCAAAAGTGCTGTTACAGGACTCCTTTTTTCGGAATGAAAAATAGGGTTTTTCTGATTCAGATGATTATCCCATCACTGGTAGACATATTACACATTTCCACCAATTTTCAGGCTTTTCTGCGTAGACATGCTCACAACGGTTTTTATAGCTCCAGTGTTTTACTTTCCCGTTTTTGGAGGTTATTCAACAGGTCTGCTTCAAACTATGGGCGTTCCTATAAAAACACAACTAACAATCGTCTTCATACTTTCACCATGTTTGTGGGAAGATGATTTTTTTTAGAACACACAGATTCAGGTACCCTAACTGCTATGATAGCTTTATTTGAGCACAGACATCACTGCGTAACACCCAGTAGCAGTTGGTTGAGCTTCAGCGCCGCAAAAAGAACTTCGCTTCTTCTATTAAACCATCTTATTTTACAAACTCTATATTTTTATTTGATCACATTCACATCTGAAGATCAGCAAACCGCAAAAGAAGCTACTATAAAGGTACGGTTACTGAAAAAAACTTTTGAAAAGGATATTATTTTTTCTGCCTGAACAAGTATAAGATGTTCGAAAAAATGAATTTCCTGAAATGCATGTAAACGTGTGACATTTTCAGAAAGTCATGACTCAACAAATTAATTGTTTTTATTTTTCAAAAGAACCGTTTCCAGATATTGGGGTGTGTACCAGAAGCGATTTATACACCAGCTTCCCTAATTTTCGATCTTTCAAATCGAACAATGATTGTAATCGCCGGCATATCCATGTATACTGCCGCTTTGGCCACATTTTACACACTCAGGATTTCTCATTTTCTTCTCGGAACTAAAAGTCATTTATCTCCAAGAACCCGCAAACAGCAAAAAAAATGTTTCTATGCTCTCTGTTTCCAGGTATTCCTTAAGATAATTCCTGAGAATTCACTAAAAAATTTAAAAAAGTTCGAATTTTTAATTAATTTATCTATTTGAAGA
This sequence comes from Caenorhabditis auriculariae, assembly GCA_904845305.1. Taxonomy (NCBI): domain Eukaryota; kingdom Metazoa; phylum Nematoda; class Chromadorea; order Rhabditida; family Rhabditidae; genus Caenorhabditis; species Caenorhabditis auriculariae. The sequence continues at coordinate 92,999 of CAJGYM010000100.1, forward strand.
TTTTCCGAATGACTGAAAAAAGTTACAGCTTATCGTTCCAATGATATTTCTATCAACACCATGCATTGCTGTTCTTCTACTTTCTTGCTTTGGGTTTTTCGACTCGATGTAAATTGGAAACTTATCTCAAAAAAACTAAACAAAAAAATATCACCTTTCTGCAGACCTACAAACTTTGGGAACTTTTTCTTTCGGCCTACATGGTATCACATCTTCACTCATTTTGATATTAATGACCAAAAGTTATCGTACCTTCTGTCTTCAACTCTTTTTCAATTACTCTGGAAACCCGAAAAAAAGTTGGATAAAAAGTAGTTAGTTTTTCGGAAATCAAGATTTTGCAGGTGTTCTATCACCGATCAACCTTGGAGTGACTCCTAAGAAAAAACTCAAAATAATATCAATTGCAAACTAGGGTTATTGAGGAAAATCTTCAGCTGTTCATTGTAATGATGTTTATTGATATGTTCGAGAGCACCTGCTTTTTCCTTACCTTCAAAACCTTACTCATTTGAGTTTCAATCATGACTTTGGCTAGCTGTGAACCTCACCGCATTTTGAATGTTGAAACTCTACGCGTTGCCGAGTATATATTTTTTGGATTCACATTCCCATTGAACATTTTGGCGTTCCACTGTATCACTTTCAAATCACCGAAAAGCATGCTTCGCGAGTATAAATGGCTTTTGTTCAATTGTCAAATATGGTTGGTGATTTCTTTGTTGAATAAATTATTTATAAAATGACAAATAATGAGTATAAATTCACCTGTGAGAGTTGATTATTTTTCCTCATGTTTTTATGCCGTGTTCAAAGTGATTCCGCGAAATTCAAAATAGCCGTCAGAGAAAGAGAAAGATAACTAAATTTTGGAGGGTCAGAGACAATTTCGCATTTCGCGGAAATTACTTTGAACACGGCATTAATTAAATATACTGTATTTGTAATATGTAAAAAATAAACTAAATATATGAATGTGAGTTCTAACGAAATAAAAATTGAATTAAAATCTAGTTCAGGAGTTTCGCTATAGACATGCAAGTTTCAATTTTCATAACTCCTGTCTTCTATTTACCTGCATGGGCAGGTTATTCGACTGGTTTGTACCAAGTTTTCGGAGTTCCCATGGAAATTCAAACCGGAATCGTTTTATTCATAGCTGCGTGTAAGTTTTCGATCTGAACTTTCCAGTTTGAGACATATTCATGGACACATTTTTGTAATTCTTCAAAAAATAAGGCGCTTGATTCATTTTTCGAACTTTACTGAACTACTTTTTCCGATTAAGGCATGATCACTTCAATGGTTTCTTTATTCGAACATAGACATTACTGTGTGACGCCTAAAGACAGCTTTTTTGGTTTCACTAGAACACAACGCTACGTCTTTCTGCTTTTTATATTCCTCAGTACTTTTCTAGTCAATTTAGTTGTACTGAAACTCGCTCCGGAAGATCAGATGGCTGCACAAAAACTAACGGAAGAGGTTTTCCACAGATGCATTTTTATTAAAGTTTTTTTATTCAGAAACTTGGCTGCGTCCCAGAAGGTCTCTATACTCCAGCAGCTTTCGTTTTGGCGCTCAATAAATCCGCGATATTAGTTTTTAGTGTTGTTCTATTTTTGATGAGTATAATATTCATATTTTTCTGCTCTCGTATTTGTTTCTTCCTCCTGAAGGCAAAAAGTCATATTTCTGCAAAAACACGAGAACAGCAAAAAACTTATTTTTATGCCCTTTGTTGTCAGGTCAGTTAGGCCCAGTATAATCAAAAGAAAATTACTTTTAGTTACTTATACCATTAATATTTTTTTGTTACGCCAATAATTACAATCTTCTTATTATCTGTTCTCAACTACTCAGTGCAGCGTAACTTCAAATCAATCCAAAAATATAACTTTTAAAAAATTTTTAGCCTTCGCCACGCTCGGAACATTCTTTTTCGGGCTTCATGGATTTGCAGCCACCATTATATTGCTTTCAATGACTAAAAAATACCGTGAATTCTGTTTACAACTTCTCTTCAATAGTTTTAAAGTTTCTGCTTTCAAGAGAAAAAGTTGAAAAAACTTATATAATATTCCATAAAGCAAAAATTTTTCAGATGGACTGGTTATGGTCAGTACAGTGCCTTATTGAACCGAGCATCCATGGGAATAGTTTTCAGAAGAATAAATTCAATGAAAACATAGAAAATTACTGAAAAGAGCGATAAACGAGCTCTTCAAACAGTCGCTGGCGGTTGGATTAAACTCGTGCCAAGAACCGCATACGCACACGCTACGCGTCTCGCCTCCTTCCCCACCTTTCTCGCCTTTCAAGTCGGGAAAAGTTAACTATATTGCTTCCAATTATTCGACAGTGCTGTTACAGCTTTTAATCTCAAAGGGAAAAAATGAAATATCTTTTGAAAAATATACTAATAACATGTTATTTTCTTCAATGGTCTAGAATGAAGCTTTTCGATTCCAACCGAAAATTCCATTTGAAAGTAATTCAAAAATGATCAATAAACTTTCAACACTTCTTATGTTCATTTTTGCTCAAATGTATTCTAGCCTCAATAAATGTGTCAACAAAATTACAACCTGCGGAAGAAAATTATATGGAATCTGACTTGACTGAGAGGAAGTTCCCACGAAAAGAGGCTCTCAAGATTTGTTTCTGATTTTTTATAACTTCCAAGGGCATTCTTTTTCAAGTGTATCACAAGTTTTTTTTTCTCTCAATGTCAACGTTATCAGCTGACTTTTCAAAAGTGATAGGAGGTGATGAAAATTTTTTTGCGCAGCCTGACCGTTTTTTTCAGGTGTGGAGTATTATCCTTGTCCTACCCATTCATTATTCAATCCTGCAAACCTTCGAATGGCTGAAAGTATAAGCTTCACAATAACAGTTCCTCTCAACTCCCTCGCTTTTTACTGCATCATCTTCAAATCACCCTCGTCGATGCTGCCAAAGTATAAATGGCTGCTTTTGAACTGCCAGTTTTGGTACAATACTTTTCTTTTATCTTGTGTAAAAAAGTTTCTGCGGTAGTTCCAAAATTTGAATTTCAGGTTTTTCTGCATAGATATTCTCACGACTACTTTTATCACTCCAGTCCTTTATTTTCCTGTTTGGGGAGGCTACACAATCGGTTTATTTCAAAGTGCCGGTCTACCTATAAAGACACAAACTGCAATAATTATACTCATCGTTTCCCCATGCATGTTTCCTTTTTTATATTATTGAAAAGATAAGATACAAAGATCATAGACGTATCACTTCAAAAAAAAGAAAAAAAACTTGAAACTGGAATATTTTTTTAAAGTGGGGCCCGAATTTATAACTGAAAGCGCCTTGGACGTTCACACAGAAAAAGTTAACACATAAAAAAATTCCAAAAAAATCTCAAAAAATAAATAACTATCTTATTTTCCAGGTAGTGTAGCTTCAATCATTTCCCTATTTGAACATCGGCATTTCTGTGTAACACCTAAAGACAGCTTTCTCAGCTTCAGTACAAAAGGACGACTCGGATTTTTTCTAATTTCGTATTTAATTATGCAATGTATGGAAGTTGCTATATATTTCTGCCCTCCCGAAGATCAAGAGACTGCAAAGCAGGTTACAGTGAAGGTTTCTTTTTAGTTTTTTCATATTCACTTATCACCTATATTTTTTCCATGTGCAGGTACTCGGATGTATTCCTGAAGGCATATTTTCATCGTCGTCCCTGATTTTTGATCTAACGAAACGCACAATGTTCCTCGCTTGCTTGATTGGGGTCTACTTTAGTACTGTGATGGCATTTTTCACTTTCAGAACTCTTTATTTTCTTTTGATTAAACCGAGCCACATTTCTTCAAAAACTTGCGAGCAGCAGCGAACTTTATTTTTTGTTTTATGTTGCCAGGTGATTTTTATTTTAGTTTGCAGTCAGAAAAAATTTGAAATAAGCGTTAGGCTACCTACAAACGTTCAAATATCAGTGAGCTTTTGAAAAAAAAAAAGATTCTGGGGCTAACAGCAAAAAGAATAAGTCAAGTTTAAAAAGAAAGTAGTTTAAGAAATTCGAAGAGAAAAACACAAAAAAGTTCAGTTTACTGTGAGTTTAGTCCGAAACTAAAGGTTCACTAAAATCTATGGAGAATAGTACTATGGGTACACTTTTTAAGTAAACTTTGTTAGTAAACGAAGCTTCATTGGTGGATTACATCGTTAATTCTTACACGGGAAGTGCGAAAGGTCGAGGTATTGGAATTTAATGAAACTTGGTATATAGGTACTACCGAACACCCTGAATCCAAAAAAGTTGAAAAAAAGTGCGCCTTTTTGGTTCTAGTCGAGTTAGGGCGCCTCAAAGTTTACACGCAAAAAATGCATTGGAAGGGAGGAGGGAATGTGTTGCGGCGGCAAACTCTAGCTGCCAGCAGGCGGCGTGGTGTAGTGGCTAGAGGCCTTGTGCTGTGAAACCTATGATGCAGGTTCGGTCCCTTTCTGGTGAAGTTTTTTTGCCAATTTTTTTTATTTGAAAAATGAGGAAGTTTTGATGGAGTGAAAAGAACAGCTCAAAATTTTTGAAATTCACCATTTTATGCTTATCTGAGAAAGAATTTCGACAAAAAATTTTTTTGCTCAATTTTCCTTGCCTAACCATAAGGCTTATGGTTGACTTATTCCTTCGAAAAAATTTCTGATCAACCAATAAAATCAAAGTTCTATGAGGTTTATTCTTCTTTCCTTCCTTTATGACGTTATCTGTTTAAAAATGTGTATCAAAGCCCAGCTTCACTTTATTTTCACAATCGAGATGATATGGCGATGCTGCAGGGAATGGAAAAAGACAAGGAAAAAGGGTTAACTAACCGCCATCTTTGAAGAAAAATCTTTTTGATGAATAAGAATAGAAGCATAGAACTACAATAAGTTGTTATTTATATCACAAACCTATGAACTCTCGCAAGAATAATCTCGACGCCCAAATTTCCTGCACAGAGCAGGACAAAAAAAAGACTAAAAAATTTTTTTTGTCGAAAGTCTTTCTCAAAACGACATAAAATAGTGAATTTTAATACTTTGAACAGTAATTTTCGTTCCATCTTCAAAAATTCATCAATTTTTTCGAAAAACTTCATGGCAAAAAAAAATTTCACCAAAAAGGGACCGAACCTGCATCATAGGTTTCACAGCGCGAGGCCTCTAGCCACTACACCACGCCGCCTGCTGGCAGCTAGAGTTTGCCGCCGCAACACATTACCTCCTCCCTTTCAATGTATTTTTTGCGTGCAAACTTTGAGGCGCCCTAACTCGACTAGAACCAAAAAGGCGCACTTTTTTTCAACTGCTTTGGATTCAAGGTGTTCGGAAGTACCTATATACCAAGTTTTATTAAATTCCAATAGCTCGACCTTTCGCACTTCCCGTGTTAGTTGACCATTCCTGTACTATTTCTAACAGCTCCAACATTTGTCATTTTCTTCCTCTCCACCTTCGGGTATTCTACCCAACGTTAGTTTGCAGAAGTATGAATTGAATTTGGGTAATTTATTAGTTTCCAGCTTTGGGAACGTTGGCAACATTTTCCTTCGGTCTTCATGGAATAGTAGCCGCTACTATGTTGCTTCTTATGACAAAAAGTTATCGATCTTTTTGTCTCAGTACTTTTTTCAATCTTCGCTTCAGTAAAAAAACAAGTTCGAATTTCTTTTTTTTTTGAAAAATTTTGCAAAATTTTTCAGGCGCCACAAGGACTATCCCCTCGCCTCCATGGATAATGAATCGAATTTGAATGGACATTTATTTTTTTCATCTATGAATTTTTAAAAAAAAATAATAAACACCTCCTCTGTATTCAATTTATTCAAATATAAACGTCATTTTTTCGATTTATCAACTTTTATTGCTCTGGAAGCAAGGCTTGCAAACGATTTTTGCCATGAATTTCTGTTGTAGCTTCCATGGACCTATTAATTTCTGAACAACGAAATTACACTTTTAATTGCTTCTATATTTCTTTTCTGAGTGCATGTTCTTTCGTACTTATGTTGTCCTACTCACATTATTCTAACAAAACTTAATTATATCTAAAATAACGGAAACAAACATTGGTCAGGGAGATGGAAAAATCCGAAAGTCTTTGATTCTCGAATAGACGTTTATTAGGAATTGTGATTTTCAGGCTTTATTATTTTGGGGTTGTTATCTTGTCTTTTATTTCGAGTCCAAACTTGAGATCGCAGTCTGAAGATTGATCTCGCCTCGAAAAAAGTTTCAAAAATCTCAAGATCTAATACCTTCGATCAATCTCCACTCCGCTAAACACCACGAATCACTTATCATCGGAACCAACTTCTTTCTTTTTCTTCTTTTTCTTGAGGATCAAGCAGCCGCTCGTCCTCCCCACGTGGGCGTTCAACGCGTATCGCTCGAAAGTTTGTGCGACTTTTGGAGAGTTCCAACACCTCCGCTTTACTTTCTTTTTTTTTCTTGGCTTTTTTCGTTTCTGGCTTGTCTTCTCTGATTACTTCTCTGTGATATTTTTTCTTTTTCTGGTAAAATTAATTTTAAATGGGGGATAGGAAAGTCTGAAAGCAATCTCATAGCTACTACTGATTTCGGTAAAAATTTGAAAGAGATTATCACCCAAACAGGAAACCTTTTTTGGAAGATGCAATTTTGGGAGCTGGAAATTGTTCAGACTGTTCAATAAGCCATCATGTCAATATTTCAATCTCCTTTTCGCTTTTTATATATCAAATTTCCCACTTATTTTTCAAAGTTAATCGAAAAAGTTCTATTTTGCGTCCAATTTTTTTCTCATCCTTCCTTTATTTGTTTAATAATGGAACCTTGCAACGACCATCAAGAAAAAGAGAAAATGAAAGGTTGCAGATCACTCAAAGAGTGAACAGAAAAGAAGTATCTCTTGAAACTTGAGCCTGGACTTCTCTTTTGTCCGCATTTTCTTTATCTTAACCGATTTAAACCTCTCGTTTTGATGAACAATATTTAGAATAGCTTTGAATTTTCGAAAAACAAAATTGCCACTCACATCAATTTCGTGTCTAGCTAATATTGAAGGAGCGATCCGTCAAACATCAACTTCATTTACGTTTCGTCGCGTCTTGCCTTAATTGGGCGGTCCCGACACGTCGTAATTGCATTTTTCTTCGGTGCAGGGAAGGCTCATTCGCATGATAATAGCACTCTCCTAAACAAAAAGCTATGAGCTTCTCATGTTTCATTTGTTTTTTCTTTTTATCATCATGTTCGAAACGGTTACTCTTGTTCAATACGTCGGCTGGATTCTACCCCGGGGTGAGTAAACCGTAAACTGCGGTTATCTCCCGGAGAATTGCGGTCTACTTCATTACATTTTTGAACATTTTTTTCGCGCGCAAAAGCCTGGGATGGGAGCTAGCCCACGTATGCCTTGTTCTAGCAATTGTACGCCTTAATGCCATTCCTTCTTTTTCAAAAACCATGAAATGAAATAAAGTTAACGGTAAAATAACATTTTTCAGAAGATCACACAAAAAATTTTGATAGAGTGATTACTTCCCTTGTTTGAAACATTTCATAGCGTTCCCAGCCGCAAAACAATAAAATGAAGAAGTGCGAAAAGATAAAAAGAGGCTGCCGACTACGACACGAATGGCTCGAAACCCTAAACTTTTACAACATCCTAAAATCTAGAGATTTGCTCGGGGCTGGCTCTGAATGGCCATCTGGCGTCGTGTCGTGTCCACCACGGAACTTTGTTCCTTTTTTTAAACATTCACGTTTATCCTTGATATATATTTCCGGCCTTGTTTTGAATGAAATAGTCTTCTTTTCTCCTTAACTTCTCATTCTACTTTTGAACATCAAATGAAAATCACAGAGATACAGAAAATTTAGAAGACCTTCTGTATTTTTTTTTTTAAATTCATTTTCTCATCACTATTTCACGATATCTTGAAAATTTTCTACCTCTCTTTTTTTCAATAAACAATTCAAAAAAAGAAACAGAGTGGCAGGAGCTTTTTTCACTCTCCGTCCCAACTCTTTGACATTTTTTCCGGTCCATTAGCTTCCATAAATCATTCAAATCCAATTTCGCAAATTTCGAGGACAGTAGGATAATCGGCTCCAAAAGAACAACAGAAATGGCCTCATTATTTTTGCAAAAATAAAAAAATGACCTCAATTTCTCAAAAGAAAAAATGGGTGCCTCGAGATTGAAGCCAATTTCTGTCTGCGACTCTCAAATCGTGGTTAATTATTCATGCAGGAATCCTCAAATTCGAGGAGATAAGAATCAAAACATTTTCCGTCCTCGCTCTTGTCCATCTTCTTCTCCAAGAAATCTTCGGTAAGTCTTTTGGAAAATTCCAAATAATAGTTTAAAAATAACAAAAAGGGCATGAGTACAGCTCTTTATATTTTTAAAATTAAATTTTTGAAATATGATGGAATTAATTTAAAAAAATATACTCGGACATTGACAACGCGAATCGAACGTGTTGGGGCATTTCTAGTGACCACTTTAGTAGCGTCAGCACTCTTAAGTGAACCCTACAATTGTCCGGAAACTTCCGGGACGTTTTTTTTGTTACCGAAGTCCGAGAAGCCCGAGAAAAAAATTTTTTGTAAAAGAACTGATAAAAAAATGGATCCTCATAAAACTTCTAGCGCTTGTTTTTCACCTTCTCAATATTTCTAAGCTGTTTTTCACTCTTTATTTTACTTCATCTCCCGAAATAACACAAAAAAAAAACGTTTTTTGAAAAACCTGTCAAAATCGGATACTCAAAGATTAAACTCACACAGAATTGTGTCTGATTGAACTTAATATTTGACTCGATATTTGACCTTCTCAATGTGTTTACGTTCCTCGCCATTCCCGAGTGGGATTTCGAGAGCAATGGCTCTAGGTTCCCAGCATAAGCTCCTCCAGCTTCTTTGGCGTTCATCTACCCGTTTAATGTGTTTTTCAGTTGTCAGTCCTTCTAGGCTGAGCTGTTATTATTCCGAAATTTGTCCTTAGTACATCGAATAAAAATCTTAACTCCTAGTTTCATCGACGTTTATTTTACCCTTTCGAGAAAACTTTTTCCTTAAATATTTTCCGATTTCTAATTCCTTGTTCATGAACACCAAAGCTCAGAACATTCTCATCGATGAGTTTCCATTGGAAGAAACCCTCAAGTGCGTTTTCGATTCAATACAATCCAAGACCTCCGTTTCAAAATGAAACATCGTTTGACCTCGAAATACTACAGACGGCTTTGAATTGGCCCCGATTCCATAAATTCACACCTTGTCGACGAAGCGAAGACATATATTTCAAGAGAGCGCAATTGACCGCTCCGAAGAAATTCTTCTTTTCGCCTAAAACGGCTGGTTGTAAATCACCCCCGAAGGCACGTTTTTGCGCTTGCAAGAAATTTTTCTTCCAATTTTTGTTTTCACTCTTTTCATAGAGAGTGCATAAGCAGAAAAAAAAACTAGGAAAATGGAAGAAACTAAAATGAAGAGCTTTTTGAAAAGTGATGGTTTGCCAATTTTAAAAATGCCGTAATAAAAAAAGCGCATTTTGTCTAAAATTAAATTGCTCTATAAGACACTATTCAATTCTTCTCAGTTTTCAAAAAAATGAAGAGTAAAATTTTTTTAAAAGTTTTGGTTAATTTCTTTCGGTCGAAAAATGCGTAAATATCTCGATACTATCGATTTCAGAATTATCTACTTGATATATAGAAAATCTTTGCCAAAATACTTAATACTCAAACGAAAAAGAATTTCACCAAAACTGCTCCGAAAACCATTCAACCCGTTTTTTTTTTTGCTCCTCTTTGTGCTCCTGCTCCACTCAAACTGCTTCGACACGGAAGGAAGCACCAGATGCACGCATTCGAAGCGAAAAAAAGCCGAAGTGGCCGATTGCCTTTTTCGGTCCTCTCCCTTCTCTTTCCTCCATTTTTTATGCCCAATAAAACTTTGGCTGGAGAAATGTCATTATCTCCTTCTTTTCGTTCTTCTGGTGCTTGACATGGTGTGAAAATTTTCAAACCGTATAATTCGGATGTTGAGATGGATTAAAACTGGTTTTTTGAGATGGTGTTTTATGAAATGCAAAAAATCCATTTTGTCAAAAGACTGAAAATACTGAAAAGAACTTTCATAAGTGCCTAAAACGGAGTGTTTGATTCTATTTTCGCCGGGCTCCAAAGAGCCAAAACGAGAGCGGCGGGCTCATCAGCATAGTGTGGTCAAATTCGCTTCAAAATTTTCTGCTGGCAGTACTAAATTTTTTTTTTCTTTTTTGGTTCGCTTTTCGAGACATAAGAAAGGATGTAAAGTTACTGAAAAAAACTGAGAGCGTTCCATTTTTTCGCTTTGATACATCAAAACCATTAAAAAAACCGTATAGAATAATCCAATTCTAGTATTCTCACGCAAAACTTAAATGCATTTTTACTGACTGTTCTGATGTATTCAGCCCCCGCTTCACTATATATAATCCTCGAATTTTTCAGTTTGCAGCTCTCAAAGTGGCAGTGCTTCGCCATCATTGTTTCTTAGCCTATCCTGTTCATTCCAAATACTTCTAATCAATATTACTCTACTGAAAAATACAATCTAAAGAGGGCTGTATGGCGTGCAGACACAACATACCAGGATTACTCACACTTGGTGATGGGCGGTGCCGAGGCGCCGCCGCCGCTGCCGATATTTCTTTCATTTTTCTTCTCTTCTCTTCAAAGTTCAGTCCTTTCCCAGCCTAATCTTCAGAAATCACCTCTTTTATTTTCACATATCTTTGACTAAATTAATAAAACTTTTTTTCTTCATGAACCTGATAGTTAGATTAGTTACTGCTTGGAGCAATTTTCATTCAGTCTTTTGAATTTCCATTCAAACTTTTACGTGACTGGCACCTCATTTAAAATAAACCATATTCCGCCTGAAATTTATGCTAGTTCTGAAAAAAACAAAGAAATTCTAGTTATCAAAATTCTCGTTTCGATTCCTCTGAGCACAATGGCCCATATGCGTAAATAAATTTCATTTTTTTTTTTTTGAATACTTAGCCGCAATTTTTGAATAACTACAGTTCTTTGTTCAGCGCTTCCTGCACATTTCTTTAAAATGCTATGCCCATATTTAAATTTATCCAGTACTTGAATTAATTTGAGAAAAATGCCGTTGCAAACAAAACGGCGATAAAGACAAAGGGTCATATTTTACAAACGCTTCTTTTGTTGGCACTTTACAGCTTGCCGTGAACTATCGCCCAGGATTCGGCCAGGATTATCAAGTTTCTGATGGAGTGGCAAAAAAATGATAAATGATTTTACGACAGTGGTATCAGACTAGCAAGTTTTCGCTTGTTTTTTTTTTTGACGTTGCGCCGTAGGTCAAAATTTATGTCAGTCGTTCAATTGTTACAATATTTATCAATGAATATTTTCTTGTGTCTTTATTATTTTTCTGAAAAAGCCCAAAAGGGCTTTCTCATTCGGACTTTTTCTGAATCAAAACTCAACCTCATCTCATCAAAGTATTCAAGGTTGGTTTTTAAAAACCCTTCTGTTCGGCTATGAAATTCAAGACTGAACAAATTTTCAAGAAATCCCCTCTCTTCGGTGGATATTATCCACGAGTTGTTGTGGTCTTCCGATTGAAACCAGACCCCATTTGGCATGGATTTAAAAAGGAAAAGAGCCCTAGGACGTCTTGAAGACTTTCTCCCAAGAGGCCACTCGGCTGGCCAATTGCTTGCTAGCAAAACTTCAAAAAATACGATTTTTCTCGGCTCTTCAATGTTGCATATGTTTTTTTTTGTCTTCCAAGACATTTTCGAAAATATCAATGTTTTTAAAGTCCAAAAAAGAACCAAAGATAAAAATATGACTCCAAACAGATAGATTATCAGAGCCTCAAGTGTTGAAGAAGAATTCAAATTTTTCTCAACCTATTTTCAAAATATTGTCTGCAAAGATTCGAAAAGCCATTATCCAAACTAAACTTCCAAGAAAGAAATACTCGACCAGTACTTTACCACTCCCTCACAAAACTAGTACAATTAAAGATTCTTGTCTTCTTTCCTCGACAAAACACTCTGCTTGAACCTTGTTCCTGTTTTTTTTTCCAGCTTTCTAAACCCAAGGCTGCCTTCATTTGCGCTCTGCCTTTTTTGAGGTCGAAATGGTTGCGAGCGGGGTAATTAACGGCTTTTCGGAACGGACAACGGCATCTGCGCCTCATCGTTTTCACAAAAATGCTTGCATTTCAAATGTTTCAGAGGCTGATAATTGAAAGGAAAAAAGAACCAGATGGAAATTTTGAGACAGAAAATTACAAAATTATCTATTTTGAAACCTGTATTTTTCATAAGATATGAAGCGCTTCCATTTACAGAACTTTTCCATTCTGATTACCAATTCTCTTAGGCTCCGCCCACCGCCCACATTTCGAATTAGCTTCCAAGGCAAACGAATCCCAGAGCAAATTTTCTTTTGTTGATTTATTTCTCATATTCGCACATCCTTTCTTGAGTCTTATACCGCTTCGTCGCATCTCTTATTCCTAAATTCGCCTTCAAACCTTGTGCTTACTATTAGTCAAAAAATTCAATTCTAGGTATGAACCGGCTATTTTTGCTCGCTGTGCTTTTCGCGGCCTGTTATGCCGATGGCGACAATTCTACCACAACGGTGAGCTCCGTCAGTGCGGTATGTTAATTTTCAAGTTTTTTTTTCTTCACATTAATCCTCTACTCTGATAAAATGTCAAGTATAACAAAAATTGAATGGTTTTCCGTGAAAATGGGAACGAGGACTATATACCCTTCAAAGAATAGCTCATTCGGAGACACTGAAATTTTCGAGCCTTTTAGAGACTTAAGAGCCCTCAACTTTTTTGAAAGAACTCGAGGACAATTTTTGAGACCAGATTGAAAATCAACGTGAAAAACTACATCTAGTGAACTTAGTCTCATTCATAAGTCTCACTGCGACCATCCCCTAGTCAGCTGTTGAAGCAAACAGCTTTTTTTCTTCTACCTTTTGCTTGTATTTGAGACATTTCCTTCACCTACGCTATTCTGCAGTACTGATCTAACTCACTGATCAAGCAAATAACTAGCCAAAATCAAAAGACATAGGCCGACTGTCAAGCAAACAGAATGTTTACCCGATTCGGTGACCCAAATCGACCGTTGCCCATATCAAGCAGCTGTGTTAATTATTTCGAAAAACCTAACAAGGGAAGAGAACATATTTGGACTTTTGAATAATTTACAGGCGCCGATGTGCATCGAGTACGCGGATTGTGTGCACAAGGCACAGCAGAAGGCGCTCGAATGCCACACGCTTGAGAACAATACCGAGGTACAATAACCGTTTTCAGTCTTCAACCAACTGTTCACGCATGTCCTTGTCGGGCAGCGACAATGATTTATGGACATCTTCCGTATGCTATTTGAATTAAAGGGAATGCATAGGCGAATCGAGAAAGGGTATCGAAATCTCAGAAGTCTCACAATGGTACCTCGAGTATACCTATGAGGAGAAAAATGAGTGGGGCTTGAGAGAGACTCTGAAGTACCTCCGAGATGGGTCAGATACAGCTAAAAGGTATGCTGGAGGTCTCCCGATGGACACATTATGGGGTCTTCACGATCCATTTTGAGAGGTATAGTCTGTTCAGATTTTGAATGTCAAGTGCAATGACGTCATTCAAAAACACTCTGTGGATGGTTCGCTCTTTGATTGGGTCATCGCACATATAGGGGCGGAGCTTGAGCGACGACTTGACATTCAAAATCTGATCAGACTATACCTTTGTGGGAACATTATGGTACTCTCTCGATTCGCCTGTGTGGATGTAGAAAGTGGGAAGAGAAAAAGTGATGTAATTACAGTTATTGTGAGCTTTTGCTTATAAATTTCGAGTTTTTGTGAATCATCTATGCGCAAGTTGACAAAAAACTGGGCAACATATCAAGACATTCTCATAGTTTGAGAGCTGTACTCCAGTTCCAAAACCAAGAAGGCGCGGCCAATTTTTGAGCTATTCCAAAAAATTTTGACTTTGATTTTGTCTACTTGTTGTCCGATTGGGGCATTTTTTCGTTGAATGAAATACATTTAAAAAATAGAAAATGATCTTTGAAGGTTGAAAATCTTCCATTCCAGGACTTGAAAAAATGGCTCAAACGTTATCGAGGCCATTCATCTGGGCCAAAAATCAAAGGACGCGTGAAAATATCTGGAAACTTTGCTTCCAAGGGAAGAAAACTAGAGTGATATAGGCATGAAATGGATTTTATCAAATTGAAATCATTGATTCATACTTTGGGTGTCATCAACTCGAGACTGTAGTTTATTCACTAACATCTTGAAAGACTTTGAAAAATATAGAAACTAAAACAAAATGATTACGAGCCATCAAACCACTCTTTTAAAACAAATTGAAGTCCAGGTGAACGAATGAGTAGATTTTTCCAGGGGATGAAGCAATTTTTGCGCAAGTACTGGGGCCGACTTTTGGCCCCGAGGCCTCGGCACAAAGGACGCGTTAAAATAAGCGGCAAACTTGGGAAAAGAAAGGTTCTTGAAAGTTAGACCTGTTTTTGAGGTCCAAGCGCATGGGGTGTTTCAATTTTTATTTTACTATGAGCCCTGCATCTCAAATATTTTCCGAGTGCGAAAATTCCCTTTCCTTTTTTGAATGGTTCTGGCTTACATCAGTTTTGCACTTTTCGAAAAAAAAGCTTCTATCTTCTTTTTGACGTTCTTCACTTAATTGATATAAACTTCGTCAGTCCTGAATCGTTAAAGCCTAAAAAATTTAAACAAAAAAAATTTTTTTTCGTGCCTGCCGGAAGATTCTCCTAGCTTAACATGCCGTTTGCAGAGGCTAATGATTTTTCTTCTCAAGGAGAGAAATTAAGAAAAACATTTCAAAAAATTATATTTCAGCAATCGAAAGATGGAAAGAACTCGGCGTGCAATGAAGCGAGGAAACTGCACAACGAAGTCAGAACTATTCATACGGAGGTGAAGCATTTCAAACACTCAAAGGCAATATTATAAAAGGAAAAAATGGAAAATAGACCAAAAAGAAAAATCCACTTTTTTTGGAAACGAAAGGATGATTGATTTTGAAAAAACTCTCAACAACCTAAAAAAATATAACAAAACCTGGAATTTCAGCTGGCGAACGAAGTTGAAACCTGTGTTCGGGACAAAGCTATAAACGCTCTTAGCCTCAGCGAGAAGAAAAACGAGCGATGCCAGGGTATCTTAAAAAAGGTATCATTCTCGTTTACATTCGAACTCATTACAAAAACTTTGTTTTCAGAACGCGAAACCAGCCCCGATTGAGCCACAAAAGAGAAGAAACAAGAAAGAGAAAAGCGGACAGAAAGCGGCAGTGAAGGTTCTTTCGTTTCCAATAGTTGCGAAATCGATTATTCGAAATCAAATGAACAAAAAGACGTAAAAATGAACGCACTTTAAAAAAAATTCGGTGTTGACAGTAATTTCCGCGGAAATCGGAATTATCTTCAATTCTCCAATAACTAGACATCTTCCTACCTTTTGACAGATGTATCGAATTTGGCAGAACAACTATGAACATGACGTCATAAGACAAGAATGAAAAAAACCCAAAAAACTCCAAATTAATTTGGAGAAGCCGAATATTTTGAAAAAAGTGTCGTGAAATAGGATGTTTAGTCCTGCACACAAGTACGCCGGACTACATGCAGGGAAAAAAACATTTTTTCTGTCAAATCCTTTTTTTAACATTTTCAATTTATCTCTAACGAATAATGTTTTCAGACCTGTCACAAGGAAGTTCGTCGATTGAAGAGCCAGTGCCAACGTCTCGCTAAATGTTGCCCTGCTGCTAGAGAGTAAGTTTATTTTTTTTATTCATATTTCTTTGAAAACGTAGGAAGTTCCGTAATAGTTTGCTATTTCAGATGCCACCAAGCCGAAGACAAGACTCAACTTGAAGAGAAGAAAAAGGCTCTGAAGGCAGCCAACAAGGAATGCAACTCTGCTCCGAAAGATTCCAAGAAGGTTTGTTAGTTGTTTTTTCACTTGCAAAGTTATATTCATTTATTAACTGAATTTTTGCAAGACATTTTTTTCTGCAACCCTCTCGCGTGATTTCCACCTCGAACGACGTTTACATGAATATCTGATGAGAGTTCTCTGAAATTTTCTTCAGAAAAAAAAAACGTCTTTTGAATATGGGAAAAGATCATCGAGCTCAGGGATTTTCAATCTCTGGAAAAGAAGATGAAAAATTCAGCTCGGTTTTTGGAAGTTTCGAAGATACAGGATGTAAGAGCTTTGCAAAAAGGAAGTGTTTCGGAAAACACAAAAAAAGATATTGAACTTTGAGCAGAGATAAGTAGGGGGGAAAAAATCCCAAAAAACTTTTCTCCCCATCTTTTACAAACAGTTTTCAAAGAGGGCAAACTGAAAAAAATTGGTTTGGAAAAATGTTTAAAAAAATTTTTCAGCTTACTTTCGAAAAAATAGGATAAAGTACATATCCGTCTTCAGAACAAGAAGCAACGCGGAAAGAAGGACGGTGAGGAGAAGGAACGAGACGGAAAGAAGAAGAATGGCGACAACAAGTTGGCAAAATCGCTGGACAAGGCTCAGAAGCAGCGTCGTTCGGCGCCGATCGGCGGCAAAAAACTGGACCTTGCTGTTGGTTTTTCGAAAAATGAAAAGATATGGAATCCAAAGAACAGTTCGCTTGTGTTTAGAAAACTTTTTGAAAAGAGTATCTTCAATATTTAATCAAATTCAGTAGATTAAAAAGAATGGTTTAATGAAAAATATAAGAAAATTTTAAAAAAGGTGTTTTTGAGAGGCTTAGGCCTTCCAGTGGTCCCTCTAGGGTTTAGGAGAAAAAACAACCCATATAGGGGCCGAAAAAGTGGTCCATAGAGTTGTAAAATCAAGGTGGTCCCTATAGGGGTTTAGGGTCTGACTCCTTAGCTTTTTTTTCTAAAGCTCAAGTGGACCCTATAGGGATTTCTCAATTTCATTCAAAAACTTTATTCAGTTTTTCTCATGGAAATGCTTCTTCGCTTGGAGTTCATAACGATTGTCGACTAGCATTTTCCCTATAGGGACCACGTTTGCAAGCTTTAGGGGCCCCTATAGGGGTTAAGTGGTCTTTAAGGTCGCCCCTATAGGGATTACTCTGAAGTTCCTAAGGAAGACTGAGTTATCTAGCGTTATTCGATTCATAAAAAAGCGCCACTAAATTAAGGACGTTTTTTTCAGCTCGCCGACATGCCCCACGCCTAAGCTTTTCCTTCAAAGGAAACTAATAAAAGCCCTACCGAAACTGGTACCGCAGAGTATTCTACCCGTTCATATGAATTGATTCTTCTACTTTCTTCTAATTTCATTCTATCGCTTTGGTTTCCCTTTCTCTCCATTTTTTGATACCCAGCGATCTCTACTAGCTATCCTATCCAATTCTTCTTCCGTGCTTTTTGAGCTGTAAATATTCACTTTCTTTATTTATGCTGAATAAAATATTGCCGTTTCTTCCAAATAAAGACCAACGAACTGAACTTGATCATCTCAGTAAAACAGTTATAAAGCAAATAAATAAGTCGTTCTGTTTTTCAACGATTGAAACAAATCTTATTTGCATTGGCCATGTTTGCAACAGCTTTTGGGGATCACAGTACATGAAGTATCGTATAAAAGGCAAGGAAGAAGCTGGGAAAATCGACAGCTTCTTGCTTTCAGCTCTTCAATCGCCTTCAACAATGCTTTCTACTGTAAGTTTTTCGAAATTCATAATCGAGAAGGTCAGGCAGCTTTTCAGAAAGAAATTCTATTTTTTATAGACTTATGGAAGGAATTTTCAATTTACCAAATCTTCTCAATATAAGCCATCGAAAAAAGTGTCCTGACACGATAATAAAAGAGACAGTGTCTGGTTTGTGGAGAGCACAGACAGGCCACGCCCCTAAATTACCCATGAACCGGCTATAGTTCAATTCAACTTTGCAATCCGTTTCTAAGAAGCGGAAAGTTTAACTTTCTTCAAACCCCAACCCTTTTCAAGGCTTCGATCCTTCTCTGCTGCGCCGGAGCTGCTTTGGCCATGTTTCCCGTACCCTGGAATGAATGGGAAACGGCCTCGGAATGTACGGAAACCAACAACAATTCTCGCAAAACCAAGTCCCAAGCCTGGAAATCTGCCAAATGATCGCTCGCAACCCCATCGGTAGGAAGAATCCCAAACAGAAAAATAAGACTTTTTCAGCCATTCAACGCATCCTGGCCATCCTGAGACAGTCCGAAATCGAACTGAACACTCTTCTCCGCTCCGGATACTTCAACAACCAGCAGTTCGGACAGCAGGGAATCTACTCGGGCCTTGGCCAAAACTTCGGTCTTGGAAACAACGGCTTCTCCGGACTTTCGGGATTCGACGGACTCAATGGAATGAGCGGCATGAACGGAATGGGCTTCGGCAACAGCGGCCGTCTCATGGGCCTCAAGAAATAAATTGATCAACTTTTCTGGGGAATAATTTGTCAAAATTGTAAAAAATGGTTATGTGTAGATTTTTAAAGATAAACCTTGATTCAGCTGTTGCATACTTTGGAGCCAATAATAAATTTGGCACAAAATGAGCAAAGAAAGAAAAATATTCTCCTCGACAGAGAGTGATATGATAAAGTTTTTGTGAGCTTTCCAGCTTCCAAATCGGCTACGCTTTACATTTTTCAAAACTGAATGCTTCAACACGGCGTTTTTTTGGCGATGGCCCACCCATACTTTTTCCGTAAAATGTAGTGTTTCGTATGCATACACTGCGGCGCTCTGGCACACCGCGTTCAACGTAATTTTCGCGAACGGAAATTCAGTTATATTTTTCATTTTCTGGTGACTATTTTGATTTTCGCGGAGTTACTTTTTAACACGACATGTGTTTCAAAAACAAAAAACAGAAAAAAATCGCGTTTTTTTACAATGAGAAATAGAATCGTTTCATTACCCATTGATGCGCCTATAATATTTCTTGTTGTTTACGCGGGGAGATTGTGACCAGGTCCTCTTAATTTTTGGTTTCGCATTTTCTTCCACTAATAAAAACGGCGAGTCAAACTGCGTATTGCATACAATTTTTTTCTTGTCTTCAGTATTTCTGTTAACTCCTGTCAAAGATGGTAATTAATTTATTACCCACAATTCAAGATCATTTATATACAAAAAAAACATCGAGTTCGTAACAGGCGTCTACTTGCGACGGCAGCACTGTCCATTGCCGCAAGGCGAGTAGTTCTGTTGGCAGCCGCATCCTGAGCTGGAGCTTGGGCTTGGGGGAGTAGTAGGTTGGCAGGCGACCTGAGCTGGCTGGTAGTTGGAGCACGAGCTGGAGCAGCTGTTTGAGCAAGCCTGAGAGCACTGGGAAGCTGGCTGCTGCTGGGCGACGCACTGCTGCTGACACTGCTGCTGGCACTGAGGCTCACACTGTGGAGACTGAGCGACGCTGGATTGGAGGACGATCTGGACAGTCTGAGATTGGACTGGCTGCTGCT
This sequence comes from Caenorhabditis auriculariae, assembly GCA_904845305.1. Classification (NCBI taxonomy): domain Eukaryota; kingdom Metazoa; phylum Nematoda; class Chromadorea; order Rhabditida; family Rhabditidae; genus Caenorhabditis; species Caenorhabditis auriculariae. The sequence goes on from CAJGYM010000100.1 coordinate 112,569, forward strand.
GTTGAGGCTGCTGTTGAGGCTGCTGCTGGTTGTTGTAAGGATCGTACATTGGACCTGGAGGAGCCGCCGCGGAAGTGCAAGAGTTGTCACAAGCTGGCTGACAAGCCGGAACACAAGATGGCTGGTTCTGCTGAACTGGCTGAGCTTGCTGAGCAGTACAGGAGTTGTCACAGGCTGGCTGACAGGCTGGAGCGCAAGATGGCTGGCTTTGCTGCACTGGCTGAGTTTGTTGAGCGATGCAGGAGTTGTCACAAGCTGGCTGGCAGGCTGGGGCGCATGACGGTTGGTTCTGCTGCACTGGCTGAGTCTGCTGAGCGATGCAGGAGTTGTCACAAGCTGGCTGGCAGGCTGGAGCACATGAAGAAGCAGAGTTATCAGCATTGTTGTTGTAAGGGTTGTACATCGGAGCGAAAGTTGGGGCTTGAGGCTGCTGAGCTTGAGGTTGAGTTTGAGCTGGAGCTTGTTGGCAGACGTTGTTGCACTGTTGGTTACACTGGTTGGAGCATTGAGCGGCCGGCTGCTGCTGGGCGACGCAGGACTGTTGGCAAGCCTGTTGACAAGCTGGCTGGCAGGACTGATCTTGTTGAGCGGCAGCAGTGATGTGAAGGTTGATGACAACCTGTTGAGGCTGCTGCTGAGGCTGATCCTGTTGCTGGTTGCACTGAGAGTCGCACTGCTGCTGACACTGAGGCTGGCAGGACTGGACGGGTTGAGACTGTTGGACACAGGACTGCTGGCACTGGTTCATGCACTGGCCGGAGCATGAGCTCGGAGCTGCAGCTGGAGTGGAAGGACTGCAGCTCGGCATGCAGGAAGCTTGGCAGGACTGTTGGCAGTTATTGCTGGGCGACGCTTGACACTGCTGCTGGCATGATTGCTGGCAAGCTGGAGCGCATTGAGACGTCTGGACCTGCATCGTCTGAGGCTGCTGCTGTTGAGCCTGAGGAGCGCAGCCGCAAGATGGAGACTGTTGGACTGGAGCAGACTGGCAGGAGCACGACATCTGTGGCTGTTGCTGTTGAGGGTTGAGCCTGAGAGGGGGAGCAAGAGCAGGTTGGCTGTTGCTGAGCCTGAGAGGCACATCCGCATTGACGCTTCTCACGGATGACGCTTGCCTGAAACAATGAGCTTCTGAGTCTTTTTTTCCGAGAATATACAGGTTTCCTACTCTGCAACTAGTTATGACTATGATTTTTGTTAAATTTAGTTGGTCATTTGGAATCAAGAACATTTCAAAAGAGTGAGATAGTTGCACAAGAACATTTGTAAGCAGGAAAATGCTACGAAGCTTATTCTTTTCGAGTCAAATAGTTCTCAAACTTTAAATGTGAGTTGAACTATTTGTTATAAAAAGAAGGAAACGCTAATAGAAGTATTATTTCTTGATTAATTTTCTATAAAGCCTCTGCCAAGACTGGCTTCGTAGTTTTTTTCAACCTTTTTCGGCGCCGTCAGGCTAATTCCAAGAAAAAAAGCTCTCGGTCCAGATTGCGAAACAAAAAAATTAGAAAAAAAAATTTTTTTCATGGAAATGTTTCAGGCGCTACCAAATATATATTTCAAAAAAAACCGATTCACTGAACAAAGCGGGGAAAAATTGATTTTACTTTTCACTTTTTTTAAGCCTAATGTAAGTCTTGAGTGCATAGCTTTTTTATCACATCAAACATATCAGTACGATTAAAAAATTGAAGCGAGCCAGTGAACTCCTAAAAAAAACTGCTAGCTAATAAAAAAGACCCACCGAAACGACGAGCGCTGAGGCGGAAATCAGAAGACAGAAGGTGGAGAAGCGCATTTTGGAGCTCGAACTCGTTGATGGTGCCTCTAAGAGTTGAGCCACGTCTTTTATATACTTAGGAGCAAGTTGGTCCTGCCCCACCTCCTCGATATTGATGGCCGTAGGCCGGAAAACCGGATCCGTTTGCACAGTGATCGCTTTTTTAGTGCGGCGCGTCTTATTCATTCACGCTGCCGCCCCGTCTCCATTTTTTTTTTCTTTATTGTTATGCTCCTGTTGGTGGTAATGCGTGTGCTCCTTGGCTTCTATGCCATTCCGGTTTCTGGCCGACTGGTAGAGGCAAAATAGACTTTTTCTACCGACCGGCGTATTTGGAAGGATCGGGTTGGTTTGAGTTATACTTCATTTGGTAAAAAATCAGAAAAAGCTCAAAGATATTTTTTTGAAACTATCCACTTGAAGATCTTGTCTTCTCGGTCCGATAGACATAATAAACGCAGCTTGCAAAATGATAACGCCTAGTTTTATTAAAAATTTGCAGTTCTCATCCCAAACAGTTTCGAGCCCTAAAGTGTGCCTGAATGGATTTTTTTCAACTTTAGAAATAATTTTTAATTACATCTATGTTTTTTTGAAGAAAAAGCAGATATGTGACGTTTAAAACTCTGATATTTCTCAGACCTTTCATGCCCGTCAAGCAAATACTCGGGCAAAGTTGGAATAGTGGATATTGGCCGCTGAAAGGGAGAGGCTCAAAAAAGGCAGCAAAATAAGTCCCTTTATCGAGCCTTCCATTTTTCTGGGGTTTTAAAGGCTTGAAAAATGGTGGAGAAAGGGAGAGGCAGCAAAAAGGGTGCGTATGGGCTGAGAAAATGGCGCAAAAAGGCAGCAAAAAGGGAGCCTTCATCACCCAAAAAGGAACATTTCTATGGAGCCTTTATGGATCATCAAAAAATCTAAATGGTTTTTTCGTCCAATATTTGAGAACATGTGAATTTCGAAAATCCAATTTTTTTTTTCTGTCGAGATCCATTTCATATCTACGGAGCGATACTATGATCCGAACAATATTTGCTTTTTCCTCGGGTCGATTTACACAGTTAAAGGAGCTTTTTGAGCTTCCCCTCCGTGATTCAGACAGTTCTATCCGGTCCAAAGGCAACTGGTATTCATTTCGCGTGAATGTTGTTTGTATGCCAACGGGCGATGGTGGTGTATTTGCGGCCAAGTTTGCTCCCGAAAATGAATGGCAAAAGGTGCCGCCGTGAAGATGAGAAGCGTGTTCAGTTGGACTTTGAGGTTTAGAGAAACAAAATACTCTGCGAAAATTTTTAATATATGAAGTTACAAAAATCATATAATAAAAATATGTTATGTGGAAAATTTCTAATAAATATATTAGAACGAGAACCAAAACTTTAAAAAAACGTTTCAGTTTTCCCAGTGTTCAGAAATTCTCCTTCAACTAATATTATTTATATGGAAAGATCTCCTGAGAGAATGCAACTTTTTGAAAAAAATGAATTTACAATTAAAACGCGTTTAACGCTTGAAAATAATTATTGCTTTTTTTCGGGCAGCTCAGCTCCGTTTCCCAGAGACCCCCCACCCCATTCCTAATTTCTCTTGAAACCTTCTATTTATTACAAAAAGGAATCCATTTATGAAATTTGTAGAATAGTCTATTATCCTGCATTTTGTAACGCAGTATCTCTCCGGGCTAATCTCGATCAATAATCGCGATGGAGCGCACTTGTCGCTATCGCGTGTTTTCTTGGCGAATGGGTCATTCTATTTTTACAGCCCACTTTCGCATTTTGTGAAAGCTTTTGCTCTATTTTTCGTATGGTTAGCTTTGTATTACCAGTTGCAATGAGCTCCTAGGGCAAATTGAGTTTTTTCCCATAAAAAAAAATTTGATAAAAGGTTTTCTTCGAGATCTGATCAACGTTTTTTTTTTTAGAATGGATGGTGTTCAAAGGCGACGGGCTTATTTGAGCCTTTACACAACAGGTAACGTTGCTCATTTTGTTTTGATCATAATTATAATCTTCAAGGCTCCGATTACTCGGATGATGATGTCTCAGTTCTGGTCGAATCAGACGAACAGGATGATCATCTGTCTTTGTCAGGAGATGAAGAAGAGCCACCGGAAGGTGGTCCCATACATTGGGAATACGTGAGTTGATAGCTCTGAGAAAAAGTAGAGTAAAATGAATCATTTTTCAGTGTAGCTCATCGACCGAAGAAGAGTCAGAGCCTGACACAAGTTATCCATTCCGAAGGCTTCCTAGGCGACCGAGGGGAATAGCCAGGCCTTTGGATTTGACGACGAACCAGGCGGTGGTCGGTTCGGCGGATAACGTCAGCGTTTTGTCGTACGAAGAAAGTGATATCGATTCTGAAGAAGACGATCCTATGCTTCTGAATGATGTTGATGTCCAGAGGGCCAGAAACGGTTAGTTTGAAAAAAAAGATTTGAGCAATGGGACGCATTTTAATGAAAAAGAAATGCTGTATAAAGATTGCTGCTGAACCTCAGGGAGCTCTTTAATGAGCCGTTTTCTTTTCTTGTAAAGTAAATGAAGAAAATTTTGACTGTTTTTTAAAGTCTGTAGACGCAAAAACATCTTATTTTTCAAATTTTTTTGTTTATAGAAATTTCCATGAAACATGGTTCGGAAAAATTTCAGAAATCGAACCACTGCCAACACGGGAAGAAATGCTCAAACTGATCCTAGATTACATGGTTTTTCAGTGCCATCGTAAGGTTAGTTTTTTTTTCATAAAGGAAAAATATTCATAATCCAAAATTTCAGCCCGCCGAAACACTTTGCGCCGAGTTTGGTCTTGAATTTCCGCATGAAGAGTTCAAAATCATGGATTTTCGTAGTGATATTAATAATTGTATATTGAGAGGAGACATGAAGACGGCTATTGAAAAAGTTTGCGGAACAAATTTCAGAGTTATTGGTGATTATTTGATTGAAGATAGAAGAAATCTCGCCGAACATGTTGGCTAATAATCAGGAAGTGCGATTTTTGGTTCATCGACAGAATCTGGTTGAAATGATACGGGAAGGGTTAGTTTCTTTTTTTTCAGGATTTTTTGGATTTTAGTTCCGTAGAAGTGCTTCCTTTCATTTTTCAAAATTCTTCCGATTTCACAAAATTTTTAGGCTGATATAGTTTGAATCATGCAACAAATTCAACATAAAAAGCTCACAAACTGAAATAAAAAAATCTCAAATTTGAACAAATTATTTTTTTCTATATATATATTTTTTTCAGCGAAACTGAGCAACCTTTTGGAGTATGCGAGAATAAACCTCGCCTCGGATTTGACATGGAACGACCAACAGTTGGATCAACTGGAGAAGGTTTTCGCGTTGATGGCCTTTGACGTCAAGGACGACTCGCCTTTTCACACCCTCTACGGACAGGAGCAACGTGTCGCTGTTAGTTTGACAACTGGGAACTATAAAAAAAGAAACAAGTTTAGAATGATTTAGCGACTTTTTTTCTTAAAAATTAAATATTTTTCGGTAGAATTTTTGTTAAATTTATTTCTTCAAAAATACCTGTCAAATTGGTAGCACCTTTTCAATTGCAAAAACGGCAGCTCTCGAAATGGCAGCACCCAAAAAAATTTTTCAATCGGCAGAGTTTGAAGTGGCAGCGCCCAGAATCCACTCTCAAAAAATTACTTCGTTGAAATAGCAAGCTCACAGTGGCAGCGCCTGAAATGACAGCTTATCAACTTATAAAGTTCTATCCTCATTCCGTTTTATTCAAGATTTTTGTCCAGCCAAATATAAATTATGAAAAGAAACGCTGTCTCGTCAGTAATTTTCACCTTCAGGGTCATTAATCTAAATTCTAAACAAAAACCGAAATTTCATCTCCTATCGGGAACTTGTAGGTAGCGAAAGCTGTGAATCGGACGTTGATGACGTCGCTGAACCGACACTCGGAGTCGCGGCTCGCCATGATGTTCAAACTGCTCACTTGGGCCAAGTGCGAGCTCATCAGCTTATCTACTGATGATTCTTATGATCCTCTCGAAGTTGCTCACAAACTTTTCGGCGAAAAGAGGGAAATGTTCGTTTTTAAAATATTTTCTTTAAAGAAATTGTAATTTAGTAGTAAAATGCAAACTCCAGAAACACTTTTGACTCCTATTAAATTCTGTATTTTTTGCAACGATCATGGCATAATTCTCTTTAAAAAATAAAGCACCCACTTACAGAGACGCCTTTGCAAATTCGGCAATCGATTTGGACGATCCGTGTGGTACGAGAAGAAATCCACGCTATGAAGAACCAATCGAAGAAACGTAAAAACGATCAAAGGTTTCCATAAAAATAATATCACGATTTTCAGGTCTTCACCATGATCAGAACTCGCCTTTCGTGTAGATAAAGCAATGTAAATCTTTCTTTTTTGATACTTTAATGAATATTATTTGACCCCTTGAATGCAAAGTGTCCACTGGACCAGAGCTCACCAGAGACATCGAGGTTTAAACTAAGTTATTTGTTGATGTCACCCCGGACCTTTAACCTACCGAACGCCCACTCGCAAAACAGCTGTTGCTGTTATTGAGCTCGGACTAGGACTAGATGATCAAGTGAAGAAGTAGAAAAAAACTGCTTATTGAGCATCTGAGAAACTTCTCCAGAAAAAATATAGCGCCTACAAAGAACTAAATGAATTCCGCGTATGGGACAGATCAATCGCATTCAATTTACCCTTTGTTTTGTCCCTTGCAACTAATCCCGAGTCAAAAGTATCGATTCAGCAAATGCTGTATACATCTGGTTTCGAAATCTGTGTTGAAATCGCGAATCGGCTGTGGACCCCTCCTCGGCAAAGAAGTTTTGTTGTAAAGTGTCGGTGCCAGGAGGCAAGGACATCCTGAAGCGTCCTGTGCTCCACGGATAATGTTTGTTGTGGTGATTTTCTCGCTTTTCGGCCCACTCGCCTCGGTCCTCTCGGCTTCTCCTGCAACTGTTCGCCGTTGCGAAAACCTACGCCCTCAGCGCTGCCGTCTCTTACAGCCGCCGTTCTGGCCTTGTTTTCTCGGAAATCCGCCGCTTCTCAGTTTATTTTTACAGTTTCGGGACTTTCAAAAGCGTAGTTTTCCGATTTCGTGTTCAAAATATCTTTAAGAAATGTGAAATACTCGCCAGAGAGATGAGAAAACTAGAAATTTGCAATCAGGGATAGAACTCCGCGAACCTAATTTGAACACGGCATGAGCTTTAATTGGGATCAGAACGATGTTTCGACTAAAATCAATATCCTATTTTATGGCTACGTATATGAACAGACTTGATGAACGATGAAAAAAATTTACTTTGCGCGACAAAACTTTTAGTTATAAAACAATTTCGCAAATAAATTCAGGAAACACGATTTGCAAAAATAAATATTAAACGTTGCAGTTTTTACACTTCAAATAAATACTTGACTTTGATTCAAAACGGAATAAAACTCCAAGTTGCAAAAATTTGCAAAATTTATATAAAAAAATTGGATTTTTCAATTATTAAAGGCGCATGAAGAAAGCAACTTTCTTTTCCCACAGCGCGTTTCCAAATTTTGCTCTATGGAGAATTTTTTTTATTTCCATCGCCGCCTTTTGGCTCATGTCATCTTTTTCGTTTTTTTTTTCTTCTATGGCGTGTTCATCGGACAAAACGAAAATTGCTTCGAAACGCAAAAAATTGCTCCAAAACAAAAATTAGCACTGTTTTGGAGCAACTTTGGCGCGTCGATTAACACGATTTTTCGTTTTGAAGCATGTTCTGTTTCTCCGATGTACACGCCACTTTCTTTTGCGTTAAGTTTTATACTTTGTACAAAAGTTTGAGCTGGAGCGCCAACATTCGTATATACTACGGTCACGAAAAGTTCGAGGAGACAATTCTATATTTTGTCATAGATATAGTCTGCGCATTTTAATTACCCTCAATGATTCTATATATGACCTGAAAAAACTATATATATTTAGCTAATAGCTGTTCAAAAAGCCTTGTATTTTCGTTTGACAGTATAATTCAAGCTGATCCACCGCAGGCGTATTTCGAAAGTCCAATCTTTTTGAATATTCCCGCCACGAAATGTCGTGTTCGTTTTTCTTCGCGCTCTTTCTTTCTTCTCTCTTTCTCTCCACGGCCGCCTCTCTTCACTCATGAATCGAGCGCTGTTGTGCGGTCTTGCTGTCTTTTTGTTCGTTTTTTGTTGTTCATTTTGAACAAGGAGCTCTATTCAGCATCAAGTTGATTAAAATTTTCAGTGCTTTCTAAACATGTATTTTAAGTTTGAAGAAAGCTGAATTTTTTTCTCCAAGAATTTTTATAGAAGAATAAATTTGCAGTTTAGTTTGTGAAATTTTGCTTTTTTTTGTGTTTTCAATATGGGAATCTTTTGACTCGACTTTAGGCGTTGGAATCTTACTTCAAATTTTAGTCACATGGAAATGTGGAAATTTATATTTAGCCAGCAATGTTTTCTACTTAACAGAAGTTCATAATTTTCACAGCGCCATTTGTGTATTTTTAAAGAAAATGTCAGTTTTTTTGGGCCTTTTTGTAGGAATAGAATCGCCGCGCCGGGCGGTGCTGGCGCGCTCCTGGCTAAAGGGTCAGTGAGTCACCATTCCTTCGTCGTTTCCTCGCCCCTTTGCCTTCGTTCGCTTTTTGACGATTCTTTCCAGGAATCCAAAATTGCGCCTTCGATGAAACAATTCGTGTTTGTTGAGAAATAATTTCTCACGTATGATTTAATTTCAATGGAGTTTTTTTTTGTTTGCCTGCTTCATATAAAAGCGATGTGTTACCCCTGGAAAGTCATACTCTCATAATCTTGTCGGTGAGTGTTTATTCTTGTTAACAGTAGAACGAAAAAAAGTTTTAATCGGAAAAAGCTTTATTTTTCTATTTAAAGACGCAGCATGGCCTAAATTAAAGTTGAAGAAAATAATCACGTTTTATTCACTTTTCAAAAAAAGTTCAGTTGCTGCGAATTATTTTTTTGTATTTCAAAAAAAGTTTTGAGTTTTTTTGAGTCGGAGCGAAGTCTAGATTGCAGAAGAAACTTTTTTAACTTTTCAAAAAAATATCCTGCTGTGCTATAGAAACTCCAGTGCTGTTTTTTTTTTCCGAATTCTCTTTTAAATCTTCCCTCACCTCCATCGTTAATTGTTGTGTTTGTTTCTTTGAAAAAGGATGAGACCTCAAACTATCGATCGACTTTCTTCGTTTTTCAAACGATGCGCGGAAGGGCCCTACGAGAGTGCGTACAACAGCACACATCTGTCACTGGCTGTGCAATGCTCCGCCGCCACTGCGGTCAACTGCCGTGGCCTTGGCGATTCCGTTCAACGACACTCTTCGATGGGACCCTTCCACTTTGAATTGTTTTTGATTTTTATGTTCAGAGGCAGTCTTTGTAGGTCTTTTTCTCATGTCTCTTTGTTTTACTCTTCGGCCTGTGAATTCGCTGTCAAGCTTGAAAATGTGGTTTTATAGGTGAAAGTTGGCTCCAATGATTCCCAGGGACCTGCAGTTACGAAATTTAAATCATTTGATGACGAATCCTAACTACTCCAATTCAAAGAATCATTTAAATTTGCAAGCATTTAGAAAAAAATCGTCTTTCCATTTTGGCCAGCCTATCTACCTTCTTTCAACAAATTTGTTTCAATTTCTCAAATATGTTGAGCGTCATGATAATGTACATAATCGTCTTGAAGGGATGATTTTTTTTTTTTTCTGCAGATAGAAAAAAACGAACTATTTTTATTTTTATCATTGCATCATGACGTATTCGAAAAAAAAAAGTTTGTATGAGATTTTTTTCACTTCAAAACATTCATTTTCTATAAGGATCATGTTTATCATGATTTCGAAGAATTTATTCTTTCTGAACACGATTGTTTATGAGTTCGAAGTCTTCGAAACATTTTCCCAGCATGCGCCTTCAAATGAGTCACAAATTTTCGAAAGCGATTTTCACCGTTTCCTGGTGTCCGTTTTCACTCGTCATCGTCGTAGTGCTTTTCTTTTTTTTTTTCTTCTCATGCAACTCCGTGGAAGTGGGTTGTGGGATATGGACGGCTCGGAAAGACTGGATCTTCTGGACGCGACGCGATATGGCCGCTTGTGTTTGTGCACAATCAATTTTCCGCCTCCACCAACTCGAGCCTTTTTTTTGCGTGTGCTTTTTTTTTATGTGATTTTATGTGTAGCTTCCTTTTCATCGCCATCCAGTTTGATTAGGTGAATGAAGTTTGAAATCGTAGAAGACATTTCAAACACAGTTTCAATTTCACTTTCAAAGAAGCTCTTTCTGCTTCGTGCCTATGAATTTTAGTTAACACAAAACTCGAGTAGTAGGCCCCTCAGGCCTCGTCGCGTTCTGTTTCTCTTTTTTTTTGTCTTTTTGTTGTTTGCTGCGCGATCGAGGCTAAGTCGTGCGTTGCATACGCTTTCGCGTGTGGTTCGGGTTGGGTAGAGGTCGGTTTGGTTTGGCTGGCTGCGGAATGTTAAGTGGAGATTATTGCTCCTCCAAACCGTTTGGCGTCGTCCTACGCACGTTTTTGTTGCTTCCAAAAAGTTAGAGTTTCAGCTAGTTTGTCTGGTTTTCCAGCTGTTTCAACTCTTGAATTTATGTTGAAATTTTTTCGCAAACACAATTATTTTTTCTCGTTTTGTCGAAGAATCAGTAAAAAACTTTCTTTTTCTAGAAGGCCAAACATCGGAGAAAATTAGGATTTTTTTTGAGGAAATTCAATCTCTTTCACTTTTTAGATTCATCGGAAGTTGTTCTCACGTTCAAGAAATAATTTCATTTTTATGTTGTTAAAAAAACAAAAAAACGTAATATCTTTGACAAAAGGCAAAAAAGTCGCTGAAAGCTCTGAAATGTCTTGAATCATTGTTTTTCGAAACATACAAAAGCCTCCGCAATGATTCATTGTCCATGAATCGCTTTCCCAATTTTTCTGTATTTGTTTGCCACTTGCTAAAATCATTAAAAGCTTTATTTTTGATAAAATCAACGTGAGATATCTCACAGTGACTCATTATGCATTTTCAAAACTTTGTTTTTCGATCCTTATCTTACGACGTCACCCACGTTTATCGTTATCGAAAATCAACAAACAACTCGCAGTTAGTTCTCTCGGACATTTGGGATGGCTCACTTCTTTTATCGATTGATTTTTTTTTTTCGTGTTTGCTCACCCTCATTCCGCGTTCATCTTACCCTTCGCGTGTTCGAATTTAATTGGCTTCAATTTCAGGAACCCAGTTCTCAACTAATCTACCCAGTCAGCAAAAATGGTAAGCTCGTCGGATTAAACTTGATTATAAAAAATTAGCTTTTCTGGATATAAATTTTCGTGTGTGTTTGGCATGGTTTTCTGAACCGAAGACTGTTGAACTGGACTTTTTAACAAATTTTGATTAACTGAAAATGTGAATGGTGTGCGTCTTTCTTGACTAACTCGACGTTCTAGTCGACTTCCGGTGTTATGGTCAACCCTGGCGTCCAGTCGACGTTCCAGAAGCTCAGCGAGGGCCGCAAAGAGTACAGATACATCATCTTCAAGATTGAGGTACTTCGAGGCACCGATTTTTGAAAAAGTAGTTTTCCTATCAAAGGAGCGCGAGGTCATCGTCGAAGCCGCCGTGACTCCCGAAGAGCTTGGCGTGACTGGAGACGATTATGAGGACTCCTCCAAGGCCGCCTTCGAGAAGTTCGTGGCCGATATCAAGGTTTGTAATGAGAAAACTTGGAGCAACAGATGTCAGAACAAAAAAAAAAAATCAGTATGAGACTTTGATGGATGTCACTCAAAATTCCTATTTTCTTAAAAAAATTTTTACTGTTCTTTGAACTTATTCAGTTGAAAACCTTTTCAAATGCTGAAAGAAGTTTTTCTCTCTTTGTGGTTTTGAAAATTGCCATATAAGCTTTAATCAATTTGATTCTTGTGTAAATTCTGATAAGATCCAATGAAATGATGCATTCTATGAAAATTGTTTGAAAGGAATTATTAGTTTCAATCATCTTTTAAGAACCGTTTTGAAAGGGCTCTGCAACAGCCGAAGTATTAATAATTCTAAAATTTTTCTGTTTGATCTTCAAGCATGGAATCTCATTTTTCCACGCTGATATAAACAAGTATTCCGGAAAAATTCAAAAAAACGGTTTTTCGAATAGTTCAATTAATAAATAGAATTCTTAAGATGGTTTCGGAAAAAAATTTTTCCCGAAAAAGAAGGAAATAAATGTTTTTGAAATTTTATATAGATAATCATTTGATTTTTCCATGTTTGAAGTTCCATTCATTCTCCTAGCATCAAACAGTTTCATATCGTCGTAAAGTGTTACAGTAATTTCAAAAATTCTAGCCATTTTTTTGTCTTACATTTTTGGTGTTTTCAGCAGCGCACGGCCGACCTGACCGATTGCCGTTATGCCGTGTTCGACTTCAAGTTTACGTGCAGCCGCGTCGGCGCCGGAACCTCCAAGATGGACAAGATCGTCTTCCTTCAAATGTAATTCATTTTTTTTTCGACTGTCAACAGTAATAAAATTCATTTTCAGCTGCCCTGATGGCGCCACGATCAAGAAGAAGATGGTGTACGCTTCGTCGGCTTCGGCCATCAAGGCCTCACTTGGAACCGGCAAGATTCTCCAGTTCCAGGTATGTGTTTTTCTGTTTTTCAATAGGTTCTCAGCGATTAGGGATGCTTTGAAATCGAGTCAAAGGTTCTGATTCCACAAATTAACATTTTTTGAAAACTTTTCAAAGCTTATTAACTCTGAAGTTCAAAGTTAAGAAGCTCATGAGTGATTTCCGAAATTTGAGCCGGAAAAAACAGCTCCAGAGCTTTTCTACTTGAATGTGCACTTAATTTCCATTGAAAATTGAACTGAAAACGGAACTTTTTAGATTTTGTGAAGTCAGGTTCGAAGTTTCAGGACTTACTGCTCGGTTTCTTTACATTTGAACTCTCAATAGTCTCTTCATAAACCTTGAGTAACCCTAAGAGGAACAGTGCTCTAAATTTGAGAGATATTTTCACTTTTTGTCATCAAAACGGTCAGCAAAAGACAAGTTTTTCTGAATTATTGCACGAAGTAGCCAGCAAGAAAGAACTTCCTGTTATTCAGCTGTAAACCGGCATTTTTCTAACCAGGGAACGTTTTTTACCTCCCGGTTGAACTTTTGCTGAAATTTTGCTGAAGTGTACTTTAGGACCTCCTGATTCTAGAACAAAAAAAAACAATTTCTCGCAATAGATCTTCTTTACGAGTTATGGAGCTTTAAAGTGTGCGAAATACGCAAATTAGGCCAAAAAAGCGCTATTTCGGGCATTTGAAGTGTCCTAACTCGAAAACGAGATCTACTGCGAGAAATTTTCTTCTTGTTCTAGAATCAGGGAATCCTAAAGTACACTTCAGCAAAGTTTAAGCAAAAGTTCAACCGTAAAAAACGTTCTCTAGTAAGCTGAAATATTAAAAATGAAATTCGAAATTCACATGTAAATCCTTTGCAGATCTCGGACGAATCCGAGATGTCTCACAAGGAGCTGCTGAGCAAGCTGACGGAGAAGTACGCCGACAACTAGACGGCGCCCAATTCACTTAATTAATTTAACAAATTCCTTCGCGCGGGGCCTTCTTCTTTTATTTCCTTTTTTTGCATCATCCTGGATTGGACTTTTTCCCCTCCTCGAGCATGTTATGTTTTTGTATGTGAGATAAACTTTGCAGCGAATGTGGTGTTTTTGGATTTGAAGTGTGGATTTGTGTGTGTTCTTGTTGTTTTCCTTCATGGAGGTGTGCCAAAAAATTATTTTTTGTTTGGCGTTTTTGATGGTTGAAATGGAACAAAAGCTTGGAGAAGAGCATTTCGAGCAATTTTGAAATTTCTCTGCTTCATGAACACTTTTCATTTTGAAACTCTTTAAAAATCAAAAATTGCTTTCTTTTCTTTCTGATTTTACTCCGTTCTAACCGTTAAAATCGTCATTAACTTTCCTTATAACTGTTATTAAACTTTATACTGGTCTGTTTCGTAAATTAGATCGTTTGTGCCAAAAACTTGATTGAAATCAACCAACATCACATTTTTCACTACCCATTCCCATTCTCCTCTTGTTTCAACTTTTATTTTTTCGTATAAATTCAAAATTCGCTCGAGGCGTGTTCCCTTTTTATACCTTATTTCTTATCTTATCGGTGCGACGAAAACGAATTCTCTTAATTTAATATTTCAAGTATTACTATCATGCCCCCCGCACTTTTCATCGTTTGAATATCTGAGCTTTTCTCGTTTCTCTATGTTTCTTCTCGTCTTGTGTGTTTAACTAACTAAACTATTTTTGATTTTCCTCGCGGGTTCTCGTTTCGTGTGAAGAAAATAACAGTAAACAATGCTGTGGAAGGATTTTTAATTCACTGAAGGGGTGATATTTTTATAACAAAAAAATTTAAAATTGATTAAAAAAAATTTTTTTGCGAGATTCCCTTGAAGTCGATTATCAATTGGGGAACGTAGTTTGAATAATACATTTTTCATGAAATTCTTTTTCTTTTCAGTTTTTCCCATTTTTTTAAAGGGTCCTTTTTAATGGTTTGAAAAACTGATGCTCTGAAAAATTTCTAGAAAAATTTTTTTCAAAAGAGCTTTTGGGGCGATTTTTCGAGTAGAATCTAACCAAGAAAATAACTTTTTTGAATGGTTTATTAACATTGTTTGGTTTGAAAAAAAGATCCAGACAGGAAAAGAATCATTTTAATGATGAAAGTAGCCTTTCAGTCCCTAGGTATATTGAAAGAAAGCTGACTTTCTGAACTTCTCAGGCCTCTGGAGTCAAGGTCGATTCGTCGTGCAAAACGGCCTACGATGAGCTGCACAACAAACACAAACACAGCTACATCATCTTCAAGGTTTGCAAATATCTGAAGTATCGGTTTCTATTGAAAAAATCGGTTTTCAAAAATGAAAGTGAAAGAAAAATGCAATTAAAAGCGCTATTGGGAAAATTTTAGGTGGCCACTTTAGAGGCTAGCCAAGGACTACTTGGAGTGGTCACTATTTCCCGTTTTAGTGGCCACTTCAATAGTTTTTCATCCAGTATTCCTTCCAATAACTCTGGTAATTTTGAAACAAACAGATTGGACCAGTTATGTTGATCCAATGACCCCTAAAGTGGCCACTAAAATTTTTATTGGTCTAGTAGTAGTACTTAACCTCTATAGTGGCCAGTAATTTTTAACCCCTTAAGTGGCCACCAATTTGACTACTATAGTGGCCACTAAAACGTCAAAACCTTATAGTAGCCACTAAACATTTTTCCCAGTATATTTTCTTTTTATTACGTCTAATTTTAAACAGAACATTTTTTCATCATTTCAAAACGAAAAGTGATATTAACCTGAAAGTTATGTAACCTGGGATATCTCATAAAATTATTGTAGGGATTTTTGATAAATTTGCTATATTACAAAAAAATAAACTTTTAGGATCAGTATTTACTTCATGCAAATTTTTAAATGATCCTTTTTTTAAATAAAAAAAGGCCGGAATCTTGATTTAAGGCGAAATTTTGGGGAAAAATCTTGATCTTTGTAATTATTTTTTTCGCTGAATTTTTCTCATCAAATCTTGAACAATTGATTTTTTTCAGATCGACAAGAACGACACGGCGATCGTCGTGGAGAAAAGTCGGTGAGAAGGCGGCCCCCTATTCGGAATTCGTCGAGGAGCTGAAGAAATTGGTCGAGGGCGGAAAGGAATGCAGGTAGAGAACTCTTTTCGATTAATAATTTTCCTTGAAGTTTTGAAAATTATTCAAAATGACAAAAATTTGAAAAAAAAAATCAACTAAAACTTCGCTCGATTTGAAAATATCGAGAGATCATTTGGAATAGTAAAAGGATGTTCCACAGAAAGCCCCTTGGGGGGTCCCCTCTAGTGAACACTTTGCCAACTCCTACAGGGGTTACTAAGGCTTGCAGAAGTGGTCCCTATAGGGGACATGTTAGTCGATAATTATTATAAACTCTAAGAGCAGAAGCATTTCCATGCGAAAAACTGAATAAACAAGCTTTTGAATGAAATTGAAAGACCCCTATAGGGACCACTAATTAGGGGCTACGGGGTCACACCCTAAACGCCTATAGGGGTCACCTTGATTTTACCCCTATAGGTACCATTTTTTCTGCCTCTATATAGGTTTTTTTCTCCCTAGCCCCTATAGAGATCA
Organism: Caenorhabditis auriculariae; assembly: GCA_904845305.1. Lineage (NCBI taxonomy): Eukaryota > Metazoa > Nematoda > Chromadorea > Rhabditida > Rhabditidae > Caenorhabditis > Caenorhabditis auriculariae. Next base: position 128,601 of record CAJGYM010000100.1, read on the forward strand.
CTCTAAAATTCTTAAGATAGATGAGCTAGTACAGGAAAAGGGGTCACATGACAAAAAAATATTCAAAAAAATATAAAAAAAAATGAATAATCTTTAAGCTCAGGAAGGTGGAAAATAAATTAGAACTTCGAATAATTTTTTTGAAAAAAAACTTCTAAAAATTTAGGGGGATGAAGACCTCTAAAAATGCTCTTCCCATGTTGAAAAGGGATTTTTGTCAAATATTCCGCCCAAAAGGAACATCTTGAAGATATGCTGCCGTTGATGTCGAGGTGACGGTTCAGCGACAGGGCGCTGAAGGCGCCAGCAAGCTCTCCAAGGTCATCTTCGTCCAGTAGTGAGCTCCTTTTATCGATTTATATCTCACCAAGAAAACTTATAGTGATCCTTATATAGTTCAAAAAAGGGACGCGATTCTCAATTTTTTAAATTTTTTTCATGAACTCTCTATATGATACAATGGGTAATAGGAAAAAATGAACGAAAACGATATTAGTTGGCAAAAAAACCTTTGGAAAGTTGTGAAACAAAATTCAGCTACCCCTTTTTCAAAAAACTTTTCAATGTGTATTGTAGGATTTAAATAGCGATCTTTTCGGAGCGAGCTCAAAAATCGCATTTTCAGCTGCCCGGATGAGGCGCCGGTCCGCCGCCGCATGCTCTACGCTTCTTCCGTCAGAGCACTCAAGGCGTCACTTGGCTTAGAGTCGCTTTTCCAGGTTTGTTGCATATGTTTTTCAATGAGAGCTAGAAATTCCTCTCTAAAAAAACGTTCTGAACTTGTTGTAGCCTTTAGATCAAGTTCATAACGTTCTCGGACCTTGGTAACGCGAACGGGACGCTAATCGGACGTGTCGGAGCATTTCTAGTGACCACTTTAGTAGCCTCAGCACTCTTAAGTGATCCCTTGAACCGCCCAGAAACGTCCGGAGCACGTCCGTTTCGCGTTACCTATGTCCGAGTTATCATTAATATTTTGAATGAAAAGTTGGAAATATATAATTTTTTTAAAAATGAAAGGAAAGTATGGACATTTTAAAAATGCGAGAAGAGTATCACTAGAATCTTTTTGAAGGATATTTTAAAAAAAACAGAAAAAAATTTCGGTTTTTTTCAACGACTAACGGAACATTTTGAGAAAATGTCAATTTTTCCAGGTGCAAAGCCTCCGACATGTCCGACCTCGACGAGAAAGTCATCAAGAGCGACCTGATGGCCTCCCAAAGAACCTAAGTCCCTTCTCTGTTTCAAAAAAGACCCACAAAATGGCTGGTCTCTGTGTGCCTTGACAATGATAGTTCAGCCTTTTTTCATGCTTCTTAAAACAAAAAATTTTTTCGCGATTATAACTTATGTTTGTATCTTTCTGTCCTTTTCTCTTTATTTGATAAAGAATCGATTTTCATATTTTGTTGGCAAGAAGTTTTCCGTTGAATCCTATCATAGAGCCGTCCATCTGGTGGAAATTGATGAGGATCTGAAATTTTTTCCAATCGGTTTCTATAGAAATGGGAGATTTTTTCGTGGCCACTGTAGGGGGTTTTCAAGGACTACTTGGAGAGGACACTAAAACCACCTCTATAGTGACCACTTTAGTAGTTTTTCTATGAGTTTTCTCCTAGCATTTTTGAAAATTTTTAGTGGGTAGTAGCACCACTTAGTGGTCACTATAGGGGTCTAACTGTTAGTCCCTATAGTGGCCACTAATTTGACCACTAAAAAATTTCCCAGAAGTACGAGTTTTTTAAATTTTGCTTTTCCAGTGCCCAATTTAAAGCTTGAAATATCACTATAAAAGAGCTTCAAATTTTTCCTCAATCATTTAAGTTTTTGCTTTTTAGGAAAAATATATCAAGTATCCACTCGTTTTCTTGAAAGGCCATAAAGAGGCTACTGGAAAACTTACCTTTTCCTTGTCCAACTTCAAGCTTTCTTTGAGGAATTTGCAAATCGCGTCGATATGCTTCTGATTTTCCTCTCGGGACACTCCGCCGTTTGAAGTTACCTCAAAAATGTCTTAAAATCCAGTTAATAGTGAATGAAATACATTCACGAGGGCCAGGGGTTCGTTTGAAAGCCCCTGGGACAATCTGGCTCCTGCGGAAATCTGAAAAATCGATCAAGTTTTGGAAATTGAGGGAAAAATCACGTTGTGAAAGTTTTTCAATTAAAATTGTATACTCGGACAAAACGGACGTGCTCCGGACGTTTCTGGGAAATTCTAGGGATCTCTTAAGAGGGCTGAAGCTACTAGAGTGGTCACTAGAAATGCCCAGTCTTTTTTTTCACCTCAACGAACATCCAATCGACTGGTTTTCCCATCGAATTCGCGACCACTTGAGCCAATTTGTACTGAAAACTACCATCATCTTTTTTCCTTTTGATTGATTTTTCTTACCTGAAAATCGGCCGAAATTTCGCTGGAATCAATGTTAGTTGTTAATTTGATGACCGGCATCGTTCTTTGAAAAGTTGAAAAAATCATTTATTTACATTATTTATCAAAGGGAATTATTTGACACGGAAAAAAGAGTTATTAAAGCAGGTGGACTGGAAATCGCGAGAATGATAAGCTATCATTGAATGGAAACGTGCAAGAAAAAAATGTTATCGTTCATTCAAAATTTAAATTTTTTTTCAAAGAAGGCACTTTTTAATTTTTCAAAAATTCTCAAAAGGCTTTAGAGACGCAAAAAAACGCGTCAATCACAATTTTTTCAAATTAAAGTTTTTGTTTTGATCCCTAAGAATGCAGAGAGGACCGAAAAAGAGCTATAGAAAAATAAATTCGGGCAAAGTCGGAATGGTGGAAAGTGGCCAGAGAGGCTCAAAAAAGGTCGCAGAAAGGCAGCAAAGTGAGTCCCTTCATGAAGCCTTCCATTTTTCTGGGATTTCAAAGGGTCAAGAAATGGTGGAAAAAGGCGACAAAAATGGTTTAAAAAGGCTGAGAAAATGGCGCAAAAAGGCAGCAAAAAGGGAACATTTCTATGGAGCCTTCCAGCAGCCTCGGAGAGTCCTTCCGACTGTGCCTATGGAAAAAAAAAACAAAATGAAGAGATATGTGGGTAGAAGAATGTAGAGCAAAAAGATAACAATCAGAAAAGAATCGATCACTGTCGACTACGCAGCCTCATTCTCCTCTGACGCAACGCCTTCAGAAGACGTCGTCGTTTCAAGAAACTGTCAAGTTGTTGATATCGTTCGGCGTTCATTCCAGGAGGTCCGTAGTGAAACTCGGGTGGCGGTGTCGCCGAAGGAGCCCCGACCATGTCGAAAAGGTCGGCGGCGTTGATCATGGGCGGTCCTGGCGGTGGGGTCGGTCCTAAAGAAGATTTTTATAAGGAGGTGTACTGGGAGCTGCAAAAGAAAGGTACTCAGGAATTCCAGAGTGGTCCCTATAGGGATTAAGGGCTGAAAAAGTGCCCATACAAGGGTAACTGGGAGGTGGTCCCTTTAGGGGTTTAGAGCCTGACCACTTAGTCTCTGAAGCTCAAGTGGTCCCTATAGAAATCTTTTAATTTCATCAAAAAACGTGTCAATAATTAAAACCCCTATATGGATTTTGTGAGCTTTAGTGGCCTTTATAGGGGTTGAGGGCCGAAATAGTGCTCCCTAAAGGGTTTTGGCGCCTGATCCCTTACCCCCTAAAGCTCAAGTGGTCCCTATAGAAGTCTTTCAGTTTCATCTAAAAACGAGTCAACAATTAAAACCTCTATGTGGACCGCTTTTGTGAGCTTTAGTGGCTCCTATAGGGGTTTCTAGAGGGACCACTCTGGAGACCCTAAGTGATGCAAAACTCAAAAAAAAGCCACTCTTTTCCTGAATAAAAGTTTGAAAAGAAACTCTTTCAACCCACCGTTTCGCAAGAAAACGAGTGTCGGAGCTGGTTCCGACACTGATGGCCCTGAAGGTGCTGCTGGTTCTGACATCATTGCTCGAGGTCGAGTACTCGGCGGCGATGGTTCCATCGGTTCCTCTTTTTTCGGCTCGATGTCCGCTCCCAATTTGATGGGTACGGCCTGGTAGAGCTTCTGCGGGATCATCACCACGCGTTCCAGCGGGTTCGATTCCTCAAAAAAGGTCATCAAAGTTGAAAAATTCGGAAATAATATGGATGACCAACATAGGCAAAGTCGGAAAGGGTTTCATTTTGCTGCCTTTTTGGGCAATTTCATCGGCTCTTATGCACCCTTTTTGCTTCCTCTTCCTTTTTCTCCATTTCTTGAGTCTTTAAGATTCCAGAAAAAATGGAAGGATCGATAAAGGGACTCTTTTTGCGGCCTTTTTTGAGCCTCTCCTTTTTGGCGACCATTATCCACCATTCCGACTTTGAAAAATTCATAAAAATATTCAGGTACACTTGAAAGTTTCTTTCCTTGCCTTAGGACACTCCTCCGGCAAAACGCAATGCCTCAAGTCGTTTCTCAGGAATCCGCCACGGCAAACGCAGCCAGGAAGGCAATTTTCGCACTTCTAAAAAATTTAGAGTTGCTTCATGGCACTAATGTATAAAATAAGAAAACTGAGATTCTTTCAATTTGAAGAATAAAAAGATAAAAAAGTCGTATGGATTGAAAAATCACCAAATCTGGGGCAACACAGGACCGATCACACGCACAGTTCGAAAATTCCATGAACGGAGGACAGAGGGCTGTAATTTAGTCATTCAATCAAACTTTCTGATTAGAAATTTCAAATGTTAAAATTAAATATTTTTCTGTTTTTCATAAATGTTTTTTTAGAAACTTACTGGGCTTGATGAATTTCAGCTCGGCGCTCGGACCGATTTTCAACTTCTGCAGTCGAACTGACAACTTTGTCTTGTTCACTTTCTCGGTGAATTTGTAGTTGTAGCCTTTGAACTTGGGAATATCGAATGCGTGGACGAGTAAGACAGCTGCAGAAGCGAGAAGTAACGTCTGAAAGTTATTAAACTGAAAATTAAAAAAAAAATTTTTTTAAGAAAAAATATTTAGGAAGTACTTCGAAGTATCGAATATTCATTTGGTAGAAAATTTGACAAACCGTTTTTGATAACATTGATGAGAAAAAAGTGCTTTTTGAAGTTTCGGACCTGAGAAAAAACTAGATCTACAAGTTAAACAGTCCTTGACTCTTTTTCCGGTGCATAACATTTTGGCCTCCTTCAAACCTTCTTAGTGGCCACTATAGAGTTTTGAAGTTTTAGTGGCCACTATAGTACTCAAATTAGTGGCCACCCAAGCGGTTAAAAGAGGTGGATTTAGTGGCCACTAAACATTTTCCCAGTTCATACTCAAGATCATTTGGTCGAACAGAAAAAAAATTAAACGTCGAAGGTTTTTCAATTTAAATTCACTTAATTGCAACATCACCATACCATCCCGATGTTGCGAAAAATAAACAAATTGATTGATTGATAAAATTGGAAGAAAATGAATGAAAGTGTCTTCAAAAATTCGAATCAACTTGTTTCACCTTGTGCATCCTCCTCTGTCAGTGTCGAACAGTTCACAGAAAACGAACAGAACAGAATACAGATGACCGTCGAGGTGATTCAGAAGGAAAAACGAGGAAAAGAAGAAGACGTCGGCGACTCGTAAAAGTGGGATAAGTGTTTGAGGAGGAGGAAGGTGGACCCTGTAAATCGGTGTAGGAATATACTCGGTTGCAACTGTACCAAGGGAAAAGTGCGAACATTTCGAGAAATTCACAATGGCCGTTCCATTTACTCAAGGACGCCGCCATAGGCATACACACTGGTTCGGGGGGATATGAGAAATGGCCGAGGGAACACGGTTTTGAACGGGAAATGGTTTCAAAAAGGTTCTAGAAGAAAAAAAGGGCAGAAAAAAGGCCAGAATGAGGTTCAAAAAAAAGTATGAATGTTCTCATTGAAATCTAATAAATATTTCAAAATTTCCTTGAAAGATTTGAAAGATGTATTTTCCAATTCCTTTCCAAAAAACTTCAAGAATGCGGCTATTATTTCCAGCTTCGATCTTTGAAATATTATTTAACTCGAGTCTTTTTTGAAGTTCTTCTCAAATTAACGATGGAAAAAAACAGTCTTTGGACAAATTATTGAAAAATTAACATCTCTGAAAGGTTGGAAAAAGAACTGAAAGAGAGCCAATGCCAAAAAAAGACCTGTCACTGGAAAATAAATCTTAGAAAGTCAATAAGTTGAGACAAAACAGCCGCAAAATAGTCTGAAACGGTTCGCTCTATTGCCAGTTTTTCGAGAAAAAGGTAAATCCGCAACAGGAACTCGAAAAAAAAGACGTTTACTCTGACTTTTATGCAACACCATCCCAGAAGAAAGTATCGGTTCCACCAATACCGAAGCACGAGCGCGGGCGGCGGTATTTTGGATTAACAATCGGATTGCGAACCAGTTCTGTTCCTTAACTTTCGGGTCAGCCAGTAATTAATCAACGTGTAACGAGAAACATGTGTTGGTCGGGTACTGGATTTGGAGTGAAAGTTAGTGTCGAAAAAACTGAGTGTGAGAAACTTTTCTTATAACTCATTAACTTGGGGGGTCATTTTACTTTGCGGTTGGAAATTCTGAACACTCCTTGATGTACCAGAAGAAGAATCTAAAAGTCTCAACCTGCCGAACTTCCTAGTTTTCGAGAAATAAAGGCTCGAGGCCTCAAAATGGCCTATTTTAACTCATTTTGAGATTTTTCTTTGACTTTGAGGCGCCTTTTCTCAAAAAATAGAAAGTTTAGGAACTTTTTCTAGTACAAAAATCAGCGTTCTGGCCAAGTTTCAGAGATTTCCCAACCGCAAAGTAAAATAACCTTCCTTGTAAAAAAAAAAAAAATATAAATTTCCAGGTTTCAACGAGTCAATTTTCATCAGAATTCTCAATGTTTCTGAAATAAAAATTTTTTCGATTAAGCTTGAAAATGAAGCTCCGAGTGAACTACAAAAGTCAGAAACTTTTGTAAAAAAGAAGGGATATTTCCTCGAAATATTCAATCTCAACTTTTTTTGAAAAAAGGACTGTTAGAAATTCTAATGTGGAAAAACGATCTACAAGACTACAAGAAACGAATAAATTGGGTCTTGAATCAAATAAAAAAATATTGAAACGTATGGCTACTTGTTTTGCAATGAAGGCTAGACTATCGATATTGAGCTTCCTTTATTCAACCTTTCTTTTTTATGTAACTGAAGTCGAAATCGAAAACTTAAGAAAGCTGGTTTAAACGTATTTTCAAAGCTTAGAAGCTGGTAAATTTGAAAAAAAACTAATCAAGACAAGGCTCATGAATGGAGTAAAAAATTAAACCGGATTCCGACTTTGTTCAGAGCTTGAAAGGACAAGAAAGCTTAGAAGTGCCAATTCTGGTCTTCTGTTATAAAATGAACCTTTCAAACTACTCAACTGAGAAAAAGTACAAAGTCATAGGAATCCCAAGGCCATCAGTTAACAAAGAAAAACAAATGAGCGATGATCCTTCATTTCGGAGAATGAATCGGCGCGGGAAGAAAGAGATAATAAAAAATGGAAACAAACGAGATAACTATGGGTGGAACGCCTTTCTCACATCGCCAAATTTCTCGATCCGACGATGATTGGAAAACGCGGATGATGTCGCGTTTTCGCGATGGCAGCCATTTTCCCGAGAATCAGCTGCTTCCCTTTGATTGTTATTGGAAATGCAGTTTTGTGTTGAAAATAGAAAGGCTTTAAAAAAGGAAATCTTCTATCGAAAAAGGCTTCTCTTCCGATAGGCAATTTTTTAGCTATATAAATGGATCTTCCAGCTAGTCCAGCCGATTTTTCGCATCCTAATGGCATGCCAAAGCGAAGGCAATAACGCAAATGACATATTTGGACATATAGATCAAGTTATTGAAAAAAATTTATTTGAACTGGATAATAACATGCCTCCGTTCTAGGGAATATTTTGAAGTTCTAAGTTTTATTTTTAAGAAAAATTCAATGCGGATTTTGAGCGTTTGATCGTTTTGAATTTAAAAAAATATACATATATGTATAACTCGACTGATAAGCTACTGATAAATAAGCTGCATGATTTGGGGATAAATTGATTCGATTTATAAGAAAAAACCAAGGTTCGAAATAAGAACACTTTTTTTTTCTTTTGAAAAATCAAACGAAGCGCATTAAACATTTATTGCAATATTCCCATTGAAACAGATTTGATTAATCACTTCAAAGCGACTCCTTTCGTGTCATAGATAGTGAGTTTGCGGCTCTCGGCCTTGTCTTCTTTCACGAATTTTGTCGCTTTGATCTTCAAAAACCGGTCGGGGGTGTACGTCGTGTGCAGGCTTGCAAGGTTCATCGTCTCCGGGATTTTGAACTTTCGAGTGAGAGACCTAGAGTCGGTTATGTTACTGTGGTGAGGTGAACCTTTTTTCCCAAGAAGAGGCTTTATGTGATTCAAAATAAAAAAATAAACCAAAAAGACAAAAAAGAGAATATTGAGAGAAGTTGGAACTGTAGGTCTGATTTTGAGTAAAATGGAATTATAGTTTGTGTATCACGATTTGAAATTTCACAGAACGACATTCCGCTCTTCCGCTGCGTGCGTTCGCGAAGCTCACGCTTCCAATTGATTGTTATTGTTGTGGGAGCACATGAAAGTAGAGTACCTTGATGAAAAAAAAAAAAAATTAAAAGCGCGACCAAGGTTCGCAAAGGCGCGCAGCGGCGCACCGGAATGTCGTTTGGTGAAATTCCAAGTCGTGGTACACAGGGTATATCGAAAAGCCTCGAAAAACTGAAGCCAGAGTAAATTCCAAAATGATCTTTTTTTCAGGACCTGTCTAACGAGAGAATGAATAGAGCTTCTATTTCAAAATCCGTTTTACATCAACTAAGAAAACTCGAAAAATATGAATGCCAACCTGTGCTTGTATCCATACTTGTCGTTGCCTTCGTGATCCGCGACAACGGTCACCTCTCGACCATTCAAACTCACGTCGATTTCTTTAGGGTTGAAGAATCGGACGTCGATCTTCTTTATGAACTCATTGCCTTCTACCGTTTCCTATAGGTTTATTAACTTCTTTTCCTCATAACCAACAGCTGAATACCGAGAGCTCTCCTTCTGATCTACCCAATTTTTTGATAATGCCCTCCATTGCCCGGATTTCCTCCAGCAAAACACGTTCACTTTTGCGTTTCAGAGCATCCAGGTGATCGGAACGATTGATGGCGTTAGTGGGATTCGACATTTGTCTGAAATTAAGATTAAAAATTTTAAAAGTTATGAAAAGATTAAATAAATCCTTCACTGGACTTGCGGAAAACAGATCATTCCAAACAGAGGAAACTGCTTTAACAAGAATTTATTTTAACATATAACGTTGGTTAACATTCGAAAAGGTTATCATATTGAATATGATTCAGTTCAAGGCGTGTCCGGACTCGTCGTAGATGGTCAAGACGTTGCCCTCGCCCTTGTCCTCTTCCTGGACCTTGGTCGCTTCGATCTTCAGGAAGTTCTCGACAGTCAATGTCGTACGCAAACTGGCGAGGTCTACCGTCTCCGGAAGCTTGATCTTGCGAGTGAACGACCTGAAGCAGGTCAGTTTCAAGCCAACTAGGAACCCTTTTCTTTCAATATTTAATTGACAGTTTCTCCGAAAAAAAAACTATAAATTTCATTGAAGCATTATTTCAAAACGAATAGGATCAAGAATAAAAATTGGTTCATATGAAAAAAAGAAGGTGCCACGACTTTGAATTACACTAAACGACATTCCGCTGCGTGCGGTAAAAAAGCTACGCGACCGCACGCAGCGGAACGGCGGAATGTCGTTCGGTGAAATTCCAAGTTGTGGCATGCTACAGACTGTAGCAGCTCTCTAATTGGCATCTTGAGAAAAGTTTCATTTATTTATGTAAAAAGAAGTGGTATCAAACTGATTCCAATCTAAATTGACTTTTGGCTTGTTTCCGGCGAGAATTCATTACCCCGTTGGTTACACTAAATAGATTGGTATGGAACCCATCTACAACTATGGATTTCAATCATAAAATAGAACCAACCTGCTCATGAATCCGCACTCATCGCTGATCTCTTTGTTCGCGGAAACGGTGACTTCACGATCGTTCTGAGTCACTTTGATCTCTTCGGGAAGATATTCTTCGACGTCAACCTGCACCATGAACTTCTTGCTGTTGTTGACGATCTGAAACTCTTGTTTTCCATTCAGATTTCAGTAGCTGCTCACCTTGAAGATGTCGTCGGAGAAACTCTCTTGACCAAAAAGGCCCCGGTCGAGACTACGAATTCTCTGATAAATGCTGCTTTGGTTGAAAGGGCGCTTCTGTCCAATGGCGAGGGAAGCAAGCTTAAATTGGCTAAGCCTTTTGGCCGAGTCAGTAGCCACAGCTGGAGCTGGAGCTGGAGCAGAAGCAGAATCCGACATCACTCTTAAAAAAACTTCCTTGCTGATTTCTATTTATATCGGAAGTGATCTCGTCGGCGGACAGCAAAATTTAGTAACAAAATACCCTCCAAAATACTCATGTCTCAACAAAATTATCGCTAAGGGCTAGTGTTAAAACTTGGCACATTTTAGGATTTTAATCCTTTTTTAAAATTGTGCATACACCGACAAATTTAAAAATTGTGCATACACCGATTGCGGTTTTTAGGCTATATCTTCATCAATAACGAGGTTTTTCGTACGAAAAAAACAAAGGCAAATTTAAAAAAAACACAATTAGCACATTCAAAGATACAAATTTTTGTTTCAAAAAAAGTGAGTTATTTCAAACCCCAGCAAGTCTAAAAAATGGCCTAATTTCAAAGTTCCGATTTTAGTCAAAAAAATGTAATTTCAGTAATTTTTCATTTATTAATGTTGTAAATAACTACATTCTTCCAATCAACCAAAAAAAAATGATCAAAAAAACGGTCTGAAATGGCGGCGCAGTGGAAACCGGACGAGGCCCTGTAGGTCTGATATGGTGTGAAATGCGCTGCAAAGCACGTACTGGCTTTTCAGACGATAAAAACTATCAAAAACGTAGGAATAGTGTTCAAAATAGTAAAAAAAAACACGATAAAAAGCGAAAAAAAGTTTCAAAATTCAGCGGGAAGTGAAAACTTTTTGAATAATTTTCGAAAATTTCTCATTACTGTATAGTGCAGTTTTGCGGTAAGTGTAACCACGCAAAACTCTCCCTCACGCCTAATGCCACGAGGATTTACGCAAAAGTTTCTCATTTCATTATTTTTATTTTTATTTTTTTGAGATTTTTTCTTACTATATTTTTACTAAAGTGGTGAAAGGTGAATTTCACGAAATGTCTGCAAATCCTGTAATATAGAGAAAGTTCAAAGAAATCTAGCTGATTTTGGTTTATTGTGGCTTTGTGTAAAAAAGACTCTGGTCACTTTTTCTCGTCTACCAGAAAATATGCATTTTTTTTTTGACTTTATACTATACTATGAAGAGTTTGATTTCAGAATGGCGGCTAATGATTTACCAATCGACATTCACAGCAGCAAGCTTTTGGGTAAAATTTCATAGATTTTGAACGTGTAAACAATTATTTATTGTAGATTGGCTAGTCAGCCGCCGGCATTGTAATCGAGATTGGCAGAAAAACGTGGTGACGATTCGCGAAAAAATAAAACATGCTATTTTGGATATGCCTGAATCGAAAGAAATTGTTCAATTGCTTCAGGGAAGCTGTAAGTTTTCTATAAAATTTCAAAGTCTAAAAGTTGAAATAATTTTTCAGATATAAACTATTTTCACTGTGTAAGGATAATCGAAATTTTGCGCGATACCGAAAAAGATACGAAAAATTTCCTTGGCTATTATTCTTCACAAAGGATGAAGGATTGGCAGGTGGGAAAGTTCAAAAAAGGAAAATTGTTTTATTTTTCGGGATTTTTGAGGAAATCGAGTCGTTATATAAAAAAGACAACGTTTATTTGGCTGAAGGAGCGCAAGTCCTTCAGAGATTGGTTCAGTACGAGATTCCTGGCCTCAAGAAGCAAATTACAAAAAGCGATCAGGCTGTTACGGTAGAAATCATAGAATTTCCTTAAATTGATATTTTGACATTTAGGAAAGCGAGAAAAAGTTCAAAGATTATGGGAAACAATCGGAGGATAGCAAAAAAGTGTATGAAAAGGAGCTCCAAAGAATGAGCCTTCAGGTGAGAATTTTTTTAAATTCGGAACTCTTTCTAGTCTTGGAAAAAAACTGATAACGCCTTTTTGACTATAATCTTTTCGAATTTGGTTAATCTTCAAAAAACTCCATGGCAGAGCTTTATGATTAATAATATGGACTTTTCAGGGAAAATCACTGAGAGCCGAATTATTATCTCTTGCCGCCGACCTGCCACAGTTTTTCGAAAAAATAGCCTCAGAAGTTCAAAATTTGTCATTGGCGCGGCAACATTATGGACATTTTCGAGACTACATGCATCAGTTATTGATTTTATCGATTTTTGGAGTCAATTTCTAATCTTTCAGAGGGAAAGCTTCGTCCATAGTCATTTTGCCAGTTTTAGCGTTGATTATGGAGAGAGGAGTTGATGTGACGGCTTATGAATGGTTTGAAATAAAAATAGAAAGAAAAGAAATTATTTTATTTTTATGAGAAAAGTTCTTTTTTTCACAGTTTCATAATAAATTCGAGAAATTGAATGTTTTTTTCGAAAAATTCACGGCGTTCCCAAACGGGGTCGAAAACGTGAAAAAAATTTCTGGCGCGAAATTCTAATCTCAAGTACGCAACCAAAGACAATTACTGCGAATTTTTACGAGAAAATCTTCTTCCTCGAAATAGTTTGAATTTATTCGGTTACTGTATTTATAAAGTCCGCGAAATTGAAGTGAGGCACTGAAAGCATTTAATTTGACGCGCAGATAGAACTGTCACGTTTTTTTGATATTAAAAAAAAATTTTTTTAATCGATTTGTGCGTTTGATTCGTTTTTTTGTAGTCTGGAATATAATTCCGGATTTAATTTTTTTGTACAAATTTATGAAGCTTTAGAAAAAAATTGGTATTTTTTTGTTCCTACCGTTTTTATTTTTTTGATAGTTCACAGCGTTTCCAAACGGGTGTGTAGACGTCAAAAAAATTTGGCACAAAAATTGAAATCTCAAATACTCAGCCAAAGGCGATAGGACAAACAAGTAATAAACGTTGAATATTCAGTGTAATTGTGACGTAATTTTATCCGGAGCGCGCACTTTCTTTTTTTGGTGAATTCAAAAATTTTGGCGCTCCCTCACCCTATTAGGAATGCCGTGAATTAAGGAAATCTAGCTTTTTTCTTATTTTCTGTATATTGGCTCGGGAAATTGTCAAGTGCTTGTAATTTTGGATTCAGTTATTTCATCAAGAGGTGCAAGTTTCAGGTCGTAGGACCTTTTTTTTATAATTTCAGAAATAAGCTTGTAATTTTTCATATTTTCCAACAGATTTTTCATTCAGGAAATACGGCAAGAAGCCGGACCGAGTCGAGAAACCGAACTTTGATTTGCTGCTCAAGGCGGATGAGGTTTGCAAGCTTCTCTATCCTCATAATTTGAAATTTCCAGAAAAAAGAGGAGGACGAGATCGATTTCGGGGACGATGAGATCGATTTCGGTGGAGATTCTGCCGATGTTGAGATTGATTTTGGCGAGGAAGTTCAAATTGACGTTGTCGCCGATGATACGGGTTAGAAATTTTGCGGATGCTCTTGAAAAAATTCGAAATCTGAGTGGTCCTTTTTTTTGAAACTAAGCGCTGACACTTTTTTCGTAACCTTTTTAGCGCTGCCTTTTTGAGAGCTGCAATTTTGAAATCTGCTAGGGTGTTGTCCTATTTTTTGCTAGCCGCTGCTAGTTAGAGAGCTGCATCTTTTTATCTAAAAACTTTCTTTGGTTCATTATTTTCAATTTAAAAGGTAGGTGGTTGAACTTTACGGTTGTTAGTTTCTCTAAAATAAGGTTAAGAACCTCATTTGGCTTTTTTTAAAGCAAATTTTGAGGATTTTCTCTGACTTTGAGCTGTCTCTCAAAGAGTAGATTTTTCAGGTTGAGATTTTCAGGATCTTTTTCTGATATAGTCTGCTCTGATCTTGAATGTCAAGCAGCTAACTCCGTTCCTGCTGACACGGTACCTTTTCGCGTCGATGTTTCATCGCGCGGGACGATTTTCGATCTTTTTTTCATTTGAAAGATAGAAAAAAAGAAGTCGAAAAATGCAGCCTTATTAAAGGGCCATCGTCATCTGTAGATAAAACAACCGCGAACTGAATTATTTTTCTTGTTTTTTTTTTCATCGAGCAAACAGTTCAGATCATTTTCCAACTTCAATCTTCATTTTGGAAACTTTTTTCACGTTTACATTTTTTCTGTTTCGAATTTTTCAACCGAACTAAAATGGGTTATTTGATTTTGCAAATGAAGTTTGAGGCGAATAAAACGTTTTTTTCAATGAGATTTTTTTGTTATTATCAAAGTGGGAAGCTACCTAAAGTTATTCTCGAGTTTTTAAAAAGCTTTTTCAAAGCTCTAGATTTTTTTGATTTTTTTACAGGAGTCTAAAAAAATTGAGCTCACTTTTTCCAGAAAGCTAAATAATTAATTCAAGGAGCGGTTGGTGAAAGCGTCGCCAGTGGAGAAGATGCCTTGAGTCTTTTGGAAAATAGCGCCTCCCAAAAAGTCGTTCGCGACGAGCTGACGGAGGTATTCGTCACAAAATGCGGTTGCTTTGATGAGTTTATGATTTCTAAGCTTCTTGCCTTTCTCACGATGCGTTTGGATGACGAAACCCGACAGACAGGGGCCGATTTATTGATCCGAGGCGCTGAAACTCGCCCGGACAGTATTGCGAAGGTAATTTTCCATACTGGAAAAAAGAAAACTGTTTAAATCTAGATTTCAACCGAGCAGCTTAAAGACTGGATTTCGCTTGGAAATGGAATCGTTTCGCAGCTTAATAACCCTCAGAAAAATCATCTTTTTAAAATTCGCAGCTCTCCACAGTTAATTCGATTACAGTAGTTTCATAAATATTCATTGTATTTTTAGGTTTGTGGAAAGTGTCGTCGAAGATTTGGAGAAGAAGCGCAACATGGAGGGACGTTATAAAAGGTAAAAGTTTAATATATATGAAAATACTGATTCCACATTTTTAGGATGCAAGAGCTGATGGTGGAGAAACAGAAAGAAGCTCGAGAAACGCTGGCCAAATCGAATGAGGAGCTCAAACGGGTCGTGGAAAGTACCCGGCAGCTTCAGAAACAGGTATTTTTGAGGAAATTGAAAAGTAGTGAAACAATTTCGCTCGGCTGACAATTGGTGTTTGAATTGATCATAAGATATAAATTCCTTTCTTAATTTTTTTCCAGATTTTTCATAAAAAAATCGCATGAAAAAAATGAAAATCTTATTTTTGCAAAAATTTCTGAATAACCCCGCACCAAAGAAAATTTCAAGGGCGATTCTAGAATGCCTAGACAATCTTCAAAATTAGCCCCCTTCGGAATAAGCTTTTGCAAGTCTTGTCCGGATCAGCCCCACCATTCTAGAATAGCTTCCCCATTCTAGGATCCCCTCCACAACATACTAGACCACCAGATCAACGAAAATGTAAGAAAGTTACTGTCAAAATAACCAGCCCCTGTCAAATATATAGTATACATGCCTAAACTTTTTTTGGAACACGAGCATCAAAAATCAAAGGGGGGATTCTAGAACGCTTCAGAAATCAAGCAGAACATAAAGTTTTATAAACGCATGTTTTTTATCCTTAGCTATATTTGAATAGATTATATCCGTTTCAACATTTTGAATAATACCATTTGTAGATGGAATCGGAAATATCGAAAAAGTACAGCGGTCGGCCGGTCAACCTCATGGGTGGAATCAACCAAGCCCTTGCCAATGTTTGATTTATTTACTTTAAAAATGTTTCCCAATTATTAATCTATTCTTCTATTTCTGGTCGTTTTCGTTCATTTTTAACTGTTGCCATTTTTCCTGGTTTTCATGTGGTGTCGAATTTATTCGCATATCTTCCCTGCATTCTCGATTGTGATGTTATTTCTTTTTCTGCTTATCATTTCTTGTATACTTATATGATAATGGAGTCTTGAAATCAAAAATTCAGGCAGAGAGATAATTGGATCTTAGTAATAAATATTATTTATTCTTGATGATTTGAAGTTGTTCATTGTTTCTTTCCTTTTTTGGATATTTCAAGTTGGAGGGGCTCCTCTGAAGTGAATCTTTTTGGGAAATCTGCGAATCTGAAAATCAGGAAAAGGCTGACTTTTTTTTTGTTGAAGGTATGGCATTCGCTTTAGAGACCACTACAAGTGCTCCAAGAGGACACTTGAGGGATCTAAAACACCAATTTCCTTCCAGGTTTTTTTTCAATGTTTTTATCAAAAAATTTGAGACTTGTTGTCATTGTCTCAAAGGAAGATTTAGTCAAGGAGTCACTTAAAATTTGCCCCCTTAAGTGGCCACTTAGTTTGTCTCACTCTTTTTTTTCTCTCTATTAAGAAAATTGTGATGGAAAGAAGGTATAGTCGATTCATGGCTGGCTTGGGACGTGAGAAAAACGTGGCCTGTCTGCGCTCTCCATCAACCAAGCATTATCTCTTTTTTTTCGTGTCAGGACCCATTTTTCACGGCTGAAGCCAGCCGTGAATCGGCTAATATCTCTGTTGATGCATTTCAAAAATTGAAGCTCCTTATTTAATTTTATTCCAAGACACATTTTGTGAGGGAGGTACAATAGAAATGGCAGTAATTGTGCGTTTTCTCAAATAGTTCCGCTTGAAACAACGAATCATTTCTATCCGGATCATTTTGGTGAAAATGAAATACGTGGTGAAATTGATTAATAGTTGGCAATAAATTCGGACGCAAAATGTGACGCGGTTCGCCTTGGCGCTCATTGTGAAGCCTTGGGCCTGAAAAGAACGGAATTTTTATTTTAGAATATTAAATTTTATAAGGAAAAAAAGTTGATAAAATGAAAATTGGAGGAGGCTTGCAAAAAAATGAAAGAGCTGAAAAAGTTTTTTTCGATTTTTTTGTTTTTTTTCGAAAATGGACCTTTCATTTCATGGCGTTCCCAAACGGGGTGGGGAGAAGTCAAAAAAAAAACTGGCGCGAAATTTGAAATCTACAGTACGCAGCCTAAGGCGATCGAACAAACAAGTTATTAACGTTTAATACTCAGTGTAACTATGACGTCATTTTATCCGGAACGCGCACTTACTTTTTTTTGTAAATTCAGAAACTTTGACGCGTCGCTCACCTTCCCTCATCCCATTAGGAATGCCGTAATTTTGAAGTCTTGGACATCAAATTTGAGCTCTTTAGGAGTAAAATGTTTTCAAAACGATTTCGTTCCAATTCAAAATATCTCTAGTTTGAACTGTTCAATAAATCTTAAATAAAGAACTGAAAAACCTACCGCCAAATACTGTAGTACATGAGCTGATACTTCATAAACGCCGATAATAACGCAAACTGTCAAAGTTTGTATCAAGAGAACATTTTCTGTCCTCCTATTCTGTGAACCCGATCGATAGGAAATGCCAATTGAACCTTGAACCTCGGTGATAAAAAAAAATCGTAATTTTTCCAACCTCCACAGAGAATCAGCCGTAAATTTTCAAAAAATATAGTTCTTCGAAGTTTCAAATAAAACACCAGAAAAAGATTAGCTGAAGAGGAAAATGTGAGCGACGACAGCATGATGATACTCAAGGCCGGTGTTGTCTGGAAAATGTCCTTTTTGTTTTCAAGAAATTCGTATTCTTTTCCCTGTTAGCTTGGGACTAAAGTAACGTCCAAGACTTTTTTGCATACTTAGGATTTTCAGAGGGGTCCCTATAGGAGTTGGGGGAACAAACACCTCCTAGAAGGGCCGAAAAGGGGCCCCTACGGGGGTGAAAAAGGCTGTCCCTATAGGGGTTTATGGTCTTCAGTTGAGTCTAGCTTACCTAAATAAGCATGTGTTCGTCTCTCGACACAGTTTTCCATGGGCCTCTCAGCCCCTTAAGCTCAAGTGGTCCCTATAGGGTTCGTTCAACTTCGTTCAAAAAAATGCTCAATTAATGAGTTTTTCGCATGGAAATGCTTCTTTGCATAGAGTTTATAACAATCATCGACCAGCATGTTTTCTATGGGGGCCACTTTTGCAAGGTTTAGTGGTACCTAGAGTAGACCCTTCAAGAGCCCCTAAGGTAGTCCCAATAGGAACCGCTGTGGAGCTCCTAATAGCTTGTCCGTGTAAAATCCTATTAATTATTGTCTTAAGCCATAGGTGAAAAAACTATTAAAAGAAAAAAACACACCACAGTGCCTTCTCCAATCTGAACAAATCTGTACAGTTTGATGTCGAACACCACTCGCGTGTCGGTTAGGATAGGCTCCACAGCGAAAAGAGTCACGAAAACCTTAGAAAAAGAAAAATATGAAAACAAAGGAAATATTGTTCCAAACCGCAATAGCAAGACTGTAAAGCCAAAGACGCCGACTCTCGAACCAATAACTTTTTGAGTTGAAAAAGATCAAACAAATTCGATTCATAGTTATCAAAGGCGTCAGAAGTATCCGATGAGCATATGCAATCAGACCGACTGTACTGGTTAAAACTCCAGTTTGCTCAAATATCACTGGAAATTACCTTTTTTCACTCCAAATAACAATAAATAAATTTACCTTGCGCAACAACCTCAGGCGATAAATTCGGCTGACAAAATTGGAAAAAGCTGGTCGTGTTATAAATAAGTTCTTGCGTTGTCATGACGTAGATGTAGGTGGTTGTTAAGGCTTCTGAACTTCTGAGAGAATTTTCAGTGGCCACTATAGGGTTTTGACGTTTTAGTGGCCACTATAGTAGTCAAATTAGTGGCCACGTAAGGGGTCTGAGCGCTACTACTAGACCACTAAAAGATTTAGTGGCCTCTTTAGGGGTCAATGGATCAACATAACTGGTCCAATCTGTTTGTTTTAAAATTATCAGAGTTACTGGAAGGAATACTGGATGAAAAACTACTGAAGTGGCCACTAAAACGGAAAATAGTAGCCACTATAGAGGTGGGTTTAGTGGCCACTTTAGTGTCCTCTCCAAGTAGTCCTTGGCGAGCCTCTATAGTGGCCACTAAACATTTTCCCAGTTCTCCATTGATTTTTTGATTTTTTAAAAAGTTGATGCAAAATTGAAAAATAGTAAAGACGGAACAAACTTCTGATTTTGCTCTGTTGGATGACTTTGAGCGTGAAAATATTGAAGCTTATGCTGAAAATATGGATGATCAATGTCGCGATACCAACCCAGAACTCGAAAGAGATCTCAGTCATAGTGTTTTCGAGTTATTGCAGGAAATAGATTTCATATAAGCGCTGAAATGAAATTATTCGATTCAGCGGCGTGCTTGTGAGATTCTCGTTGAAAAATGGGCCTTTCTTGAAAAAAAAGAGATAGCTAGAAGGTGGATGAGGGGATTCGATGTTTCAAATCTCGAAGACAAGAAGAAGAGTGAGAAGATTTAAAAAAAGATATATTCTGTATCAAAACTGAAAAAAATCTTTTTTTCATTGAAAGAAGATGACAGTTTAACATTTTTTTCTCGCAAAAAGTTCCAGGAATATCATGGTGCATTAAATAATCTATTTTTTCTACAAGACCTAATGAAGCAAAAAAGAAAGCTACAATATTTAAAACTTGAACAAAATTTCAGAAATTTCGAAAAAACAAAAAGAAGAAAAAAGCTTTTGAAATGACTTTGAGCGGAAAATGAACGATAAAAAAAGTTTCTCACCAGAAAAATGAGTATAAATTCACTTTTTTCCCTAAATAAAAAAGGCCTCAGAAATCATAAAATCACCTACCCTAACCTACCCAAAAAAGGGACAAAAAATTTCCGGGTGTAGAAATTCTGAGTCAGGAAACCTGCCTCCGCGTAAGAAGTTTATTAAATTTTCGCATATTGTTTTTTGTCTCACTCGCGGTGGTGATATCTTGCAATTCATTCATATAGAAACTAAAAAGGTTTTATGAAGCTGGAAAAAAATGTCTTGATGTTTTGGCTGTGGATATTGCATCTGCTTATCATTCTGGGAACTCATATAATTAACAAAGGCGTTTAGTTCGAAGATTGAGAGCATAGAACATATGATAATATTCTTAGGAACGTCAGAGTGGCCACTATAGGGGTTAGGGGAAGAAAAGTCCCAATAGGGGATGAAAAAGGGCCCTTATAGGAGTAAAATCTAGGGGTACCCTTGAAGATATTGGGGTCTGACCCTTAAGGTTACCCCTATAGGGACGACTATGAAGTTCCTAAGTTTAGTAAATGATAAATTAACATATTGCGAGAGACGAAGAACAATGGCCGGATTATTCTCCCCAATTTTTTCAAATTTGATGATATTTTCAATCCCTCATACGGCTACTTGAAGTCTATCCACCTATAGGAGTCGTTTCATGCCAGAATTCAATGGTTTCAAATCTTAATTTTTATTGTCCGGAATCGTTCTTTGTCTGAGGTGTGACTGAAATTTTGTTTGCTGAAGGGTTTCTTGGATAATTCGGCTTGAAACAACGAATCATTTCGGTTCTCATAAACTTGGTGAAAACGAAGTAAGTTATGAAATTAATCAGCAGTTGACAGTAAAGACGGATGCAGAATGTGACGCGATTCGCATTGGCGCTCATTTTGAAGCCTTGGTTCTGAAAAAAATAGTTTTATTTATAGAAAATTGAAGAATGAAGTTTATTGATTCAAAAAAATAAAAAAATGAAAAAAAATAGCGAAAAAAAAATAAGGCGCTAGAACTTTTTTAAAAGTCCCATTTTTTGCTTTTTAGTTTCTGAAGTTAACATACTGGGAAAATTTTTTTAGTGGCCACTATAGGGGCTCGCCAAGGACTACTTGGAGAGGACACTAAAGTCGTCAATAAACCCACCTCTATAGTGGCCTCTATTTTCCGTTTTAGTGGCCACTATAGAGGTTCTCCATTTAGCGGCCACTTCAGTAGTTTTTCAGCCAATATCCCTTCCAGCAACTCTGATAATTTAAAACAAACAGATTGAACCAGTTGATCTAGTGACCTCTATAGTGGCCACTAATTTTTAAACCCCTCAAGCGGCCATTAATTTGACTACTACAGTGGCCACTAAAACGTCAAAACCCTATAGTGGCCACTAAAAATTTTACCAGTAGGTTTCCGATATTTGACCTTTGCCGAGCTTTTGAAAAATCTTCGAAAAAAAATGACTTTCTTCTAATGCCGTGTTCAAAGTAATTTTGCGAAAGGCAAAATGATCTCTGACTCTCCAAAATCTAGTTATATTTTTCTTTCTCTGACGGCTATTTTGCATTTCGCGAAATTACTTTGAACACGGCAAAATGCTCCTAAATAACAGTTTAACTCATTTTAAAAGGTTTTTTTCTGAAGCATAAACGAAAATTTGTTAAAAGGTTTAGTGTTCTTCTTTATTTTATCAATCTCTCCTTTTGTTATAATTTTTCTATTTATCTGTAATGAAGAACCAACCGCCAGATGCTCCAAAACATGAGCCGATGACTCGTAGGCGCCCAAAATAACGCAAGCTGTCAGAGTTTGGATCAGAAGCACATTCTCAGTTCTCCGATTTTGTGAACCCGATCGATAGGAAATTTCATTAGAACCTGAATGTTGAGCGAATTTCATACCTAGGTGAAGTTTGAAAGGCTTTGAGGCGTTCATAGATTATTAATAGCTTTTTAAATTGTTCCTGAATGATACGGAAAGCCTAGCTTTTTCGAGGAGTGAGACCTGTTATTTTTACACTTTTTAAAAAAGGTCATGAAAAATTTCTAGAAAAGCCTTTCTAAGCTCATTTTTTTGTACTTCATTTTGTAAGCAATTTCTCCAACCTCTACACAGAAAAGGTTGCAGAAATTCGAAAACCGCAGTACGACGAATTTTCAAGTAAAAAACCAAAATAACGTTGGCTAGAGCCGAAAATAGTAGGGACGATAGCATAAGAATACGTAGAATCGTGGTCGTCTGAAAATTTCCTTTCCTTGAATTTCCAGAAAAATGCATTTATCGTGCCGTAATGTTCAACGGGTCCTTTGAGTGTTGGAAAAAGAGGCATGGAGCTTAGGAAATTTCAGAGTGGTCCCTGTAGGGGCAGCCATGGGGGTCTTTAGAGGGTGTCTTCTAGGGACCACTTTAACAAGCGCTATAGGGGCTGCTTTTCCCCCAGTAAGGGCCACTTAAGTTTTGCCCCTATTTGGACCACTTCCCCCTCTATGGGGTCTATTTTTCCCTTAACCTTAATATACACCACTCTGGAGTATCTAAGAAGAACGATTGACCAAAAAGTGATCAACTAACCTGAGGGAGGGGGGTTTAACCTCAGTTTTTAGCCTAGTTTTTTTCGTGTTTGAATACGAAACTTGAACTTTTGATTTTTTTAAATATTAAAATAGCTGTATCTTTATTTTTTTACTAGAAAGAAAAACGAACCACGGTATATCCTTCTTTCGTCTGAACGAAACTGAACTTTCTGATATCGAATACCACTGGCGTACCGTTGATAACAGGTTGAATTGCAAAAACAACCACTACCAACTTTAAATTTAAAAAAAATCAATTAAACAATCAAAAAAGGTTCAAACCGCAATTATAAGGTTGTAGAGCCACAGACGCCGAATTTCGAACAAATAACTTTTTGAGTTGAAAAAAATCAAGCAAATTCGATTCATGGTTATGAGAGGAGTTAGGAAAATCCGATGCGCGTAAGCGATCAGACCAATCGTACTGGTTATTACACCGGTTCGCTCGAAAATTACTGAAAAAAACTGAAATAGGCGTTTAATTATAAGGAAAGAGCAAATATGACCTTTTGAGAATTTGATAAAATTTTGCTGGCTAAGGAACTTTTTAATGAAAAAAAACTTCAATTTTCCTCAAAATAGCCCTTTTTGTCAAAATGTGCGTGTTATACGAACTTTGAAGCTTCATAACTTGAAAATAAGAGCTATTTTGGGAAATTTTTTGCTTGTTCTGGAATCAGGAGGCTCTAAAGTACGTTTTAGCAAAGTTTCATCAAAAGTTCAATCGAGAGGAGGGTAAAAGTCTTTCCTCAGTAAGAGGTATTTTTGACCAGACTCAAATAAAATTGCGCGTCCTGCTTTTTGATAGGGAACCCCTCGAAATTAAAAAATCGATATTTCATTCAAAAAAAAAAGTTGATTTTGAGGGGTTAAAAGGGAAAAAGCGCACCTTTTTTCTACTTATTTGGAATCAGGGTGTCTTATAGTACCTATTAGCCAAGTTTTATAGAATTCTGTACTGAACATTTTTTTCATGTCTCTTGTTATAAGATTTACCTTGTGCAACTTCTTCGGGCAATAAATTCGGCTGACAAAATTGAAAATAACTGGTAATGTTGTAAATAAGTTCGTGCGTCGTCATGATATAAATGTAGGTAGTTGTTAGGGTTTCTGAACGCTCTTGGCTTTTGAGAATTTTTTTCAATATTTCGAAACTTCTAAAGTAATAAAGTCAACAAACTTTTGACGTTGTTCTTCTGGATGACTTTTAAAGTGAAGATATTGAAAGTTATACTAAATATATGAATGATTAAAAGTCGCTATACCAACCCAGAACTCGAAAGAAATTCCGGACATTTTGAGTATTTGAATGAAGTAATTTTCATAAAAAGCTCTGGAATTAATATGATCGAATTTAGAAGCGATATTTCGCAATGAAAAAAATAAGGGTTTTTCGAAATAGAATAAGCTCCAAAAGTTATTGTAAAATTCATTCTTACCGTTAAACTTTGAAAAAGTTCCTCGAATTTGTTCAAAAATCGGCTCAAATACAATTTTTTTCCTATAGAAAAAAACAGCCGAACCAAACTTTTTTTGTTTGAAAGTTGCAATAAAAAAATTATATGATTTTTTTGGGTTGAATAGAACTTATCCTCGATTGGTGCAGATATCCGTGAACAAAATAAAAAAAATATAATTGAGAAAAAATTTCGAGGTCACTGGAAATTTAAGTAAAAAAAAAGAAAGCTGAAATAAAAGGTTGCATGAAAACAGTAGTTATTGAGAACAAAAGAAATAAAAATTTTGAAAAAATTCGTAAATCGGACAGGAGTTTTTAATTGGAGCGCACTTGCACGCGATGAAAGAACCTATGCCGTGTTCAAAGTTTATGCAAAATTTTTCTCTAACTCTCCAAATTTTATTTATATTTTTTTCTTCGTCTGATGGCTATTTTGGATCTCGCGGAGTCGCGCTAGAATTTCACCCGTTTCGAAGATTTTTTTGGGGGCGAAAAATTGGCTAATTGAAAAAAAAATTTTAACTTTTTCGATTTTTTAAAAAAAGAATACTAATATATTTATTTGAGAATGAGCTCAAACTTTCAAGCTTTTCTAGCTTCTCTGTACCTTCTCGTCTTCAAGGGATATTTCATGCCAGAGAGAGAGATAGAAAAGAGAGCGCAGGCAGTTCAGATTTTCTCAAGTGAACTCTCCTAACTAGGAAACTTTCTTTACCCCGCAAATTATGACAAAAAAAAGCGTTATTTCAAGCTTTTAAAGCTTCTCAACTTGAAAAAATATTGCGAGAAAACCTTTCCTAGTGAAAAAAGTTGGGTTTGATTTTCCTAGGATTGTAATAGGGTAGGGAAACTTTTTTCAAGTTGCTTTCTATAAAATTGAAAAGGAAAAATAGAAAACCGGAAGTTTTTTCAATTTTTGATGGTTTGTTCGTTCCAGGTGGAGCTCATGCGTACCAGGGCCATTATCTTCTTCTCATCCATCCACTGGGCGATCACCAATTGCAGATCCAAAGTTAGTTCAATTTCTTTTGTGATAAATTAGCCTTCTTATCGGACCATTGCTCAAAAAAATTAGTTCAAAGTTCTGATTGAAAAAAAAAGATAAAGCGGTGAATAATAAAAGGTATGACTATATGCATTTTTCATGATATTCAAGTCAGGTCAAGGTGAAGCTGGCAAAAAAAAAATTAAAAATTATATTTATTAACACACATGAAAAAACAACAACAAAGACAACAAAGCAACAAAAAAATGGGGTAAAATAATGCCGTGTCCAAAGTTTTTCCGCTTAAATTCAAAATCATCTCTGACACTCCAAGATTTAGTTAACTTTTTCACTCTCTGACGACTATTTTGAATTTCGCGGAATTACTTTGAACAAAGCATAAGATTGTCATGAAGAAAAAAGAAGGAGGTTCAGGAAAAGTCATAAATTATCAAGGTCAAGAAAGTCAAATTTTTGCAAAAGGTAAAGACGCAAAAATTAAATTTTGTTTGTAAGTATCAAGGAGGTGTAAGAAATGCTCAAATAATTGGGCAAAAGTTTGGATAAGAGCGGACAAAAACAATAGTTTTATATTTGCCCTTGAAAAATAAATAGAAGCTTGAAAGGCTCACAACTTATCGAAAGTCCTGGATCATAGAGAAAAAGAAAGGACAAGGGAATATTGAGCACTATTGAATACATCAAATAATGGTTTTCAAGCCGGATTGGGAGGCTCGAAGGGCTTAAAAATTGGCGAAAATTTTAATGAGATCAATTGGAAAAAGTAATGAGTACACAGTACCATTTAAAAGATACTTAGAGAAAAAAGTTTTTTCGACAATTTTCAAGAATTTAGTTCAAAAACGCTTCGAAAAAGTAATTGCATAGGTTTAACAAGGAAGGTCATTTTACTTTGCGGTTGGCGAATTCCTGAAAATCGACCAGAAAATTCCTTTATGTGCCGAAGCTGCTATAGTTCTCAATTTGCACAACTTTCTAGTTTTCGTCAGAAGGCACCTCAAAGGAAACGCTCAAATTTTTTTAAAATAAGCCGCTTTGAAGTTGAGTCTTTATTTCTCGGAAACTAGAAGTTTTTGCAGAAGGAAACTTTCAGAATCCTGAACGTCCAGCAGGTTTCTGGCCAATTTTCAGGGAGTTCCCAACCGTCAACGAAAATGACCTCCCTTGTAAGTTATTTAAAGTATTCTTTACCAGTTTTTGAAATACGAGAAGACTAAGAGGACAATACAAAAATTCATAACCTTCGTTTAGAAAAACAATTTTTTTAAACAACGTCAACTTCGAGAACGAACTCCTTGCCCGCACGAATAAGTCTGAGGCAACGGCCGAAGCGGAAGATTTCATATTTATTCAAGGCCCGCATTTTCACTTCGAACCGGTCGAAGGTGCCTTCGA
Source organism: Caenorhabditis auriculariae (assembly GCA_904845305.1). Lineage (NCBI taxonomy): Eukaryota > Metazoa > Nematoda > Chromadorea > Rhabditida > Rhabditidae > Caenorhabditis > Caenorhabditis auriculariae. Next base: position 154,812 of record CAJGYM010000100.1, read on the forward strand.
TACGGTAGAGGTCGATGATAATCCGCACGCTTGACTCGAATTTGGCGTGCTGGAAAGAGGATATTTGTAGGATGTGGTAGAGGAATTCGGATAAGGTAGAAGTAGTGGTGGACTGAAGAGAGGTCAGAGAAAAGAGATGTCTTTATTTCTCTGCCGCCTCTTCTACCATGTCCCTTGGAGGGCTTTACAATTTTCAATTTGAACTGTTGAAATAGTAAGGTTAACGTTATTCATAGCTATTTCATAGTTTTCTCAATGGAGCGCAAAGTTTGAATTGATTTTTCCTGGTCGCGGCTATTTTTCTCAGTCAGCTTATTTCAAACCAAATCGCTTTTAAACAGACTGCGAGAAGTTTTTTTTTCGGAAAAACTGGCTAAAAAGGACCGAACCTCCATGAAATTCATGACGGCATCAGGGCTATAAGTATAGCCAGGGAACCGATTCGAGAAGAGACTGATTCCTTCGCCAAGCTGCGATTTTCGCGTAGCTTCCTCCAAAAGTCGGTCGTAGTTTTCTGCGACCGGCACCATAATACTCGTTTTCATCCTGTAAATTATTGAAAAATAATTGAAGGTTTGAATATTAACTAACGAGAAGAAAGTGACGCTATTCATGGCTTCGATGACTTCCAATGGGGTGTAGAGAATATCAGGAGAACCGGCCAAAATATTGACCGAGTGAACTTTCGGGCAACGATCCAAAATGTAGAGCACGTCCAAACTTTGGCCTTCGAGGTTGAACTCGATCTGAAACCAGTAGTTTAGCTAGGAAAAATTGGCATTTTCACTTACATATTCAAGCGTTTCCAACCACCAACGCGGGATCGTCTCGATGATGTCAAACGTCAAATTGAGCAGGACGTATTTTGGCCGATAGCCGGCAACGAATCGGAAAAACGTCTCTTCGGACACGATTTTCCGGATCCAATTGGAGCTCTGACTCCTGGGATGGAAGAGAGTGACGGCGTTGTGAAGCCGGAAGCCGCGGTTGTTGTTGTATCGTTCTGCGGCAACGCATTTCATCAACCGCAGTGAGGTCAACGGTGCGCGTCTGAAGCAAGGAAACTGATCCTAATTTCATTATTTTCAAGGCTTCTCAAAGTTTATTTTTGAGCAAGGGGCTCATTTATTGCTAAATATGTCGCCCTAGCCTGGCGCAGTGCCATAATGAGGTCACAGGTTCAACTCCACGAAAAAGTTTTTTTTTGCTATTTCAAAACAGATTTCACCGACATTCCGGGCTTCGCTAGCCTTTTTAATGTAATATTATAAATTGACGAACTTGAAATTCTTCCGATGCTCAATAATGTAGTTGTTCCAAAAGTGAGAAGTGGAAGCCAAAGACATCAAAGCCGAAACATCCATCCTTTTGGCGATTTCCACTTGAATGTCGAAGGGAAGTTCCACTCTCCGAGGACAAGCGTAAAAAAAAGGCGGAGATGGTGGAGGAGGAGGAGGTGGAGGAGATGGAGATGGAGACGGGAAAGCGTAGAAGTTCATTCTAAAAATCTTTTTTTTTCCTTGTAGTTAGTTCGAGTATTTGAGCTCATGAAATTAAAGCTCAAAGCAATAAATTTACAGGTCTAAAAACTGTAAACAGCTTCATTAGAAGTATAAGTTAATATTTTTTAGTACAGCATCGAAAAATTCAACGAAATTCGTTCTTCACAAAAACAACAGAAAAAAAAGCCAAGCAAGAAAACAAAAATAATGGGTCGAAAGGGAAATGAGAACGAGCAGGTGGTACAGGCGGGGCCAAGAGGTGTGAAAATAGACGAACTTTGCCAGAAGCAAGGACGCACGTCAAATCTTGGTTGTGAGAAAGGGCAAGGAACGCTCTCAAGATGGCCTAGTACTAAGATAATGGAAAGTTGAGTATATAAGTTACTGTCAGTGAAGTTATTACATCTGAAAAATCGAATACTCGAAAATTAGGCTTTTTCTGGTTTCTAGGGTTTCCATGCTTCCGTTTTTCAATAGCTTTTTTTGAACCTAAACACTAAAATTAGGCATTTGAGGCCAATAATTGTAATTTTTTTACTCAAAAATACTCAATGATTTCCGTTTAATATTTTTTATTTCCAATATTTTTCATTTCCAGATAATAATAATAACATAATTTTTTCCCCATATCAGACTCTTGAAAACTCCTTTTTCTCTAAACTTTCTTGCAGCTTGATGACCTCGTTAAACAAAAAGAACTAAAACCGAAACAACCAAAAATTGAAAAGAAAATTTATTTCTGAAGCGAAAATCTTGAAAAAGGCTTGGAAATTGGTGAGAGTGACGAAACAACCGTAATTTTTATCTTATAATGGGGAATGAACAATTTGATAATTTCCAGGCGCATAATTTCTGTGAATATGAAATAAACTGTGAAGTTGATCAAGTATTGAAGATAGACGCGAATGTTGAAGCCGATCACTTGAATATAATCGGGAAGCCGGTAGAATTTTCCCTAAGACGGCTTGCTTTTGAATAAAGAAACAAGCCTTGGAAAAGCTCAAGTTTACCCCGTTTGAATCCACAATGAAAGCAGTAATCTCATAGCTTATCAATATCAGTGATACGACGATTGTCTGAAGTAATAGGGCGTTTTCGGTCTTCTGACGCTGTTTTGAAGGATACTCTGGAAAGAAAAGTTATCAAACGAAATTCCGAAATGAAATAACTGTTTCCATCGCGATTTCGGAAAAGCTCCAGTCGGAGAACTTTGATATAAACTATTAATAAGGTAGTTAGAACCACAGAAAATCCAAGAGCCGATATCATTATGTATCGTTGTCCATATTCTCCCTGAAATTAAACAATCAGGTTGATCTAGTGGCTAAAAAGTCGGGGTAGTAATATTGTAATGAAAGTTCGGACCTCGCTGGACTCACTTTTTTGCTAATAATCACTTTAGAGTATAAGATTGTGGAAAAAATAAAAATAAGTTTTCCCTTGCATTAATTTTGAAGCTTTACGTCGAACCCGGAATGATTCAAAGCATCAACGGGAAGCTTTGAGTCATTCCAAGTGCTACCGAGATTTTTCAAACAAAAAAAAAAACGAACGAAAAATGGTTCGTCGCAAGTATCATGAAAAAGATGGTGATCGAAGTCCAAAATCACAGGACAGCCGTCCAGCCAGGGTAAAAAGGAAAATATTGCACTGAAAAGCTGAAAATTTTGTAGTTATTTCGGTTATTTTGGACCTCTAACCGCTACCAGGGCGTTATAAAGCCAAAGTTTTTTGTTTGAGAACCATTTCTGCTTCGTAGGCTGCAAAATGAAAACGGCTCGATGTATAGTCATCAGAGGAGTCATGAAGATTCGTTGCGTGTAGGCCCACAGTCCGAAGGAATTCGCCGCAGCTGCAGTAGCTTCACTGACGGCTTGAAAAGGAGGTTATGGGTACCAATTAGATTGGAAATTTAACTTTAATTAGAGAGATTTTTTTATGATGGCTCGAATTTTTCTTCACAAGGCAAAATTTTGGGAGCTGCAACTTTGAGAGCTGCGATTTCAAATATTTTGCAGACGTCGCAATTTTTTAACATACATGTTTTTAAAACACTTACGAAATTTCTCATTCCTTTTATAGAACCTATTCGCTCTCATGTTTAGGTTGGGACACTTACCTTTTCTAATGTCTGATTTTACAAATAGTGGAAAACAGAATTGAATAAAGCCAGTGAAGTTGAAGCTCAACTCGGCGACAGTCATTGCATAGATATAAGCAGATATCACGGTATCTGAAATGTTTTTATTGAGTTCTTAAAAAGAGATTGAAATTTGGGAAGAAAAATAAAATCCACTAAACATAATTTACAGTTTTTTAAGCTTCGGTAATGAAACTCGAACATTAAAAAAAAAGAGGGACGTTAATAAATTTGAGTCAAACAAAAAAAAAACTTTTTTTCGATAGTCGACCGACGGCGATAAATGCACAAACATTGAAAGTTATGCTGAATAGATGAATGGCCAAAAGAACAATTCCTTCAAAGATATCTGTGCTTGACACCATTTCGTATCCCAAAAAAGGAAATTCGTTCTATCTTTTGATTTTGAAAACGATTATATTCATCGCGTGAGCTTTTTATATACCTTTTTTTGAAGATCCAAGATCAGAGTCTAAGATGGAAATTGAAAACAAGATGAATTCATTCAAATGGAAAAACTGAGTTATTTATGAGAACTTCGTGTAATTTGTTCATTTCAACTGTCAGCTTTCAGTCTTGCTTTAGAAGCTTTTCCATGGTTTTTTGAGTTTACACACTGAATTTATGGATTCCACCTAAATTCTGAGATGTTCACCTGAATTTATAGTAATCTAATAAGTTTTTTTAAACTTGAAAGCGGATAATTAAAATGGGCCTGCCCTTGCAAAATTGTAATAATCACTTTTATTTTTTTAAAGAAATCTAGGCTTTATTTCTACACATCTGGATTCCATAGACCATTTTTCAAAACCAAAGTATGATTTATTTCATAAGATAACAATAATCAGAGGAAATAAAATGTACAAATATACAGAGCAGGAGTAAAAATTCAATCATAGATGATAAGATTATCGGGATAGTGAAGTGATAACCGTAACTCTTGTCTTATTGTTATGAATGAATAGTTTGAGGATTTCGAGACGTATCGGTTTCGTGAAGATGAAGTAAACGGTGAAGTTGATAAAGTATTGGGCGTAGATGCGAGTGTTGAAGCCGACTAAGTGCATCAAATCTGCTAAACCGTAGTATCCTCGCTGTAAAAATAGTCTTGATATAAAAAAGCCTCTGAAGGTAAAAGTACGAACCTCATTTGAAGCCACGAAGAATGCACTAACTTCATAATTAATCAATATCAGGGAAACAATTATTGTTTGAAGTAGAAGGGCATTTTCTGTTCGTTCTAGTTGTTTCGAATGAACTTCTGAGATTGAAAAGTCCAAGGTTTTCGGTAAAAAGACTGACTTGTTCCGCTTCGTTTCCATATTTTATTCCAGCATTCCCATCGAGGAATTTTGATATATATCATCAGTGACGTTGTTAAAATCACAGAAAACGCGAGAACAGCTATCATGATGTATCTTTGATTGATTTTGCCCTGAAACCAAATTTGAAGCAAAACCAATTTTGGAAAACCAACCAAAAAAGGCTGGTCGCAGGAATCACGGAAACGATGAAGATAGAAAACGAAAACCACTGGACAATCATTCAATAAAGGTGCAAATGAAAAAGTTGCCGCAATCAGCTGGAAAAAAATTTATCAGATAAATTCACGGCATACTCACTGCAATCAAGCCGTTGTAAATCCAAAGTCGTCGATTCGAGAACCAGCTCTGTTTCGTGGGTTTCAAAATGAGAACCGCTCGATGTACAGTCATCAAAGGTGTCATGAAGATGCGTTGGCAATACGCAAAAAGTCCAATGACATGAGCCGGAACGGATGTGGCGTCAAATACAACTTGAAAAGTTTTGCATCAAAGTTTGGACATTTTTTTTGGGTAGCTCAACAGGTTGTGTGCTTGTCTACGGTCCACAGGGTCACAAAATCGACCCAACCAAGGGTTTTAAAAAATGTTGGTAGTGGGAAATTACGACTTCAAAATTCCTTAGCCGTCACACACAAGGACTGATATGTCAGTAGTTATCCCTGATATCAGGATAGGACCTCTAATCTACCTGGGCCGCCGGGGAGAAGAAGAAGGTTTGGAAGATTTTGATTTTTTTTTCAAACTACTGATATTTCAAACATTTATTGTCACTTTACACTTTACACATAGCTGCTAAGAAATTGGCGTTTTTTTTTTCTTTTTTTTTAAAGCGCTGACTTTTTTGTGACTCGATTAGGCCGATTTGAAAGCTGCTAGCTTGAGAGCTGCAAGTTATCAAGCTTTCAGAGAGCTGTTACTCTCTCAATACATATTTTCCCTGTTTTCAAAGTCAATTTCTAGCTTGACTCACTTAGCTTCTCGTTCAGACAAATTTTTACTTTTTTCAAAATCCTCTTACCGTATTCAATTTCTGGCTCTACAAACAGAGGGAAGCAGAACTGTATGAAGCCAGTGAAGTTGAAGATGAACTCGGCGAAGATCATGGAATAGATATAAGCAGACATTACATTATCTGAAATATATTCACAAATTTTTTTTTCCTTCTTTGTTGTGTCAATTCGATGTGGTCTCTATTTCTATATTTTAATTTTAGAACGATTATCTAAACTAACTGTTCTTCGACAGTCGACTAACTGCGACAATTGCACATATATTGAATGTAATACTGGATAGATGAATTAATAAAAGAAAGAGCCCGATTGAAAGTTCAACACCTGGAGTCAACACCATTGCAGTCAGAAAAATTAAAAAGGATGATTTGATTGTTGTAACCAGAAAATAGCACCAAGAGACGGATGACTTCGCGTGAGCCATTATTTTTCACCTTTTCTCCGATTTCCAATTCTTTTTCTCAAAAATGAAAAGGTGGGCGAGGCTCGAAAAAGGAGGTCTCATTATAATCACCCGTCCCAGTGAGTATTTATGGAGTTGTAGTTTGAAGGGGAAAAAATCACATTGTTTTTGTTCATAATCATCATTTTATTAGTTTAGAAATGAATAAATCTTCCCTGAAGGCCACAAAGCCTCTTGTAAGAACTTATAAAGAAAATCAAAGGTAAAAAAGAAATGAAACTCAAAGTTCCGGCTATCAATTTAATTATTTCATATATCCATCGGTTCAGTGAATGGCGACGTTACTAGAGTCACATAAATTGTGAAGCTCTTTTATAATCTCTCACTTTTTTATTCCTTTGATTTCTACTTTTCAGCCTCCACTTTTTTTTCTCAAACTTTTTTGTCCCACGGTGTCTCGCTGCAAAAATAGAGTCTCTGTGAACCAAATGTACTTTATTAATAACCAAATATACAAAAATGAGAATCTGTGAACCAAATGTACTTTATTAATAACCAAATATACAAAAACAAAATTTCAGTTTCTAGAGCTGGAAATGTTAGGCATATGGCTTGGTTTAACTTGGTAACCTGGGCGGAACATTCTAATAATTTCACCCCGAACGACTTTGGTGAAAATGAAACAACACATAAAGTTGATAACATATTGGGCATAGATCCTGGCGCTGAATATGACGCTCTGGGCAAACTGTGGCAGTTCGTAGAAGAAGCCCTGAAAGTTGACAACTTGATTGAGAATTATTATCATTAGTTCAGACTCCTTCTTATTTATGGACTATTTTTTATTACTTGATGCTTTTTTGGTTTCATATCTCATGGTGGAATGGTTTTTGAGCATTCAAAGGACTACTCAGGTGATTTAAATAGGGAATCGTTCAGTGGAATCAGAAATTTGAGAGCTGCATATTTAGAAGCTCATATGCTGCCATTTCAGTAATGAGAAGGCCAGCAGGAAACAAATTTTTTTCCCAAAAAATCCCTTGTTATGAAATCCCTCTATTAAAAAACAGAAAAATCAACCTTGACCGACTCCTCCAAAAGAACAAAAGCCGTTAGTTCGTAGGTTATAATTATTGAAGAAACCAAAATCGTTTGAAATAATAAGATGTTCTCTGTTCTCTCCAAGTCTTTCGAGGCTCGAAAGCCGGAAGGGTAGCCTGAAAGAACAGGAATTGAACTTTCAATTTTTTGAATAGTAAAACTAACCTTGGGAGAATAGTCCAAAAGCCTGGTTGAATGTTTTGCTCCGACCAATTTTCAAGTAGATTACGAGGACAATTGTAGCGGCTGTGGAAAAAACACAGACCCCAGCCATGAACACTTTTTGGAGAATCATGATCTAAATGATAAATGAGAAAAAAGAGTTCAGAATATTGAAGCGACTCTTAAAAACCTATCCATGAAGTTTTAGTGAAACCATTACATCATGAATCCTTCATAAAACTCACTTGATAAGGTGATTGGCAGACTTCCAAGAATTTCCTCAAGTTTTTGTCAAAAATAACGGGACAGTCGACCAGCCAAGGTATCATTGAGAATATTATTGAGAACATCTGAACATAATCCTTTAATCTTTTTTTGAAAAATGCACAAACCGCAATCACTGAGTTGTAGATCCAAAGCCGTTTATTGGTGAACCAATGTTCTTTTCGTGGTTTCAAAATCAAGGTACCCCGATGAGCTGTCATCAAAGGGGTCATGAAGATCCTTTGGCAATAGGCGATCAGACCGATAATGCTCACCCAAACGGCTGTTGGTTCGTAGACCGCTGAAAGGAAATTTTCAAACAGTTCGCAGATATTCTTTTCGAAATAGGGAAAGTCTCCAACCTTTGGCGACGCTGTCCGGAACCAATAAAGGGAAACAAAACTGAAGAAATCCCGTGAAATCATAAATAGTTTCAGATAACAACATGAAATAGATGTAAACTGTGATTATTTTATCTGGAAACCTTTTTGGTCACTTTCTTTTCATTATATCGGGAAGTCATTTATCTCAATTTATCATGAAATTGCAACGTACGTGATTTAGCGTATCTTCGAACGGCCAAAAAAGCGGAAATGTTGAAAAAAAGGCAGGTGATATGGATCATTAGAAGAACGAGGCCAACACAAACATCAGTGGAGGGTTGTGTTCTTCGGATAAATGTGTCGGTGACCATTGGCCTGAAAATATTCCATAAATCAGAAGGAAGTGGTGTTTGTAACAAAAAAGAGCGGAAAAAAAGTCTCAAAAATGTCTGGTCGCACGTAGAATGGCTCACGCGTTGCGGCTCAAATCACAGTTTCAATTATCATCCTAACACTTCAATTTTACTGTAAAAGGATCTGAAAGAGAACAAGGTTTACTTGGCTCAAAGTTTTTCAATGGGTCCAAAAAAATGTGTAGACTTTTTTCCGCCTGATTTCCTTATCAATAGCGTAATCTATTGAATTACGCGAAAACTCGTGGGCTAAAAACGGGCCCCTGAAACGAATTTATTCAGTGAAAAGTCACGAAAATGATGACGCGTCTCTTAGTTTTCCTTCAAGGAGTTCTAGGAAAAATTTCAATACTATGAAAACCGAGATTGGGACTACTGGTGATCTTGATTCAGACTCCTAGACACACAGGGACGGTCATTTCACTTTGTGTTTGGGAATTTTCTGAAAATTGGCCAGAACACGTCTTGATGTACCAGAAAGATACTCAAAAAGTTTCAACCTGCAAAACTTCCGAGTTTTCCAGAAATAAGGTCTCAAAGCCTCAAAATAGTTTTTTTTTCATGGATTTTTAGGGCTTTCTTTGACTTCATGGCGTCTTTTCTCGAAAACTAGAAATTTGTGCAGGTTGAAAATTTTCGAATCTTCTTCTGGTACATCAAGGAGTGTTCTGGCCAATTTTCAGGAAAATCCCAGTCTCAAACTGAAACGATAAAAAAAAAAAAAAACTTCCAGACATTTTTCATCAAAACAGAAGTAAAGGAAGTAGTCAAATATATATTTTATTGTTATTATCAACGCGAAACGAGAAAAATAAAAAAATGAATATTTTGGTCGTTTTTTGAATGACGCCTACTTAGCCTTTGAATCAGGCTGTTCTATCCGAAATAAAAAAGACAGATGAAAAAAAATTTTCTGAATTTTTCGTGAAAACAGTGTAAATAATGTGGGTGTTGAAGGTACATCGAATCGAAAAAAAATAATTGTTGGGATATCAAATTTTTATGAGATGGGGTTCATGGTACATCCAAAAAATTAAATTTAGGAAAAAATAAGGAGAAATTTTCGAGCTCCGCCTTAAAAAAGCTTCAAGCTTTAAGAAAAGGGTTCAAAAATTAGAAAACAAGGAAAAAATGACGAGCAAATTATGATAGCATGCATTTGTAGTTATGAGATGTACTAGGTTATAAAAGCTTTCATGAAATTGTAAAAGAAAGAAGTCTTCTGAATACTTTCAAAACCAAAAGAAGCAGTTTCAGGTGACCTGAGATGAAGATAATGGTCGGAACGAGCCTCACGAACGGTAGCGACTCTTTTGGCTCAACCCGTAGGTTTTTAATTTTTAATGTAGACTTTAAAGTTCGACACTTGCCAACGAAATTTTGAAAAAAAATATTTGGAGGGGAGCAAATTTTATTAATTTATTGTCAGTAAGTTTCCCTTCCGAGCCAATTTTTTTTTTCAAGCTTCGCAGTTTTAGAAGAATTATCAAAAGGATAATCGAATTTTATCATATCAAAGATGATCTGGGCTTTCGGCATGAAGAAAAGGTAAGTGACCACTTAAAAGTAGATTTTAGCGTCTCAAAGAAGAAATAAATTCAGTCAAGCGGTCCTATACGTCGACTGGATACCACGTCGGGTTATCCTACCTCCCTCAAACTGCGGTTCACCCCCAAAAAGGCCGAGGGGGAGATCCAGCCAATGTATGACCGCTGCGGTCCCTAAAGTACCAAGATTCAAACGACGGAATATTCACTCTAACGTCCACTTGGAGAACCCCTAGAAAGGACAGCTTTGAATGAAGATACATAAAGGAGTAACTTGAGTCCAAAGATATGGTATGAAGGTTCATAGATATAATTTCAACCTACTCACACATCGAGCTTTTCAAGACTGAAAAGGTAGCTCTCCAAACTAAGTCCTAGATTCACGGGTCACGCCCTGATATTTTCGAGCCGTAGAAAATCTTTATCAAATAAAGCTCACACAGAAAATCCTAAAAAAAATTCGAGAAAGTTCCGATTTCTCATTCTGATGAAAGATATACGTCCTTCTTCCCATTTTGTGCTCGTGTGAAATTTTTTGCACCTTTTTTTTACGCGAGAGTGCAAAATGAGTCTTTTTCGAGCCTAGAGATTTATCAAGTCTCATTAGAAAGTATTTTCATGAGATATATCACGAAAAATGAGCCCGAAGGGGTCAGATGGAACTCGATAAAAAATGATGAAAACAAACAGGTGAATTGAATGATGTTTGGAGGAAGTAGGAAAAAGGTTCATTTGATTTATATACACTTGGTATCAAATTTTCGCTCAAAAAGGTCATAAATTGCGCAGAAAAAAGGTAATCAGTGCGATAGACCCATAAATTGTGCATTCTTCAAGATTCCGGCTGCAGACTCCAAACGAGAAACTCAGTTTAATTGGAGGTTTGAAAACATGAGATTGAATATAATGAAGTTGTTTTCAGAAGTTTTCTTTGAGTTGAAATGAATCAATAGACATAATTTTCCCACTGAATCATCTCGGAATTTTTCTTGTAAAAAATAATCATATGAAAGAGATCATTGAACTAAATTTTTTTAACTTTTTGAAAATTATCGTAGGGGTAGGAATAGAAAGAAAAGGTTATGGTAGGACTCAATGTCGAGAGAAATTTTAGCTTTCCTAGAATGAAAAAAATACAGGAAACACAAAAACGGAAACGAACCATCGGTTTCAATAATAAGAATAATATCGAAGTCTATTTCTTTGGCGTCACTTGAAAAATAAATCAGTAATTTAGTTCTTCAAAAATTCAGCGGTTGGAACCAAATGTTAGAAAAATAATCAAAAAATCAGTGGTAGTTAGTCTGGTAAAGCTGGAAAACTAAACAGACTCGATCGAAGTAATTAATTTGAGAAGAGATGTTAGGATCGAAAAATTGCGCAAAAAGTTATTTTTCCTTCATTTTCACGGCGTTCGAAGCTGTAAAGCTATACTCTGGTCATTGAAATAAAAAATGTGTATATTATTTTTTTGAAATTTTTTTACGAGAAAAGGACCAAACAGCGAGAGATCAGTTCGTTAGGAGAGGGGCCAGAGAAGTTATGGTATTCTAGATGTCTCTTCAAACGGCTGTTCTTACTAGGGAACTACTCGGACTCGGGTACGCGTTTCGAGTTTGACTTTGGTGGCTTATAGACCCGGGTAAGAGTACTTGGAAACAAGAGAGATTATCTGCTAAACCTCATAGGCTTCTGAGAAAAAGTTTTTTGAAAATGAACAGTTTAGGCTTGAAAATTATCAAATTTTCGCTTTATTTCTTCTTTCGCTGAGAAAAAGTTTTTTAGAATGTATCATAGCCGGATCATCCAAGGCGATTGCATTAAAATATAAAATAAGGCAAAAAGCAGTATTCTGGAAAATTTCAGGCCTAATTTTCACATTTTCTACTAATTTTTTCTCAGCTCTCTATCGATATTTTCTCTTGTTTTCAAGTATTCTGACTTGGATCTATAAACCACTAAAGTTTCAACTCGAAACCCGTACCCGAGTCCGAATAGTTCCCTAGTTAGGATCCCCAGAGTGGTCACTAGGAGTGTCCCCCTAAGGATCACTTCACAAACCCCTATAGGAGCCACTAAAGCTTGCAAAATTGGTCCCTATAAGGTGCTTCATAGTCGATAAGCATTATGAACTCTAAGCAAATAAGCATTTCCATGGGGAAAACTCAATAAATAGGCGGTTTTTGAATGAAAGTTGAAAGACCTCTATAGGGTCCACTCGACTTTTAGGGGCTAAGAGGTCAGACCCTAAATCCCTATAGGGACCACTTTTTCGGCCCTATTGGGGTTGTTTTCCACCCTAACCCCTATAGGGACCACTCTGGAACTTCTAAGTTCTTCTGTTTGAATAGATGAGAAATGAGATCTATGGAAATTCCGAATCGAAAGCCTATTTTTGCCTGGGTTTGATGGTTTTTTTCATATAAGGGATTTGAACTATGATATATATATATATATATATATCAGGTGTTTTTAAAAAGACTTTTTTTGAATATTGAGGATCAATAAGCAGAAAAAACACTGCAATAGTACCCATATTTCTATGAGAAAAAAAGAAAAGCGGACTTCCTTTCTTATGGGAAAAACTGGCTCATTTCACATCATTACGGCGGAAATTTTTGATGTTTTGATTTTCTAAAAGCTCAAAAAGTAACATTCCTACACAGAGCTGTTGGAATAAATAAAACATCTTGGAGAAAAATAAGATAAATGGTTCGATTTGAAAAGTTACTCAGAACTTTTTTTACGAAGTCAATTGTCAGATTCCTTGAATTTTGAGGGTTGGAAAGCCATAATTTGATGACAACCTTGAAGCTTGAGAATCGAAGATTCCTTCTTTCTATAATAACTAGGTTCGGAGCGAAGGAAAGACGAGAAAACTTGACCTTTTCAACTCGAAATTTGCTTGAAAAATGAGTGTTGACCAGTCTGAACAAGATATTTCAATCAACACTATGAACAAAAAAATTAATTTAAAAAAAGGCTAATTGATGGATTAGTGGAATGGAGAGTAAATATTAATTAACCTGAGAGGACGACAACAATTTTTTCTGATTATAATTGAGGAAAATGGTTTGAAACTACAAATAAACTCTGAGCTTTGAGTTTTAGAATAAAAACAGGCATGCAACTCTTTCAAAACATTTCTTTTAATTTCTGACATTCTTGTTTTAGGAAAAAATCGTTTTTCCCTTCTTCTTTATTGATTCCGGAATACTAGCTATCAATGTGGCTGGTAAAAAGAACCTTAAAAAAATACTTTAAAAAACTTTTACTGGATCTAAAACTTTCGTAATGAAGTTGCAATACAAAAACCGAGAAACCAAGACTTTATACCAAAAAAGGAGCAAATGAGCAAGGCAGAGAAGAAAATCCCACACTTTACGCAAAATTTTCAGTGGAGTTGCAAAAAATCAAGTGGACACGGAAGGCCAAGCCATTCTCACAGCCGGGATTACGGTACGACGGGCGGCGCATCGGAACATTTCGATGAAACCGTGACGAATCGTCGGGATGAAGCAAATGTAAGCCGCCCAGATCAGTGGCATCGTCGCATCTTGTAGAATGGCTGTTCCTAACTGGATCGCCTGGAAAAAGGAAATGAAAGTCAAAAAAGTCCTTGAAACGGAACGGATATGTACAGTCAAAGGCATAGGGGCAGTAAAAACGGTGTTTCAGTTTAAAGCAGTACTTTGTAGAGCTTTTCATTGCGAATCGAACGGTGAACTTGGAAACGTACCGAACTTCCTAGTTTTGGAAAAAAAATAATTCAAAGTCGGAGAAAGGAAGCTTGAGTTCCCGCGAAAAGGGCGCTTTGCAGTAAAGTCGCTCTATGGACAACAGGCTCCGCCATCTTCCGGATTTTCGCTTTTTTCTTCGTTTCTTTCAATTTTCAATTTTTTCTGTTGTCACCAAAGTTTTTTTTGTCACAAAAGCTTTCTGTCCATGTAATTTTCAAAAATACGGCTTTCATCTGAAACCCCGTTGTTTAATGCCCCGATGCTTTTAAAAGACATTCAATTTATATTCTTTATAATTCTATTTAAAAAAATGGAAAAGTTTGCTTTGTCCTAGTTTTTTTCTTCTTTTTTTCCTATTATTGTTTTTTTGTGAGAAAAAAATATTGTCTTTAATGAGGCGTTGCCATTTTTTTTTTTCGAGACATTAGTCGGTCTCAATTTTGGAGCTGCAAGTGAAAAAAATGATTATCAAAATTTTATGCGGGAGATGCTTGAAAGTTTTTTGCAACTTTTTCGAATCCTTTTTTTTTTGAAGCTTTTCGATGGCTAATGGTGAAGATGTGAGGGATCGTTTAAAAAGTTTTTTTTTTCGCCTACTGTAGGTCGAGATTCTGCAAACACAGCGACGCGTTCGCTGATGGTTTTAATATTTGAAAAAAAGTTGATTTTTACCTTCCTTATTATCTTTTTCCTGTTTATAAATGATATTCAATGTTTTTTTAGGAATAGAGCATATCCAGTTCTGCCACGCCCGTTAAATAAGTCCGGATCATAGGTTTTTTTCTGGATTTTTATACAATAATCGAATTTTTTTATAGGTGGAAGAGGACTTTCTAAATCGTTTCACTTTAAGATTCGATAAAAATTTCTCAGAAGAAAATTATCGCTTCAGCAAGACAGGTACGTGATTTTTAATAAAGAATTAGTATAAATAAAATTGTATCAGACACAAAAGAAAAAAAATACTGAAATATGATATAAACCGGCTGGTATACCTTATATATCTAGAATCCTATATAAAGATATATTTTCAACTTGATAGTTTCGAAATAATTTTCTTCAAAAACCCACCGGCGGCCATAAATATTTATCATCATAAGCATAGTTGATCATCATTACGATAATTGATGGAAAGACTGAAAATATTGGAAAAATACAACAAAAAAGGAAGAGACGACTGATTGAACGATCTTTGTAGTATCGGGATTGCGTCTGAAATCCGGAAAATACGGAATATAAAGGATTTTCTCACCAATTCAGTGATACCATGAGTTAGAGTTGGCTTCACTCCATTCAAATGATTCGCTAGTCTTTTCCAGGTTATGAAAAAGAGGAATATAGCGGAG
Organism: Caenorhabditis auriculariae; assembly: GCA_904845305.1. Classification (NCBI taxonomy): domain Eukaryota; kingdom Metazoa; phylum Nematoda; class Chromadorea; order Rhabditida; family Rhabditidae; genus Caenorhabditis; species Caenorhabditis auriculariae. The sequence goes on from CAJGYM010000100.1 coordinate 170,088, forward strand.
ATGACGAAGATCCTGAAAAATTGCTTTTTTGGGTTGGAAATTATCGAATGCAGATGGTTATTTTTTTGATGTCTGGTCTAATTTTTCTGGGTCAAAATAAAAAAAAGATTTTATCAGCTAATTGAAAATAAAAGTTTTGCCGTACTTTTTGCTCAGTTCATCACATAAAAAGTTCCAAAACGCTTTCATCAATTCGAAATAAGAAGAAATGGATGAAAAGTTATAATAAAAACCCTGTTAAGTTTAAATCACTGAGCTCCTTTTTTAGCATTGGCCAAGGGTCAACCGGGACCCTGGCATTGAAAGTTTTGGGTTTTTCTCGCCTAGATAGACAAGAATCAAGGAGTTTCGAAAACGCGAAAACAAACCATTGTAAAATATACATCAACCCATAACTGAATATGGATCTTGTCACAACCGGACAGAATTCGTCGTCATAGTCGACATCGCAAGAAATCAAGGCGTTGTATAGCCCCACGATGAAACCAAATGTAGGAATACTTATGTAGAGAGTTATTATCCTTCAAAAAGAGTCAATCATCCAGGTTTCTCCATCAATAAATTTACATCCAGACCCGTAATTTTAAAAGGCCGAAAATGACCAGATAGCGGTCCAAAGCGTCCACAACTCCTTGGGTAGCGATTGGATTATAAGTTAGGTTTCTGATCAAAGAACAAGTCAAGATCGAAATCTGTAATGCATATTTTTTTGATAACCTCCTGATTCCTGGAGATTTTTCTGAATAAAATTAAGGTTTCCAATTTCAACTCACTGAAACACTTTGATGTAAAAGATAGAAATATGCCCTAATTTTTTTTGATTATCCGTACTAAAAAACGGACCTTGATTTGACTGACTCCGAGGCCCCAGTAGAACCCATCATAAACGATATTCAATAAAACGGCAAAAATAAACGAGCCGCAACTCATAGTGAACATTAATTTTGGCCTAGGGTGCATATTAGGATTCAACCGCATTGAAATCAGAACAAGTAGTAGGAAAATCAGAGATATTGAGTGAGTAAGGGTGAATATTGGGATCGATTCAAGGTTGACAGTTCGAACTTTAAAAGTTGTCGTTTTGTCCAGGCAGTCCATTGATGTTTTTTGTGAGAATTTTGTACAGGGTTCTAAAAACGAGCGAGTAGAAGATTATTGGTTTCTAACAGAGGTTTACGCGCACCTGCCGCAAAATTATGTATAATTTGGAATTTTCGCGAGTTTGTCATACTCCTAGTCACGCCTTTAAGTACTGATCCTTTGAATTTCTTCGATGGTAAACGAATAATTAATCAAGTTCATTTTTCACTAGTTCTTGACGGGGTGAGTAGACCAGTCGTTTAAAAAATTTTGTCTTTTTTTATTCTTAAGTGATCTTTGTAATTGTTTAGAAACGTCCGGAGCACGTCCGGTTTTTCTTATCGAGGACCGAGTTAGTTTTTGATTCTAATCATCTTGAGGCCGTTCAAATTTCAATGGAGCGCGAAGTAAATTTGAATAGTGGCTGTCTTGTTTTCAAGCTACTTCGTTTATTGGCGTATCTATTTTTCAGTAGCCCAATTACAAATAATGGAAGTTTTATTTATCCGTCACTCATTATCGAACTTTTCAAACCAGAAAATAAGCCTCTCAAAATGTATTTGTATTCTATACACTAAATCGAGGCAGAAGACCAGGCGACACGGCTTGGCGGCACTGTCGGGGGGTGCAAAGTGACGCCGAATAACTCGAAAAATCCAATTCGAATTGAAGGAATAAAGGTGATATAAATGATCCAAACGAAAGCCATCGTGAAGTCTTGTATCACGATCAAGGCTTTTTGGATGGCCTGAAAGTTTTTTATTTGAATTTTTTACGCCTTCCTTTTCCTTTGACTCGGGCAAAGTCGGAATGGTGGATAATGGCTGCTAAAAGAGAGAGGCTCAAGAAAGGAAGCAGAAAGGTAGCAAAAAGGGAACCTTTGTCACCCAAAAAGGAAAATTACAATAGAGCCTCTTTGCACTCTTTTTTTGATTTCTATCTCCTCGTTAAGGTCGTTCAAACTTCAATGGAGCGCTTTTTGGTTCCGTCTTTTGGTTATGCAGTTTAGTTATCGAGTCTCAAAGAAGCTAGCATCCCCGGTTTTTTGATCGCTCATATAGTCTTTAATAGCTTAAGAATTTTTACGTGTTTATAATTTTCATTGGGGTTCGAAGGATTATTAAAAATGGATATTTTTGAAAGGTGTACTCCGACCTTCGTTTTCCGTTCTTTCCAACTATTCATATCAAATTAAATTTCTTATCAAGTTGCATTGCTGAAAAGGAAGGAATAAACTGGCCTGCGGCAATAAATTCTTCTTGTTCAACGCATTTTCAATCAAAGAAACAATTATCGGCGGCGCGAATATAATCAGAGGCATAACGCAGCAACACAGGAAAAGCCTCATGATTGACCGATCTTTGTAGTACTTGGATTGCGTCTGAAAAGAATGTGTTTGGGAAGTTTTTGCCAACATTTTGATGTCTGAAAACACAAGTTTTGTAGGAAAAACAAGAAAAAAGGCACATAGTTATTACCAGTTCAATTGTTGGCTTGGAAGTGGTCGTTGTGCTGTGGACGTGAAGCTTTATTTTTAGCCAGCAAAGGAAAGAGATAGTTACAGCAAAGGCCACACAGAACCTAAAAGACAGGTGTAATAGACAAAAAGTCTTGTCAAATTGGACCTCATGGAAAAATAGCCTCTATTTAAAGTCATTTGTGCCCAATAGACAAATTGAAGTGATGCTCTCGAACAAAAAGCACGGATTCTTGAGACTCTCACTGGCAATTTTTATGTTTCTTCCTTTGAGATTCTGTTTTTTCGTGTTTTAGTAAGCAGACTAACCACTGAAAGAAGTTCATAATATCATAAATCCAAGGCGTTCGAATCAAAACAGGACACAGAAAATCGTCATGAATGACGTTGCAAGGAATCACAGTGTTGTATAATCCAATGAAGAAGCCCAGGATTGGTGGCGTGATGTAGAGGAAGGATATTCTGGAAGATTCTTTTTCGGTTCATCAATTATAAAAAAAATGGAAGGTTGGAAGCCAAAATTGTTTTCGAAAAAACCACTTCAAACGCGTATCTTTTAAATGGCTTCTTGGTTTTTACTTAGTATTCAAGGACCGAGTTGAATATGGTGAATTTCTGAAAATTGAAACTCACAAGGAAAGCCGCATAGTGTGGAACCCAAAAATGACCAGAAATCGGTCAATCGCATCGACTATACCGGGTGTAGCCATGGGATTATTCGTCAAGTTACGGAATAGAGAGCATTGCAAGACGGTTATCTGAAAAGAATTCTTTAAAAAGCTAAGGCTTCATTTATTAATAGCTCGCCACAAAATTTATCGACTCTCTCATTTTGCTAAATTCGATGGGCGACTAGAAACTTTAAGGCCCCACTTGGGGTGCATCAGTTAAGGTGGAAATTTTGAATTCATGTTCAGAGGTACCAGAGATAGGCTCTGCAAAAAAAAAAGAAGAAAGATTTATCTTTTAAGGGAACCATACGACAGAAAAATTTGGATCGAAAAATGCGGAAATGTGAAATCTTTGCTGTTTTAGGATTTCCTTTAAAGTGTGGAAACCTAGTTGGAGATAATTTCACGCTTTTTCCACTTATGCATAAGGTAGTATTCCAGTAATCAATATGTTAAAAACTTTTTAAAAATTACAAGGGCGATCATGAGCTATAGCCTGTGTACTACGACTTGGAATTTCACCAAACGACATTCCGTTGTGCCGCTGCGCGCTTTTGCGAACCTTGGTCGCGCTTTTAATTTTTTTTTTTTTTCAGTAAGGTGCTCCCACAGCAATAACAATCAATTGAAAGCGTTACCTTGATTCGGAAGACGCTTCGCGAACGCACGCAACTGTTTTTTTTAAACCGTTTATTGCATCTTCAATGTAAGAATACATGTGCAATCGACTTTCATTGAGTTAACTGTGTTTAAACGACGGCAGGAGCTGTGGCTTAGGCAGAGAATTTGTGAATTTCGCTCGTAGAACATCAGATACAAGAGAGGTCAGATACAAGAGAACGCACGCAACGGAACAGCGGAATGTCGTTCGGTGAAATTTCAAGTCGTGATACACAGACTTTACTAAGCTATATAAGAAAACGAAAGCCACCTTTTCATTTCGCTTCCCAAGCCAAAAGTAGACAATATCGTAGGTCGCATTCAACGAATAGGCCAGTGCAAAAGACATACAGTTCATTGTGAACATCGCCTTTGGTCTTTTATGCATTCTCCCATTTCGATACATAGAAATAGCGACAATTATCAGGAAGATTTCGGAAACGACGTCAATAATCGCCAAAATTGCGAGAGTATCCAAATTTGAAGTGTGTACCTTGATAAGTCTGGTTTGGTTGGCACAAATCATTTGGAAGATGAATAGGGAAAAAACCTCGACAGAATGGCTCGAAAAAGTGTGAAATGTCTGTGATTTAAACGTTCCAAGTTATGATTAGAGAGAAAAATGTTTCGAGAATGTCTTGAGAGGCTAATTATATGTGAAATCGGCAGCTCTTGGGAGGTTGAACGTCAAGAATGTGTGGGATTCATTGGAGCAAAGTTAAAAGTTTAAGCATTGAACTTGGTTGATTCGAGGAGAAACAACGAGTTGTATTTCATTCACATTGAAAGAAATACCACATCATTCATTAAAATACATAAAATACAATGGGAAAGAGAAAATTTTAATTTTCGAGAACTTGAGAGGCAAAAAGAACATATATCTTTCAGTGAGGCCCTTACTTAAGTGGGTCAAGAATTTTTCCAACAAAGTTTTAGAAAATACTGACAGTCTACTTCAAAAGTAAACATGTTTTACACATTATACATTCACATTGGAGATACGATAACTCGTGGAGAGGGAAGTTTTTGAGATTTCAATTTGAGGTACGGCCAAGGAAAAACCGAAAAGCTTCAAGACAGTTCCAAGCTTCTTCAGAACTTCTTCTCGGAAAGGGCGGATAAAATAAATCGAGGTAAGGGGAGATAAAACTGGAATTAGAACAGTTAAAGAAAAAGGAGTATATTCTAAGGCTGGGTGATTGAAAATTCCAATTTGGCCGATCGCATAGGCGGCCACGGAGAACCAGTAGAGGCCAGGAAGACAGGCTTGAATTGTCAAGGACTGAAAAGAAATTTTGAAAAATTTCGCAAAAAAGAAGTCCTCGCCTTGAGCAATTGTCGATGGACAATTTGCACGTTTCTCCTCGTTATGTGCGACTTTTCATCGAGTTTGTTCAGCACCTTTTTCCTGAGAATCAAAATAACCACGTAGGCTGGGGTAACGGGAAGTGTGAGATGGAGCATGACGTATAGAGAAGATGGTTCGAACATGTTTCTGCTCCCAGTTATCGTTTTGTTAGTCAAATCGTAGGCTGCGAATCTTTTGTGGATGATTTCTGCCAATTCGATTGGCGAACCGGAGGAAGCCGTCCAACAGATCTGGAAAAATTTGCTTTTCAAGAAATTTTCGTATTGAATACCAATTGTATCAAGGAAGGTATGTAGATGATAAAAACCGCCAGAATAGCGCTTTTTGTGTTGTGAGCGTAGTTGAGAAGGACAAAATAACGATAGGCGAAACTTAAGAGAAGGGACCATAACGAGTGTGAAACCATGTGGAGCATTATATTGTGACTGAAAAATGAAAATAACAAGTTTCGAAATGAGTAGCCTGGGGAAGGCCGTGTACACTTGTGTATTGCCTAAACACGAAGAAAAAAATGAAATAAAATAAGAAAATGACTAGAGTGTCGCATAATATCGAATAAAATAATAAGCTTTGATTACACCGAGAAGTTCAAAACGAACGCTGTAAAGCAAGCAGAATGACCGAGGTAAGTGCAAGGCCCAGTGGAAATAAAGGCTAAAACAACACCGGTTGGAATGACTCTGAAATAAATTAATTGAGAGAAGAAGTTTTTGAAACATCATATGTTGGTTGGGACATTGAAATAGTAAATTGAATAGTTCTTATGAGTTCTGTAGTTTTGGCTTTAGATCTCATTTTTATAATAGCTCATTCTCACCTCTGTTGGACAAACCAATCGCAGATGCAAATAATCAGATCCGTCACGGCGAAATTCATAATTAGAATCGAATAGGTTTTCATTGCTTTCGGAGACTTTTTGGCCAACAAATAAATTAATACAGAATTAAGGAAACATCCTATGGAAGCTACAGAATAATGGTAGATTTTGAACGCGGTTTCCATTTTCTTTTTCTTTTTTTTGCAAGGCTAGTTCAAGATTCGTATGAAAAAATCTCTATTTATATTTGTGAAAGTGTACTTTTAGGTTAAAGTTAACCGTCTGCAGATAAATCAAAACAAGAAGTTAATTAATTTCGAATTTTTTTGTTCTTTGAAAGCGTGGGAATCCGATTATGCGTTTCCTGTTTTTTTCTAAAACGATTTTCAGATATATTGAGATGAAAATTTTTCATCAAAATGGTATATTTGACTAGTTAACGTTGGAAACACGGTTACTAATGGTTTTAGGAGTTTTTAAGATTTCAGTCTTAGTGACGGTGAAGGAAAAGCCAAAAAAGTTTAAAAGAAATCCAAGCTTTCTCAGAACTTCCTCTCGGAATGGACGAATCAAATAAATTGAAGTTAGCGGAGATAAGACAGGAATAAGAACGGATAAAGAAAATGTGGTATATTCCAAGCCAGGATGGTTGTAGATCCCGATTTGTCCGATCGCGTAGGCTGCCACGGCGAACCAGTAGAGCCCAGGTAAACATGCTTGAATGGTCAGAGACTGAAAAATATAAAAGGTTGAGAAATGAAAATATATGGGAACAAGAAAGGTTTAACCATAAAACAAGAAACATCCATTTTAAAGTTAGATTTACATAGAAGGCTATCGAAATGGTTTTTTTCACGAAAATCAGCTAATTTTTGATATATAGGGTACTGTTATTCAAGGTGGTATGAAAAAAACACCAACGAAAATTCAAACGGCGACTTTTTCCGATTTTTTTCATATCGCTAGGGAACTTTCCGACGGCCACTTTTCCGACGAAACCCTTTCCGGCTTTTTTTCCCTTATGTTTTTTTCGGTTTATAAAATATCTATAAACTTTTTTTCTATTTCTTTGTGTTTTAAACATGACCCACTACTTACTTTATATAGGAAGGATCAAAACAAAGATTTTATCGAGAAAGAACGTCGGAAAAAGATTCGTCGGAAAGTTCCCTAGCGATATGAAAAAATCGGAAAAGTCGCCTTTTGAATTTTCGCTGGTGTTTTTTTCATACCACCTTATTCAAAGTTTCAGGCCTAGATCCTGTGCTAAAAACGACTTTGAAAATTAAAATTTTGACCAAAACCATTGATAATACCATTTTACCATAATACTGACTTTGAAAAAAAAAAAACTAACTTTGCTCTTTTTTGAAGAATATTATAGAATTGAACAGGCATGAAAAAAAAATGAATGTTGGGAAATGAAGATAAATGCAAAAATAAAAAGAAGACCAATCGGTAATTTTGATTTTCTTTTTTTTACTTTTGATTTTCGACGAAGTTCACGCGTTATGTTTCTTTAGATCCGTTCTCAAAAGCCGAGTTACTGGAAAACAGCCCACCTTGAGCAATTGTCGGTGAACGATTTGCGTGTTGATCCGAGTGTAGTGAGCACTTTTATCGAGTGTATCCAAAATCTTCTTTCTCAGAATCAAAATAGCGACGTAAGCTGGAGTGACAGGAAGTGACAGATGGAGCATGACATACAAAGAAGCCGGTTTGAACATGTTTTTGCTCCCAGTTATCGTTTGATTTGTTAAATCGTAGGCTGGGAATCTTTTGTGAATGATTTTGGCCAATTCCGATGGTGGACCCCAGGAATCCGCCCAGCATAACTGAAAAAGAAACATTTCTTAAAAAATCTTCATTGGAAGATTCGAATAGACCACTTTCAATGTCATTTTTGAGGTTTGAACCGACCAGTTGGATCAAAGAAGGAATGTAGATAACAGCAATCGCTAGAATAACGCTTCGAGAACTGTGAGCGTGATTGAGAAGGACAAAATAACGGTAGGCAAAACTCAGAAGAAGCGACCAAAGGGAATGGGAAGCCATGTGGAGCATCATATTGTGACTTAAATTCGATAATATTTAGTTTAGACTTTGCTTAAAAGAAAAGTCATTTTACTGAGTCGCTGAGCTTCATCTGAAAATTGGCCAGAACACTCCTTGACGTACCAGACGCCTCAAAATCAAATGAAAGTTTGTGCAGGCTGAGACTTTTAGAATTTTCTTTTGGTACATCAAAAAGTGTTCTAGAAAGTCTTCAGGAAATCAACACTCGCAAAGTGAAATGACCTTCCTTGTTAGCTCATTGGCAAACAGCATGACTTTCAAAACGAACGCTGTAAAGCAAGCAGAATGACCGAGATAAGTGCAAGGTCCACTGGAAATGAAAGCTAGAGCGATTCCAGTTGGAATAACTCTGGAAATTATGATGAAAATTAATTGGCCAAAACAGCATTTGATTTATGGGCTCCTTTCGGATTATTTTTTGTATCTTACAAAAGGTTATAAGATTATTCGAGCACAAAAGGGACAAGTATATTTCAGGACGCTTATAGGTGAATTTCGAAGCAGTACGCGTTGAGTTCAGTCTGAATGAGTGAGCGGAAAAATTCCAATAGCGTTTTGTAGTTCTCAAGTTTCAGTGCCAATTTTTCTCAGAACATCCTAATAGTTCATTTTCACCTCTGCTGGACAAAAGCGTCACAAACGCAAATAATCAGATCCGTCACCGCAAAGTTCATAATAAGAATCGAATAGGTTTTCATGGCTTTCGGAGACTTTTTGGCCAACAAATAAATCAAAAAAGAATTCAGAAAACATCCAATCGAAGCGACAGAATAATGGTAGATTCTGAAGGCGGTTTCCATCGCTTCTCGAGGTTCTGATAGTGAATTAACAGATTCGATTTTATATTCTCCACAAAAAGGGCAATTAAAGTCAAGGTCAAGCGTCAACGAAATCATCAAAAACAAGAATTCAATTATCTTTTTAAAATCCTCGGCTGTAATTTTTGGAAAGGGCACTTGAACCTGCAAATGATATCAATAATATCCTGTTTTTGATTCAATTTGAAAAATTTCAATAACAATGAAAGCAAATCTGACGTTGAATCTTTTTTTCATTCTTGAAAAATTGAAATAGGTCAAGACAATAGATCAAGACAGCTGAAGTGTTTTATTTTTCGGTTTTATTTCTCGGAAATTCAGTGGAAATCTGACTTCAACTTTATCATAAACGAAATTTCAATACTTTCAATTTATTTGCGAAGTCAAGATAGTGTTCAAAGAGGAGTACGTCTTGACAGTTTGCGGCTTCTTTCAATGCCTCTGGTTTTTTTAATGCGTTAGTCGTTTTGAGTCGGTCGCGTTTCCAAGCAATGCAATGTCAAGCTAATCAGTTAGTGACATGTTTTCGATGACAAATGGAATCTCAAGGAAAAATCGAAGATGGTGTTTTTACGTGTTGGAAGAGTTAACATCAGAAATATGGTAGGATGAGATTTTGGATGTTTCGCTTTGAGACACAGGAACAGTAATACCAAATAACGTCAAGATAGGTTCAAGCTTATCAAGGACTGCTTCTCGGAAAGGGCGGATAAAATAAATCGAGGTTAAGGGAGACAAAACTGGAATTAAGACAGTCAAAGAAAAAGGAGCATATTCTAAGGCTGGGTAATTGAAAATTCCGATTTGGCCAATCGCATAGGCGGCAACGGCGAACCAGTAAAGCACAGGGAGACAGGCTTGAATTGTCAGGGACTGAAAATGGACAAAATTAAGATTCGGAAGTTAAAGAGGAAGGCTTAAAAATCGAATAAAGATAGAATAGATATCCCGAAGCGAACCTCACCTTGAGCAACTGTCGATGAATCATTTGCGTACTCTTCCGAGTGATGTGCAAATTTTTCCCGAGTTTTTCCAATATCTTCTTTCTCAGAATCAAAATAGCGATGTAAGCTGGAGTGACAGGAAGCGATATATGGAGCATGACATACAAAGAAGCCGGTTTGAGCATGCTTCTGCTCCCAGTTATCGTTTGATTCATTAAATTGTAAGTCGGAAATCTATCATGAATTATTTCCGCCAACTGGACTGGTGCGTCCCAAGAAGCCGCCCAGCATAACTAAAAATTAATGAATCAAGATGGGAATTCAACAAAAAAAATTTTTTTTCAAACATCTATCAATATCATTATCCTAAACTGTCAGTTTACAAAACATTTTAGCAGTACACAACTTATGCCATAAACTTTCAATCAATACAAAAGATTCACACCGAGCTCCCATTTCAATGACGAAGGGGTATCTTGCCAAGTCCGATATCATGACTAGATCCGTCTTTGGGATATGAATTTTTTTTTTTGGAGATTTCTTTTTTCAAAAATAAGCACTATAGACTCTTTCGCTGCCTAAAGCGAAACTGAGAGAGAAAAATTATTCAAAGGCTAGGGGCAGTGAAAATGGGCCTTGAGACAAGTATACCATTTTGTAGAGCTTTTTCTCGCTTGTCGAACGGTGATCTTGAAAATTTACAGACCTTTCTGATTGCGGATAAAAAATAAATTTAAAGTCGGAGAAAGGCAAGTTTGAGTTCCCGCCAAAAGAACGTGTTGCAGTAAAGTTGCTCTATGCGCTTCGCCATTTTTCGGATTTTTGCTTTTTTCTTCGTTTTTTTTCAAATTTCGTTTTTTTCTGTTGTCACTGAAGTTCTTTTTTTCGTCACAAAATGTTCCTGTTCATGTATATTTTGCAAGATTTGATCGGAAAATGCTACGCTGGTGAAAATAAAGTATTTTACACTGGTTTAGATTGGGTAATCGATAACTTTTGTTTCCTTTATTATCGGTGTGTTTTTCGTTTGACTTGATGTTTTTTTTCCCGAAAAGTTAAAAGGCAGAGAATGAAATCACGCTCTTCAAAAGTACTCTTCTCTGTGCTTTTTTGAGTAGACCGTTCGATTCGCAATGAAAAACTCTACAAGATGCTGCTTTTACCTGAAACTCCGTTTCACTGCCCCTATGCCTTTGAGATTTTATAGTTCGAAAACTCACAAACTGAATCAGAGACGGTATGTAGATAACAAAAATCACTAGAATAACGCTTCGAATACTGTGAGCGTGGTTGAGCAGGACATAATAACGATAGGCGAAACTTAAGAGAAGAGACCATAACGAGTGGGAAACCATGTGGAGCATTATATTGTGTCTGAAAAATCAGAAAAAAAAAAGTTGGCACAACGAAACGTTCAAAACTCACGCTGTGAAACAAGCTGATGGACCAAGATAGGTACAAGGTCCACTGGAAATGAAGGCCAAGGCGGTACCCGTTGGGATAAGTCTGAAAAAAGTTTTTTTTTTCGAAAAGGAACTGTCTCGAATTTTCAGAGTAATTTTTTTAAAATCAAATCAAACAGTTTTGAATCGAGCTGGGAAAAATACGAAAATTTTTTTTGTTTTCTCGTCATTTTAGCATTTCTCCGTGTTTCTAGCCTTCAAAAGCTTGAGACATTCTCATAAACAGCTTGGAATTTTCCTCGAAAGCCTCACCTCTGTTGAACAAATCCGTCGCAGATGCAAATAATCAGATCCGTCACGGCAAAGTTCATGATAAGAATCGAGTAGGTTTTCATAGTCTTTGGCGATTTTCTAGCCAGTAGATATATCAGGAACGCATTCAGAAAACATCCAACCGAGGCGACAGAATAATGGTAGATTCTGAAGGCGGTTTCCATCGCACTTTGTAGCTCTATAGAAGAGATTTCCATTTCTGAATTTGTTATCTTGTATTCCCTGCTGAACTTTCGTAGAAAACAAGTTTATAAATAAGTCCAGTCTCGACGCTTTTGTATTTGGAAAGTGCGAAAAGGCTCGGAAATTGGCTCAATTGTAGTTTACGTATATTTATTTTGCAAGGCAAAGCTTGTAAGATATACATGTGACATAGAGAAAATGAGCAAACACTTTTTTTTTATAAAAAAGGAGCATGTTAGAGGGAGAAATAAGGGACGCGTAAAAGAGCGATATAGTTTAAGGGGTACAATGGTGTAGTGGCTAGAGATCTAGAACGTTGCTGATGAGGTCGAGGGTTCGGATCCCCTCGAGGCAAAACTTTTTTGTCGGTTATCTTTATTAAAAAAATTCAACAATTTATTTGGAGTACTGCTTTTTTTTGTTGAAAAATCGTTTTCATAACATTTCTAGATTGTTTTCGCGAATGAATTGAATTAATTTTCAAACCTATGACATTTCCTCGGAAAAATATTATTTCAACAATTTATGAGCCTCAAATTGGTTCAAAATGAGAAATTGCAAAAATGAATGATTACAGATCGAGGGAATTTGATAATCTATGAGAGCCGATTGCAAAATGAATGAAAAAATAGTTTCTCGAATGAAAAAAAAAGCTACCGATTAGAGGCAGACAGAGGAGTTATTTATCAAATGAGAAGAAAAGAGATTTTTTTATTTTATTATTTTTTTCTGAACAGGAAAAAGCACCAACGACCTTCAACCATCTCAATAACCAAAATAATGAATTTCTGTGAATGACAGCCGGAAAATTGAAAAATGAACTCTCTTCTTCATGAAGCTTCCAAAGGAAAGGTTGTTGGAAAAAGTCATGAAGATGACTAATTTTATAAGTTTTAGCAGAAAAGATCAACCCGGAAGTGCAAATTTTCAAAAGTTGGCACAAAGTTAGGCCGAAAGTCAGTGGATCAGGTTCAGTTAAGAAAAAGGGACATCTTCAAATTTACTTTTCAAAGTTATGAGCAGATCGTAGTAGGAGGTTTAATAATTCCCTCCGAGGAATTTCTATAACTTTTTTTATTTCGAAAAGGAAGTTAGGTGAACTCGTCATTAACTGGAATTCTTAAAAAAAAAAAAGCCATTTTTTTGAGCTATAAATTGGACGAAATGAAACTTTAGAAGAAGACTCCAAAGTTTCAAAGTTTAAATTGTTTCAGAAATGGCTTCTCCTTTTTTTCTGACGACACTAACAACCTCATTAACTTGCGATAATCGGTTTTCCAATTAAAATTTAACTCAATAATTACTTTCGTCTGCAGTTTTTTTATACCTCGAAAAACCTTTTTTTCCGGGAGAAAGATGAGTTTCGAACTTGAAAACGATTAGATTTAGAAGTTATGATCTCGAAAATCTTTCATCAAGTTTTTCATTTGAAATATGAGTCGAGAAATCTTTTTATTTATTTCAAAAAAATTAGCAAAAAAATAAGAGCTTCACGCTTTTGCGTCGAATCATTCTCCTTGAACTGAAAAATTTCCTCTTTTTTTCTCAATTAAAAAAATGAAACCATGAAAACTGACCTAGACTGTTTGTACGTTAGAGCGAGTTTAAACAGAATAAAATTGCGCATTTATTGTTTTTACATTCAAAAATAGCCATTTCCATAAATCGCCTTTTCAATTTTGTGAAGTTCATCATCAAAGAGCGCCTAAATTGCCTTTTATCTATTTATTGCGCGTTTGTCTGCTATTTTTTCGTCTATCTCCTCTTCTTGAAAATTATATTCTGTCTTTGCCTGTGAATAAAGAATTCCTAAAAATGATATGGGCATCAAGATAGAAAGGCTTTTTTGGCTATATTCAGCAAATTACTAGAATGGGAACAGTAAAAAAATGTTTTTTTGAATATTTTTTTGAGAGAAAGCAGTTATGGTCGCACTTGGAATGGCTTGGAGGGTCTGTTTCCTGATGAACATACAGTACCGATCACAAAGATACGAAATCTCATATTTTTGACTATAACTTTTTTCACACATCTTCGAAGCGTCGAAAATCCCTGCCATCTCTTACGGTACCGAAGTTTGGACTGACACGAAGAAAAATGCAACCGCCCTACGAACTTCCTACCGCGCACTGGAACGTTGCTCTCATCGGCACCACTCGCTTCGAGCACTGGAAAAAAGAACAGAGGAGCACAGACCTCTGTCAACTGTCCCAAATCCGGGATCTAGAAGAGCACATAAAACGCGGGAAACATCGTTGGGGCGGCCACGTCATCCGCAGACAAGACGACCGCTGGTCCACGAGATTAACACACTGGATTCCGAGAAACATCAAGCGCCCACTCGGGCGCCCACCGACCAGATGGACGGACTACTTCCGCACGAACATCAGTCAGCCAGGCCGCCACTGGATGACCGTCGCGCAAGACCGAGCCGCCTGGAGAACGTGTGGTCCACGCTGAGAAGCGAAGATGGACCATCAAAGTATCAAAGTAAAGTAACTTTTTTCAATCAATCCCGATCGCTTTGAAACTTTACAAGATATGTAATACGACCCGATACACGTTACTGGAAACAAAAAGCCTTTTTAACTGAAAGAGATTTTCAAAACATGCCCAAAGCACGGGATCCGCCAAAAATCGCCTAAAAGCGAAATTTTTTTGAAAAGCCCGCTACTCAGGAAAAAAACTTTCAAAGTATATTTTGAAGCTGTTTTTACTTATTCTACAGTCTTACAAAGAAATTTGACAGCTTTTCAAGCAACGAGAAAATTTATTTCCTGCCTAAAAACGGACTCAAATAAGACGCCAAGTCAGCGAAGTTATTTTTCAGGATCCTCCCTCAGAAATATCGACCTAATTAATTGAAAAATCTAGTTCAAAACAATCAAGAAGCTGAGAAAATATAGCAAGGTTCCCATCATCGGAACACTTTGAAATGGGAAAAATTTGGAATTTCGCTCGACCCAAGACTTCCGAGAATGGGAACCTCACTTTTTTTTAATTATACGCTTTTTGATAGTTTTCAACTAGATTTTTCAACTAATTAAGTCGAAAATTTCGAGGGAGGTTCCTGGAAAATAACTGACGTGTTTTATTTTAGCTCGTTTTTGGACAGGAAATAAATTTTCTAGTTGCTTCAATTTCTGTCAAATTTATTTGAAAGACTTGTAGAACAAGAAATATTTTTTTAAAAAGATCCCTAACAAAATGATCATTTTTTTAAAATTTGATATCATAAAAGAAAGTCTATTGATTTTTTTGAACATTTCTTTAAAAAAATCCCACGACATTAAGAAGATAGAGATAAAATGAGTATTCTCTGGCAGGAGCTGGCGTTTAAACCCTGAATATTCGAGTAGGAAAGAGAAAAAATTTCTTATTTCTCGAATCTTTGATCTTTGTTTTATTGGAATCCTGGGCCTTTTCTAACAATTATATTTTTTTTTTCAATTAAATTATCTAACTCAGTTTTTTTCTTTGGTTTTCTGAAAACCACTTAGAAAACAGCTTTTTTTCATTTCTTAAGAAGTCGCCCTTCTATCTCAAATTTTATTTACATATTAAACTTCGAAGAAAAACAATTCAAAGAGACAAAAATATTACAAAAAGGTACCCATAAGCAAAGAAATTAATCACAGAAACTGAATATAGAAACGGGAGAAAAAAAACAAACCCAGGTAAATTTTCTAAAATTTCAAATACTCCAAAAAGTTACAGCCCCAAAGTTAATTATAAAGCAGAAGAAATTCACAATCCATTAAAAAAAAGGCAAGATTAAAAGATAATGCGTAATTACACACAACAACAATCATGGAGCTCTATTTATAGGAATTAGAAAAAAGCCAAGAATCTCTTTAAAATGAGCAATAAAAGATGAAAAAAATACCAAAAAAATAATTTGAACAGAAACAAAAAGCAATTTTTTTAATAAAAAAAGACAGGAAAAAAATTCTACAAACGAGAATAAAATTAATGGGAATGTCCAGAGGCCAAAATGGCTGGAACAACGGCCCCTCCAATGATCAGCAACAGTTCCCGGCAATTGTAACTCGGGCCAGCTGGAATATTTTTATCCTTATTCTCGGAAAAAAATGTCAGAGAAAATAGCAGAATTTATTCAAATTTTTCATTACAAGCTTTGCAGAGCCTTAAAATTGCAAGGAAAGCCTTCAGATCCATTGTAAAAAAAAGTTTCCTTGATAAAATTTCAAAAATTTCATACACTTGTGCTCTACAACGGATAATAGCGCAGTTATTCAATTTTTTCCGAAGGAATTTTTCTACATCTCGAGAAGCCTAGGAATTATTTGAAAATCGAGAAAATGCGGCTTAATGAATTTTGTCCGTGGAGCGCACTTGGCCCAATTTACCAAAACTTCATTACAGTAAATTTGACCGAAAAACTTATCATCTAAAAAAATTGGATCTGAAAATCGAATCTGCGCTCATTGTAAAAATTCACAAAAAATTTTTTTCTTTTTATTCAACACTTTTTCTAAAATTTTGATTTTTCTCTCTTATTCCTAGAAACTATTATGAAACCCTGCCTTTTTTTTCAAAATAAGTTAGTATCCGTTAAATTTGAGTTACGAATGAGGACAATTCTTGAGAAAATAACATTTTCTGGTGGAAAAAAGGGTAAAAAATTACCAGAATGAGAATGACCACCAATGGAAGCTGGGGCTTGGGCGTCGACAACCAGGGAATAATCCGACGTTTTGTGATTGGCCTGGAAAAATATATAAATTTTTTTCTATCGATAGAAAAGAAACAGGTCTTTCGGAGATTTGAAATAATTTTGGAAATATTGCAAGCAATTGTTCAAAAGGGTTCTAAAAAAAGGAGTAAAATTACCAATTCAGGGAGGACATGAACGGTTGCGACGTACAAAAAGGTGCCAGCCGAAAAAAAGCATCAAAATTCCAGTCCAGGACTCGGACCGCAGTGATGAATCCTCCATCTTAAGGTAAAATGGTGATTTTTTTCATGAATTTCAAAGATTCTCTTGAAAATTACGTGCGAAATCCCTAATTTCAGAAAAAAAAACTTTGAACAAAACTTCCAGAAAACTATTTTTTTGGAAAGTAAAACAGAAATTTTCCGTTTTTCACGTCTATCCCCTCATTTCAGTTTTTTTAAATTTTTTTAAAATTCAGGCCGAGCGCCTGAAAAAAAGCATCCATTTGTTTGCCCTAATTTAAATAAATAAATAAACCTTGTTGATTTTTTTCAAAATTCAGTTCTATTTTTTTAATAGAAAAAAACTCACAACGTTCATAATCAAGAGGAACGTGACAAGGGCGGCAAAAGGTGCGGCGAACGAGAAAATCATCAAATGCTTCCGAATTGCTCGTCGATCGATCGATTCGACCAATAGGAATGATACTAATCCGAAAGCTGCTGGGGCCTGAATTCAAGAAAGTTATGTTAATATAAATCCATATTTCAAAATAAAGATTTGCTTAAGAAATCCATAGTGGTCTTTATAGGGATTGACCGAAAAAGTGGTCCCTATAGGTCAAAATTAAGGTGGTCCCTATAGGGGCTTGTGGCCTTTCCCCCTAGCCTCTAAAGCTCAAGTGGACCCTATAGGGCATTTATCGACTAGCATGTCCCCTTAATGGACAAAAACTATAACCCCTATAGGGACCACTTTTGAAAACTTTAGTGATCCCTATAGGAGGCCGTCGAAGGGCCCCTATAGAGACCCCTCTGGAGTTTCTAAGCGGAATCTCAAGTATTGGCCATTTTTAACTGCCTTCGGACCTTTTCAACTTTTACGAAAAGGTGAAAATGCAGCGAAAAACCTCATCATATTTATTTATTTCCTTCTTTTTCACCTGCCATCAAACTCGAAATGCTCACTTTTGATATAAAACTTCATTGAAAGAAAATGGAAATTGTTATTTTTCTCCTCTTGATTGGCCTTGCCCAATTGATAATCCTTCCTTCCCTTCATATCATCTTCATCTATATTTTGATAAAGTGCTATTCTGAAGACAAGAAGGTATAGTCAAAGTGAAAGCACTTCAAACAAAATTGAAAAAAAGGGCAAAAAGAGTAATTTCGATTTTTGGTTAAGAAATTACTTCAAGAGGCCTGGAAATCTTTCAATGTAAAACCGGAAAAAAAAACAATTAAATAATATTTTTGGAAATCCTGGCCTCTCAAAAAGTATAAAAGACGATTTTTAGAAAAAAAAACATTTAATTCAAGTTATCTTCTCAAATGGGACAAATATTCATTTTTAAGTGACCACTAAAGCGGCTCCTAGAGAAGTCCAATGATACTGCTGCAATTCTTTCATTTCTCAAAGTTTCTTTCCTTTTATCATTGAATAAGTTAAGCACGACTACTACGCGGCGGTCCCTTGTATGGAATTAGTCACATTGATTGGATTCACTGGTCCGATTTTCATGCTAACGTCTGATTTTTCCGACGAAATCGCCGACATCGTCCAGTACTACTTTCTTTTCAGCATGTGCTGTCCCCATATTCTGATATTCATTGACGCGATTCTGTGCCTTCACAGACTTTTTAGCTTTTTTGAAAAGGCGGACTGGTTCACCAGACATTTCAAATGGTGAGGATTTTTTGGATATATGCTCAAAATTTTGTAGCAAATTTGAGTAAACATACAAAAGGACACGGTACTAATTTTTTGAAGGAAAATTTTTGTGAATGGGGAAACTCTTACGAAAATGAGGGTGTAAACCGCGGTGAACCCCAAAAAAAAGAGAACTTTTCGCTGATGTTCGATCTGAATGGCAGGCACCCCCTTCCCCCGGGTCGAATAAAAAGTCTTCTTTGAGCTATCGGAACAACTCAAAATGAAACTTTAGACAATGGAAAATAAGGGAGAGGGAGTTCAACACAGGTGCACCGTCCCTTTTGTTAGAGTAGTTAGAGGTTTGAGTATACCTCAAAAAAAAAAATACAGGTTTTTTTTTCTTTTTTCGCAACGAGATGCTTCAAAACTGCAGAAAACTCTCAAATTCAAGAATTCCAGGCCTTTGGCCCTCACTATCCTCATTTCAATCCCACTATCTCTCGTTATGATGACTTATTCGGCATGGAACTCCGATCCTAGTGCGGAGAAACTTGCGAAAATCCAAACAGCTTATAATGTGAGGTTTCGGGTCATAGAAGCTCTTTTCTAATGCTGTTTAAGTCGGTATTTTTTTCAAATTTCAAAGTTTCAATTCCAACTCCTGATGAGCCATTTTAAGTTATCTTTCATTCTCACAATGATACTAATAGTTTTCACGTTATCGGGTTATATTCTGCTCCTTTGGGTGGTCCATCGAAGGACAAAGCTGATCCCTTCAAATTCTCAAAATCGGAATCATAAGACCATCGTTCTTCAGGCTTTGCCCATATCAATCTACTCTTTTGTGAGCTTCTTCTTTTTGAGAATACTTGCTTATTTTCAAACAGATAACGTCTTTCGACTCTGCCCTTATGAAAGCTCCTTCCGAACAAAAATTGGAAGGAGGAGTCGCATCGATGTTATATATTATTAATGTTTTGATTGCAGGTTGATTTTTAGCTGATAATTCATGAAAACTGGAATATTTCAGCTTACACCGTGCCACTATCTTTCATCATTGGGAACCCGAAAAAGAGGAAAATTTTCATATCCCTATTGAGGATGAAATTCACTCGGAAGAACAAAATATCACCGGCACCGCAAGTGGTTGCTTTTACAGAAAATATCAGAGTGACTTGAACAAAAGTTTTCGATTCTCTGCTTCGTGTTATTGAGAATAAATCACTTGTTTCTGGACCAAATTGGTCAAAATTCTCGATTGACCTCAGCTAGAAAAACTCTTCTCAAGCTCATGATTCAAAAAAAAAAACCACTGTTTGTCTTTTGTCAAGGTTCTCAAATTAGGTGAATTGATAGAACAAGAAGATTTTTTTGTTTCTTCAAATCATCATAATTTCTTTAAAACACAAGAAAGTTGAAAAAAATCTGGAAGTGATGAGCTCTAAAGAAACTTCAGCCAAGTTTAATTGAATTCTCAAAACTTTACTTTTTACTTTTTTTGTTAGAATGTAGTGACCAATAAAAAAGATTTCAATTTTCTATTTCGCGTTATTTACAATAATTTGATTGTTTCTGGATCAAAACAGTCTAACTTTTTCAATGAAAAGAGGTAGAAACCTATTTTGAAGCATCTAGATTCTAAATCAATGGAAAAAAAGATTTTCGGCTTTTTAAAAGCGTCAGAACTTCATCAAAAAGCAAAAGGCGTTAAAAAATAAAGAAAAACCGTGTTACATAGAACTCTCAAAAAAGTAATTTTCGCCCTTCTAAACTGTCGTTAAATCGCAACTTTTTCTCATCATTTTTCTTAAGCCAGTTTCTTTTTCAATAAATCGATTTTTGCGAAAGAGGTCAAGCGAACCTTATGTAGCATAATGGCCACGAAAACGATCAACTGCACGTCGGATTTGTTGATTACCGAAGCACTTCCGAGGGCGACGCCGTCGGCTGAAAATTAGGGATATTTTTTGGTACTTCACGTGGAAATTTAGAAAAAAACTGCACACCGTCAGAAAAGATACGAAACGAAGTTTTTTTTTTGATTTCCATTTTTTTCTGTGAAGAGTTTAATCTTTCTGTAACTTTCCAGACTGTTATTTGTAGCACTCGGTACTTCGGTCTGCAGAAGTAAAAAAAAAACGCAAATTCATAGAATTTTAAAAAGAAAGAGCCCCATACCCGGACAAAGTTCAAGACGTCTCAAAAAGGACTTTTAAATAAAAGGTCTCAAAGCCGCCTTTTTTTCTAGACCTCTTTCAAAAAGGATATTTTAAGAAAGTGTAAAAAAAAGGTGTAAAAAAAGAGATCCCGAGAGACTTTTGACACCTTTTTAAGAACTCAAAAATGAGCTTTGGGCTCTTTTTAAGGCCTTTTTGAGGTCGTTGGGACTTTTTCTGTAAAACGAGGGAGTCGTGAGCAAACAATTTTTTCTTGTCTTTTCTGAGGGTAGTAGAACTGAAGAGAAAAAGGAGACTTATAAAGAGAATCTGGCGATTTTCAGAAGTTTCTTAGAGAAAAAAATACTCGCAAAGACATGAATTCTATCTGAAAGTACGATAAAAATGAGGATTGAGAGACTGTTCACCGCAGTTTTAGAGAAATTTCAGTGTTTTAAACTTTTTTTTTCAAAACTACCTGCAGCATGGACAACCAATCCAATAGTTGCCGAGATTCCAATACGACTTCTACCAGCTCGATCATCTAGAAAAAAGGGATATCAATTTTTTGTCGGAAAAGGAGTTTAAAAAATTATTTGACCCTTCAAACTGGGAAATAAAAAAAATCACAACTTTTCTGGACCCTTTTTTGTCGCTTTTTAATGAACAATCTGAATTTTTTTTGGATTTTTCTTATCAAACTTCAAGAGACGTAAGCACTAGAAATATGGTGAATTTTTTTAAAATTATTAAAAAAATCATTAAAAAAAGCGATGGAACATTGTTAAAAAAATAGGAGAGGTTCCAATTTATAGTTTTTTTTTAGTTATTAACACAGAATGATATTTAAAAAATGAAAATGATACTGAAACTGACTTCGAGAAACAGCCGCGCTGCCGATTTGGTCCACCAGAAGCATCAGTACGAATCCGGCGACTAATGAAGTTCCGATTTGATTGTGGATATTGTGAGAATGCGAGTGTTCCTCCTTATGATCGTCCTGTTGATTCGTGGCACTGTTCTCCTTGATCGTATGAGATTCGTGGACTGAAAATGCAGAGGAAATCATGGAAAAAACTGATATTTCTGTAGTTTTTTCTTCATAAATCAAGAAAACATTCTAAATACAATACACTCCTATTTCACAGATGTAGCTCTGAAGATACGAATTTTGCACCTTGATCTTATAAAATGTGACAAATAATTAATAGAGCTGTATTTTTTTCCGTGTATGCTATATTTTTCAACTAACAAGGAAGGTCCTTCTGCTTGTGAATTTTCTGAAAATCGGCCAAGTGGCTCCAGAAGAAAATCCTGAAAGTCTCAACCTGCCCAACTACCTGGTTCTTGGGCAAGGCCACCCGAAAGACAAAAAAAACTTAAATATCCCAAAAAATGAGCTATTTTGATTCTTTGAGCCCTTATTTCCCGAAGACTAAGAAGTTGTTCCGGTTGAGACTGTCATTTAAAAAAGATGAAAAAATGGTTGAATATATTCCTGTTCCAATTTACAAGCGCTTATTTCAAATAATAGTAAGAAACGCATTAAACAAACTTCTTTTCTTACGATTTACTTTCAAATTTAACAATAAAAACAAACCTGCTTGCCGTTTCGATCTCAAACCTTGAACACGCTGGCTAACTTCCTCAGAAGGTACCCTTCTCACTGCTCTAGCTATTCTGAACACCACAATTTGATTTATAAACCACGAAAAAAAACGTACGCCTCATTTAGAACCGCATCTTTTGGAATGATCCTCGGCAAGTCTTCGTTATTCTGCTTGTCTTTCGTGTTTTCCAAAAGTTTCTTGGCTTCTGCCGGGTTAACAACAGCCGGAACGTGATGTTCGTGAGAATGATGGGCATCTGAAAGTTTTATATCAAGCTCAAATATAGTCAACCGCTTAAAAACCGTTCTGAGCGGCGTAAAGTGACTCAACGCCTTCTGGAATGATAACCGAGAGAGCTGTACCCACTAAGAGCCCAGCACCAAAAATACTGACCATACGTATTCGTGACTAGAATAGAAAAATCATGTAATAAAAAAAATTGACTCGAAAACCTCGGAAAGATTAAACATCAACGGGATCGAACCGGCGATGTAACTGCCGAAAAACATGGCCGTTGAAAGGACGAAAAGAAACGTTATCCCTTCGACCATCTAAATTGACAAAATTTAAAACGTAATGTGAAACGCCATGTTTGAAGATCAAGCAAAAACGAAAAGAAAAAATATAATGAAAAAACGAGCAGCAGAAACTTCGTTTTATTTTCCTTGGAAACTGCTAAAATACAGCTTTAATTCTGCTTCTGCATATTACCAGTAAAAAAATAGAAATAAGAAAAACAGATTCATAGTTGAAAAATTAAACAAATAAAGGAAATTGAAAAAAAGTTTCCGAGTCAAAACATTGCTCTGCAAGCGGCACATGGTTATTCTGCGAGTTGGGCGCGGTGAAAGTTAATATTATTTTTTTAATTCTCAATTTTTTTTTCTTTTTCAAATTTTTTTCATTGGTGTTAATACGTTCAGTTTTCAGTTGATGTCTTCATTGAAAGCAGAATTGAAGAAGGCTGCAGCTTTGTTCAAGGAGAACAAAAATGACAAAGTATTGGAGATTTTAGAGGTTTTTCTCAAGTTTCGTTCTGAAAGAATTTTTTATTTCAGCCACTCATCGAAGAAGGGGTGGCAGATTATATGCTTTTTTGCTTTGCAGCTTTAGCAAATTTCAATTTGGAAGAGTATGAAGAAGCTTCCGATTTTTTCAAGAAGGTTTTTCAAATTTTTTTTTTTCAAATTTCAAATTTTCATGTGTGAAACTGCTTCAAATTGTAGGCAGTGGAACTGGACAGTAGTAAACAAGACGCCTGGAAAGGGGCGTTCAAAATTTTGGAAAAAGACTGGAAAAGCGTAGCGAACGAGTTTGGGCTACAAGTTTGCGATAACATCATTTCGACAAGGTATTTGAAATTTTAGAACAGTGGGCTAATTTCTTCTTTTAGTGATGACAAGGCGGAAAGCGCGAAAAAATTGAAAAGGAGCATTTTATTCGAGTTGAAAAAATGGGAAGTTTTGATGGAAGATATTGGAGAAGACAAGGATTTTCTGCATTTCGTTGTGGAAAGTTTTGTCGATCGGGAGAATTTGTCAGTTCTTGAAAGGTTGTTGGTAA
This sequence comes from Caenorhabditis auriculariae, assembly GCA_904845305.1. Classification (NCBI taxonomy): domain Eukaryota; kingdom Metazoa; phylum Nematoda; class Chromadorea; order Rhabditida; family Rhabditidae; genus Caenorhabditis; species Caenorhabditis auriculariae. Next base: position 193,798 of record CAJGYM010000100.1, read on the forward strand.
GATCTTCATCGAGAGACATGAAAAAAGAGAATTTTACAGTTATCAACAGTTTTCATGAAATTATTGGATCGAAACGAGATCGAATCAAACGCCGTGGTTTACCTTTCATACTGCAAATTTAGTGCGACGGTTTGTGAAAAAATGTTTGAAGATAAAAAAAAAGTTTAGGAGAAGCCAAGTGAACTGATGACATTGTTGGATGGTTTGTGCAAAACTCACGGTGAAATGAGGCAGAATTCCTGGGTTGAACAGGCCATTTTACTCAACGTTTGTGAGAGTGAGTTGATGAGAAGTCTGAAAAAAAAAAATGAAAAGTCAATATTTTTTTTAAATTTTCGATTTGAAGGCTTCTGTGGAGGTTCAAACAAAACAATTTTTTCTTATTTTTTCCATTTTTTTTTCAAATTTTTTTCCCAGTATTTTATGTTTAACATTTATCTTGTTTTAGCGCAATTCCCTCCTTTCCAAAGATTTTTTCTTCACAATCCTCAAATTCCAGCATATTTCTGCATTTCCCAAATCCCTCCGGTTTCCGTTCACATTTCCGATTCCAGTGTTATTTCGGAGAAAGTTCGGTCCTTGATCAGCAGCTTGAGGTATTTTAGAAGATTTTTTCTTGAAAATGTATTTTTTTTTTTTGAGAGAAAATGACATAACTTCGGCCCTGGAGTTCACTGATCAGTTGGGGAACGAGGAAAAAAATCACATTATCCTTTGTGTTTGCTGGATATCGTACTGCAGTCACATGCCGAAGCTTGGGAGAAGTGTGCAGAGGTGACAAAAATAAGAAATATGGAAAAAAAAACTTAGGTTGAAAAGGTCACAAAAAATGTCTCGGAATATTTTTCGAAAATTTTTTGAGTTTTCAGAATTTTTTCTATTTTTTTTTATTGAAGGAAAATATTTTTCTAAGATTTGGCTGTTTGAAATAAAATGGGTTAATTTTTTTTCTCTAGTCATTTTTATTAGGTTTGGCTGGAAAGAGCCTTTTCAGGAGAAATAAAAGAGAAAAAAACCTGAAAAAAAACCTTTTTTTAAAAAAACTAAAAAAACTGGAAAAAAACCTCAGGTAAAAAGTGAAAAAAAGAAGAAAAAAAGAAACTAAAAAAAGTTTGCTAGAAGGTTTTTTTGAAATTCCTGGGCTAAAAAAATATTTTTTTAATGCTTATGAACGATTCCTTGAATTTTTTTAACGATTTTTTTCGTAAGCTTTCCAAAAAAATAGAAACTCTGTTAATTTGTCATTTTTATCCATGGAATGCATTAACTAAGAACTTTTTCTCGATTTTTCCAGCTCCTCCAAGTCGCTTGTAAAACTCCAAACGCCGAGGTGGAAAATCACCTCAACGGCTGGAAAGCTCGGGCGTTCCTCGAAGCTTTCCATGACCCGAAAACGGCCGTTTCTTCTCTAAATCGACCGTTACCTCTGCCTAAATTTCTCCGGGAAGAGGTGAAAATTGCGATTTCGCTGAGCGAAACAGCGAAATTGGACGATTTGACGGCCAGTTTTCCGGTGGATTCCAGGGAGAACTTGCAGATTAGGTTCGTGGGGAAAAAATATATGAAATACTTCTTTTTGTATGAATATCTTATCTTTTTAGTAGAGATCGGAAATGGATCTAGGTGTATCGAAAAATTTGAAAAAAGGTTTAAAAAAATCATATATACTTAGGAACTCCAGAGTGTCCCCTATAGAGACAATCTCAAAAGCCCTTGACAGGTACCCTTTAGGGACCACTAAACCTTGTAAAAGTGGCCCCTATAGAAAAAATGTTCTTCGATAATTGTCATGAACTCTAAGCGAAGAAGCATTTCCTTGTGAAAAACTAAATGAATAAGCGTTTTTTTTGGTGAAATTTAGAGACCCCTACAGGGACCAGTTTGGAATTCATAAGTAGATTCAGAAATGGAAGACTGAAAATTTAAACTTAACTCGAAAAATCTATTTTTTGAAACACTTTCGGGACTCATTTTGATTCAAGTATTTTCAAAAAGACGAAAAGAATGAAAAAAAGTAGACTTCCCAAGGAAAAAGTGTCATAGGGAAAGCTTTGAAAGTTTTGTTTTTAAAAAAATTTTTTTGAAAATGAAGATTTGCCTTTTTTTAAATATTTTTTTCGAATTTGAAGGCTTTTTCGTGCCTATTTTTTTATTCAAATTCCTCTCATCGAACTCTTGGAATTGATTCTAAAGGAATTTATAAGCTGAAATGAGGGAATTTTCGAAAAAAAGATGCCATATTTCTTCAGGATCCTCACATCCAACTTGAACGACCTTTCCGATTCGGAAAAAGTCGCTTTGGCTGAAAAATTGGCTTCTCATTTGGAAGCTGACTGGCAGGATTTGCTTTTGGCCGCCGAAACGAAGATTTCAGCCAAGTTGGACGCCACTTCTTTGCTTGTCAAGGTGCTTCAAAACGCTTAAAAATAAATCGAAGCGATTTTTTTTGGGTTCCAGAAGAGCTTTTTCGAGTTTTTGACAGAAAAAATGTATCCGTTTAAAGATTTAATATTAATATTTGTGATTATAAATCGGGTAGTGCACATTTGAAAGCTAGACGATTTTTATTTCTTTTTTTATTTCGAAAATTGAGCAATCTTTCTTGTTTTCTAGGACAAACATGAAGATTCTGAGCTTCTAGCTGACCAGAAGATAGTCTCAGCTCACAGTGGGACTTCGGAATGAGACCATGTTTTCTAGATGTAGTTTTTGATGCTGATTCCAAACCTGGTCTCAAAAGCTGCCTTAGGTCTGTGAAAAAAGTTATGGACCCTCAAAGTTCGAAAATTTTATTATCTCCGATCGAGCTCATTTTTGGAGGAGGGTATCTAGATCCTGTCCTTGTGGTCACGAAAAACCGATTAATTTTTACAAAAAAATCTTTTAATTTTACAAGATCTATATACCTTCCAAAAATGAGCACGAAGACCTTGAAATTTTCGACTTTTGTGGGTGCATAATTTTTTTTTTCCGAGACGTATTGGGCAATTTTTAGACCGAATTTGAAATCAGCGTGAGAAAGAAAAAAAAAAGAAAAAATGATCTTATTCAGAGGTCCCACTGTGAGCTGAGAACATTCCCTGATTCGTTTCAATATTTCTCGAAAATTCAGTTTTTTTTTTAAATTTGAACGCGATTTTTAAGTTGGTTTTTTAGAGAAAATTTCAATTTACCAAGTTTTTTTTGAGTAGATTACCTCAAAAAGGGTTAAAATTGGTGCTCTTCATTAATGAAATTTCAGACATTGAAGATCCTATTGCCAAAAATTTTCAAGTCCTAAATGTTTTTTTTAATCGATTTTTATGTAGATATCGCACAAGAAACGCTTGAAAATATTCAAACTAAAATTTATTTGCAGTTTTTCAAACCCTTTGAAGTGGTCAAAACCAATAAAAGAAAAATTTTTCCAGGCGGCCAAACTGAACCCTCGGTCCAGCCGCGTCTTCCACGTCCTCGGCCGCACTTTAGTGACCAAAAACCCAGCCAAGGCGAAAAGTTGCCTGGAAAGAGCCGTCCGAATCCGACCCTCCAACGAGGAATACGTCCGGGAGCTGGACCAGCTCCTGGAAAAGTCCGAGGCTCCGGCCAACGAAAGATTGGCTCATCTGAAGCGATTCGTCGCGTTGAGAGGCCATATCAGGCCTCTTTGGCTTGGCGAGAAGTTTGCCGAGTTGGTTTTTTGTGATAATTTTTTGAAATTTCAAGTAAAAATGTTGATTCGATTAGATAGCAGTCGCATTGGGGTCTAAAAAAATTTAAAAAAATTGAAAAATTCAGTTTGAAACAAAAAAAGTTAGATCTTTCAGTTAGATCTAGTTTAATAAAGTAATATTTTTTTAAACCTCTTATTTTTTTCACGGTGTTTTTTTGGTATTTTAATAGTTATAATATTTTTTTCCGTAAAGTGTAGTGTGTTGTCTGCATGCACCACGGCGCTCTCGAGTACATCATTAAAAAAAATTTTTTTTTGATTCGAAAGAAAAAAATTGAGGTAATGTGCAAAAAGAGTAATTACCTGAGTTTATTGCGGAAATTTTTCGTTCTCATAGCCTTGGTGTTGATGGATTATACTTTAATAAAACCCATTTATTGTGGAACTTCGTATAACTTGCTTTACCGTTTCATGAAAACTTTATATGTTTAACTTCAGGAATGGTTTTGTTTCTCAAGGCACCTGTTTCTTAATATCAAGCTTTTATGATGGTTTTTCGGGAGTTATTTAGTTTTTTATTGGTTTTTGATGCATTCTGCTTATTTTCAAGAGACAATTTTTGATAATTAACTTTCCGAATCAGAAGAGCGAGAGAGCAACAGTGACCTGAAGAGACAGCAGAGAAAAAGAGTTTTTGCGCTTCTCTGGTGTCTCTAGGGTTGTTGCTGATGTCTCGCTATCGGAATGGTTTTAAAAATTTTTTTGAAAGTTTTGGCCCTTTTTCGAGAGTCTAACAATTATGTGCCAATAATCAAAAATTTCACAAAATTTCATTTAAAAAAATAGTTGATTGTTTCTCTTGAAAGTAGTATTTTCGGAAAGTTCGCCATGGAGCGCAGAAAATCAAGCCGGTGAAGCTCTTTTGTCCACCCGAATTTCTCAATCTTTGACGATTTTTCTCCTAGTTTTCCGGTTTTTTTTCAGACTCTACCTGAAAACTGGCAACCTGGACGGGGCCATCGAAGAATTCCAACAATTGGTTCGGACAAATGCCGAAAATAAACGAGCCTGGGGCAATTTGGCCATGTGCTACTACAAAAAAGGACACTTGAGGGTTTTGAGAAAAAAGGAAACTTTCAAAAAAAAGTTTATTTTTAGGCCTCCGTCAATTCTTATGAGCATTTGTCAAAGTTGGACTCGGGAATGGGTTATAATATTCCGGTAACAAAAAGAATGGAAAATATATAAAATATATTTTTTTAGCTCATGAACATCCTCATTGAACTGGGCGATTATGAATTGGCGCTGGAAAAAGTTGGGACTTTGAACGAAGCCCAAGATCCCAAGTTCCACCTGGAAGCGGTCACGTTGGAAGCGAGAGTGAGGAAAAACAGGAAAATCTAGAAAATTCATCCATTTTTCGCGAAAATAAATGGAAATAGAGTCTTCTCATGCTTTTTTTGCTATAAAAAAGTTTCTACTTCCTTTTTTCGAGGAAGATTTTCAAGAAGTTGTTTGAACGTAAGATTCTGACTTTCAACTTAATAAATAAAAAGAAAGACGAAAGCGAGAGTAATAGTGACCTGAAGAGACAGCAGAGAAAAAGAAATTTTTGCGCTTCTCTGGCGTCTCTTCAGGTCGCAGTTGATCTCTCGCTACTATCAAAATTTTTTTAATTTTTCGATCTTTTTTATGATAATTTAAGAATTGTTAAAGACCGTGTTATCTTAAGAGAAGTAAGAGAAGTAGAGAAACGTGTCTGTCAGTTTTGCATTCTCTCTCACTCTTTAAAGTTAAAAAAATGTTGTTTTTTTGATTTTTTTGAATTGAGTATCGTGAAAAAAATAAAATTAGGGCGCTAATTTGTTAGAACAACCAAGAAAAAAATGTGAAATACAGTTTTTTTATAATTTTTTTAATTTTTTTCGAAAAAAATGTCCTAGTTTTTTTGTTGAAATTTCATGCAGAGAATCTGTCATGTAATTTTCAAAAAAATGGTTCAGATCCACCTGAGTATGATGGACACGAAACACGGGGAAGAGAGAAGGGAACACCTCAAAAAAGCTCTGAAACTCCTCGGCGAGGCGATCAACTCCAGACCGGACTTGTCTTTGATCTACAAGCTGGCTGGAGATGCCCTCATGAAGGTCTTCGAGTTCGACGAGAGGTTCTTCAAGGAGTTTGAGGTGAAGAAGAAAAGGAAAAGCTTGAATTTTGCCTAGGAAAATTAGAAAATTCAGTTTGAAAAATCCAAAATTTTCAGCTTCAATAGTAAAATTTCTGGAAAAATTCAATGAAGAGAATCACGGTTATCATTTTCCCTGTATTTAATAACAAAATAGGGATTTTTAAATTTTTTTCCACAGTGAGAACTGTCAAATTATGGATGGTATAAGGATTTTTCAACCATTTTCGAAGTAATTTTTCTTTTGATTTTTTTTAACATATAGATGAAGCTAGAATAGTGACATTTTTCAAGCATTTTTCATAAATAAATAAAAAATTTGATTTATTTTCTTTTTCTTTGATTTCTGAAAGAAATGTTCATTTTTTTCAACTTTTTCCATTTTGAGGAATTTATTGATGTTTTCGTGGATATCCAGGCTACTGTAGGTTTTCAAGAGATCTTATTTCAAGTATCTCGGGCCTACAGTACTGGCCATAAATATATGCCTATTTGGGTTTTCGGCTATAACTTCGCTTCAAAATATCCGAATTCGCTGAAAACTTAATATGTTGTGCATGAAAATGTTGCACATTGATCTAGATGGAATTTTGTGATCCTCAAAACGATTTCAAAATTTTAGCTCCCAAAAACCAAAAATGACCAATTCCTGATTTTTCAACTTTTTTTCCAAATTTTCTATAAGTTCTTTGAAACATTTTCAGAGAGCCAGAACAAGATTTTGATGAATGAGAGGTCACAGACTACTAGAAAGAAAGAAATTTGTTTACAATTGCTCATCCCAAAAAGAGAAGGATGCCGTCAAAGTAGGCGACCTCCTTCTGAACGGCATAAAAAGAAAACGGACTGAAACACGGAAAGAAAGCTACTGATCTCAAATTTTTTCCTTTTTTAACAATTAGAATGATGTTAACAGTGTATATTTCTGTGAACTGAAATATGACAATTCTTTCAGATTAATGAAGAATGGAAGGTCTCCGACCGGAATTCCTGCATCAACACGGCCATTTCCTTCTACGGAGCCGTTTTGGAAAGAAATAAAGAATCTGCCCAGGCGTGGCATGATGTGGCGGCGGCTCTCTTGACCCTATCTTCATTGAATCGAGACGGAAAGTTGATTGAAAAGTGAAAAATATTGGTGAAATTGGGTCTGAAAAAGGCGTTTCAGAGCAAAAAGCTGCCTAAAACATGCCCTACGGTTGACCAATGACCCCAAGTTTTTGGCGATTTTTTGGACTTTGATGGCGGAAGCGATTCGGTTGGAAAACGGGTCACCTGCTCGACAGGTAAGGAATAAATTTCTGAATTAAAATAATCAAGTCTTCTGCATGAAATTGAGGCGTTTTGAGGCCGGAAAATGCTTTAAACAACCAAAGAATTTTTCTCAAAATTTTCTGAATCCTTAAATTTTTTTTTGTAAGTTCGAATTGATAAGGTGGAAATAAAGTTAGATCTTTTTTTTTGACTTTAACACTATTTTTCTAGATTTTTTTGTCAAGTTTGTCTTGAGTCTGATGAAGAGAATTGTGATAGAAGGAAAGAAATATTGCAAAAGAGCAAAAAAACGGTGGGCGGAGCCAAAATATCCACCGTTCCCACGTGACGTCATGGGAACGGCAGAGATTTCGGCTTTCAGAGCGTAAAGGCGCAGTTCGCCGTATTGCCAGAGGTCTTTAAGACGAATCGAATTTTCTCTACATAAACGAAATTATCGGCATGTTCTAAAACACGAGCGGTTGTGGGGCACGAGCGGCACGACCGTTACTAAATCACGAGCGGTTTCATTTTCGCTCCTTCGCGAACGCTTCTAAATCACGAGCGTTTTTGGCTTATCGTTCTGTTCGAGCGTTTCTAAACCGCGAGCGTTTCATTTTAATCATTTTTCTTTATTACCATCCAAGTGTGTGTTTTTCATATTTCTACCTTCTTTTTTTCTCCTTGAATAAAAAGTTTTGACGATCTTATATGCACATTTTTTTCGCTCAATTTGTTGATTGATTCACATTTGAGGTTCATATAATGGATTTTTTTCTAAGTTTTTTTGCGGTCTCTATAATTTCACAGATTCTGCGTATGGCAAATTTTTTTCTAATAATTTCATCTGATTTTTCATATTCAATATTTCACAGATTTTTGCGTATAATAAACTAATATTTCACAGATGTCTCGCATGAAAGTCAATATTTCTCAAATTTTTGCGTATAGCAAATTTTTCTAATACTTTCTCTCAAAAATTTTTTTCTGGTAATAGAATCTCATATTCGAATTGATGCCATTCATATTTTATTCTCCTCTTACCCGCTAGAATAGTTTTGGAGATACTACCAAAAAAATTTATTCGTTTCCAAGCTTTGAAAATATTTATCATGAAACGATACGAAATTTACGAAGTATCAAAAAAATAAATTAATAACCGTAGCGAATGAATGAAATAAATGCCATAAGCGTCTGGTGGTTCATCGGTGAATGACAGCCGTATAACGAAACAGATTGGAAAAATGAAAATATAGAAAAAAAGGAAATCAATGTATAAATCAGAGTTTATATTAAAGAGTTCAGGTATGAAAGTTCGACAATGGAATCTGAAACATCCAAATTATATGAGAAAAAACCTCAATATACCATCCATTGGCTCCAAAAAATCATCCGGAAAATCTTCGGGCGGTGTGTAATTGCTTTTAAAAAAAACTATCAGTGAGAAGGCAGGGAAGAAACTTACGACATAGTGGGCTTCGGACGATAACCAGAAAAATGCAGCAAGCTCCCGTTGTTCCAGAAAAATGCAGCAAGCGGCCTGTTACTAAATTTTATAATTTCGTATTATAATTCCGCCCAAACAGCGCTTATAAAATGACTATACTAGCTAGATTTTTTGCAAGAAAAACACAGATGAGAATCAGAGAAAAAAAGTTCATATTTTTTTAATTTGTCATAAGCAAAAATCTGAGAAATATTGACTTTCATGCGAGACATCTGTGAAATATTAGTTTATCATACGCAAAATCTGTGAAATATTGAATATGAAAATCAGATGAAATTATTAGAAAAAAATTTGCCATACGCAGAATCTGTGAAATTATAGAGACCGCAAAAACTTAGAAAAAAATCCATTATATGAACCTCAAATGTGAATCAATCAACAAATTGAGCGAAAAAAATGTGCATATAAGATCGTCAAAAACTTTTTATTCAAGGAGAAAAAAAGAAGGTAGAAATATGAAAAAAACACACTTGGATGGTAATGAAGAAAAATGATTAAAATGAAACGCTCGCGGTTTAGAAACGCTCGAACAGAACGATAAGCCAAAAACGCTCGTGATTTAGAAGCGTTCGCGGAGGAGCGAAAATGAAACCGCTCGTGATTTAGTAACGGTCGTGCCGCTCGTGCCCCACAACCGCTCGTGTTTTAGAACATGCCGAAATTATCTGCGCGAAAGCGGCTCAGTGCATGCACACGACACACGACACTTTACGGAGAAAAAGTGGGCGTGGCGACGTCGAAAAAACGCCGTGCGTTGTTACCAAGAAAAATGTCTTGATGGTAGTTTGGAAACTTTTTGTTGGTGAAAGTTGACTATCAAGAAGACTTATGACTGGAAAAAGAGGTCTTTAATAGTTTTGAAATCCCTTTTCCGGGATTTTTTGGACTTATTCAAACACATCCTGTAGATTATAATGCTTACGCCATGAAAACAGCTTCTTTTGCATTTTTGCTCTGCGGAACTGCGAAAAACAAAGGTCTTGAAGCGAAGTATGGTCAATCTCAGAAAAAAAAAACGTGACTTTTTCGAAAATGGCTACATTTTTTCCAGCAACACTGCTTGGTCCGAGCCCTGCAGCTCTGCAAGACCCACGATCCGGCCTGGTTGCAACTCGCCGTTCTGTACTTCTCGCAGGGCGAAGTGAAAACCAAACTTCTTCCGGAATCAGTCCCCTAAATTTGAGATCGACGAGGCTCACCGAGCCTTTGAGCAGACCATCAAGCACAACCCGCAGAATGGAGCGGCTTGGTGCGGCTGGGCGATGCACGCCGAGGCGAAGATGGCCTTCCACGAGGCCCGGGCCATGTTCCGACAGGCCCTGACCATCAAACCGACGGTTCGTTTCTGAGTTAAAGCTTGATCAATAATGGGTCTTGACACGATGGTACGACAAAAACTCAAGTCCGCAAATCTCGAGGACCGTAATCTTGTGTACGCAGATCTAAAGTCCCATAATCTTGGAAACCAAAATCTTGGAAACCAAAATCTTGGAAAGCAAAAATCTTCCCTTTTAGTCTTCTTTATTGCACTTTATCTACTTATATTATCTTGTTTGGATCACCGAATACAATTTCTGATAAAATCTATTGGCAAAAGCGTTGATTTTTACTTTCCAAGATTTTGGTCTTCAAGATTTTGGTTTCCAAGATTATGGGACTTTAGATCTGCGTACACAAGATTACGGTCCTCGAGATTTGCGGACTCGAGATTTTGTCGTACCATCCTTGACACGATAAAAACTGAGATTGTGCTCGACTGGTGGAGAGCGCAGACAAGCCACGCCCCTTGAAACCTTAAGCTCAGTTTTTCCACCATATCCCTCCCTAGATGCAGAAACTTTTAGATTTTCTTACGAAAACCTTCTCTCGCCTAAAATCATTCATCAGTACTTTCTTTGAAATCCCTTCGATCCAGAATGCCGCGATCATCGGCTACGCTCAACATTTGGCAAAAAGTCTGAAGGATTCCCGTCATCGATTCGATCCGGCCACTGAAGCCATCGAATTCGAACCAATTTTGGATATTCGAGGTCTTTTTTAACCCCGAAAAAGAAAATATGAAGATATGTCAGAAAAGGCCGACTGCGATCCGAACACTCGCTACCATTTGGGCGTCCTTTGCGAACTGTTCGGGTATTTCGCCGAAGCTGTCGAATGCTTTAAAATGTCTCAAGCGCCGGCGGAAGACTTGGAACGGGCCAAAATGTGGGTTTGAGTGGGGAAAAAACTAGGAAAGTGGTAGTTTTAGTGTTTAAAAAGCTAATTCAGGCATTTTCATGATTTCTCCATAAAAATCGTTCGAAAAATCAGCATTTTAGTTTTTTTGATGTGATCTGATTTTTAAAAATTTATTTAGTTGCGTGAATTTCTAAAGGATGAGAAGCTTCTTAATCTTTTTCTAAGCAGAAGGTTTTTTCCCTCATTTTTGAAAACCGCAAAAAAATAATCAGTCAATTGCGCTCCACGGATAAAGTTTACAAAATGAGCAATTTCAAGCCAAAAAAAAAACCTTCAATCTTCTTTTTTCGTTGTAACTTCAATATTCAGTGAATTTTTCGTTCAAAATTGTAAAAACAAAAAAATGAACTGTATAAGTCTAGAACAAAAATGTTGAGCCTATACTATGTAAAAAAAATGTGATTAATATGGTCAAAAATGCGAAAAAAAACGCGCTCTCCATGGTAAAGAGAACCATTTTCCGAAATATTAAAAAAAAAAACGCGCGCTTCATTTTTCGATCTAAAAATTCATACTTTTTCGGAAGAATCGAAAAAATTCAGAAAGCTGTCGTTGATCTCCCCGACCTCTTCGACATCTCCATGTTCTGAAAGCGAAGAAAACGCGAAACTTCGAAACCTCGCCCAACTCGACGCCCCGACGATTCGTGAGCACCTCAAAACTCAGTCGCAAGTGTATGGCGATCTCTTGAAATTCATCGAAGACGGCAATGTCGTCGGATTCGGCGAATTATATTTGAAATGCTTCAAAGCCATCTCCACTCCCTTGCTCGTTTCGGCGATTATTGCTTTCAAAATGGTGGGTTTGATCTGGGTGTTATGTAAATGAGCATAAATTCATTGCTGTAGGGTTTGAAATTGCTAGGGTTATAATATGGTTTGAAATTGTTGGAGTTTTTGGCTAAATCTGAATTTTATCTTTATTGGTTAGTTTGTGTCTTATTTGTGAAGTTGGCACTTCAATCTCTCCATTTTTATAGCCTATTCACTTCCAAAATGATTCTGAAGATATCACTACAGGGATAACGAGCTGATTTTAAAATTCCATAACAAGAAAAGTGGGTTTTTCAAGGTGAAGATTGAAAAAAGGTCTGAAATTGGAATAGGGAAAGTTTGGGGATGTTTTTCTATTCCTAGGAGTGCCAGAGAGGTCCCTAGAGGGAACCTTCGAGGCCCTGAGGCTGCCCCTATAGGGATCACTTTGAAAAGTTGTGAAATTTTTGTACACCTTACTCAGTTATGACAGTTTTCACCGGAATTTGATGGATGTCAGATGAGAAAGTCAAAAAAAAAATTTCCGGTGTTTTTTGGCACAAGCTTGAAAAAATTAAGGACTCTAGCAGCTTCTCGGAGTAAAATCTAGTCTAAAGAAGGTTTGATTTTTTATGAATAAATTTTAATGATAAGGGGAACTTCAAAAAGCTTTTTCTAGGAGCTACCAGATAAAATCGTAGCAATGCTCCATGACGCCTTGCCGCGTCAAGAACTGATTGACGTTTTTCCAACCGTTCTGCCGCCTGATATGGACAATGGGCTGAGACATTTGGAGCAAGATGGAGAGGTCCCGTTCCGGTATCGGCATCGAGTTGCCAAGGTGATTTGTGAAGAAGAAAAACTGAACTTGTAGTGTATATTCTAAACTCGAATATTCGTAACTAGAGAGCGTTGCGGAACAAGAGGTCAGAGTAAAAAAAAGAACGCGTGCTCTCTTCATTTTGAACGCTCTCTAACTTTCGAAAATTTATGATTTTTTTGATTCGGTGTTTTTCCTAGGGCTTTTTCAAAAATTGTGAGTAACTAACTTTGTAATTTCCGGTTTTGAGCATGATTTTTCTTCCTTCTCTATTGAATTTTATAAGGTTTATCTGATGAAGTTCAAGTTTTTTTCTCGTTTAGGCATCTTTCTTAGAGTGTACTTCGAGAGTTTCTCAAAAAAATCGAGTGGAAATATCAACTATTAACCAAAAAAAAAAGTTAGTTTTTTGGGCGTTTTTTTCAGAAGCCGTTGTGCGTAGTTGTGCCTTTTCAGGGCGTCTTTAAGAAAATAGTGGATCGATTTTTGTTTTGGCAAGTTTTTTTTTCGGTGATTGAAATTACGAGAATCATAGTGATTGAAAAGTAGTCAATAACCAGTGATGATAAATCTTTTATGGGGATAATTTTCTTCAAGATTTTTACGTAGAAAGCAAAAAATAAGCTTCAAAGTTTTATCAAATTCTAAGCAAAAGATGAGCTTTGAAATGTTACTTATCTTGAAACCTAGGATCTGTTCGAACTGCTCAAAAATCGCCGTGAAGTTTACGAAGCTAATCGGAAACCGTCGACTCCTATTCCTGCTGATGAAAATGATGAAGTCGAGGATAATTGATCAATTTATTGCCTTTCTCATGTTATAGTTTTTATTGTTAAGAAATCTGAAAAAAATAGCTCAAGTTAACAATCAAATAGATTTTTTTGTAGCGGGTGTCAGTTATTTTTATCCATCGGTTTTGTTCTCATTTGTTATTAATAAAATGCTCCTTTTTTGGTTTTGTTTTTGTCGAGAAATCGCGTCGAAATTCACGGAAAACAGCCAATCAAGCTTGTTTTCCATTACTTCGTTGTTGAAAAATTCTGGTTATCTTCAAACTTTTCTTTGAAGAAGTTTCAATGGGCTTTTTCAGGTGTAAATTGGACCATTTTTGTTCAAAGTTTCTGCTTATTGATATTTTTTAACTTGATCACGCGGACATTGGTAACGAAAGACGGACGTGCTCCGGACGTTTCTGGGCGATTCTAGGGATCACTTAAGAGTGCTGAGGCTACTAAAGTGGTCACTAGAAATGCCCCGACACGTCCGATTCGAGTCCCGTTCGCGTTACCAAGGCCCGAGTATACTGTCGTATAGAAAAAGTCTCGTCCATTTTTCATTTTACCATCGTTTTTGATAGTTCAATAACCACTGGCTTCGGTGAGAATTTGAAAAGTTCAAAAATCAAAAAAAAAATCATCTCTAACTTCTGAAAATGAAAGAATTAAAAATGAAAGGGTTCTGCAAAATTTACACTATCCTTTTTTTCGAAAGTTGATTCAGTTATTCATTTTTTTTTTCTCTAAACCCTCCTGCTCTTGCGCAGTATTTCGCTTTAGAGCTCCTTTTCTCGAGGAAAATAACCTATTTTTTCAAGAGAAACTGGACAGAAAAAGACAAATTTCCTTGGAAAAATAAGAATTTGTTTTTTCAAACTCCATAATTTTCGTTATAAAAATTTCAGAAGTTATAAATCAAACAAATTCTTATTTTTCCAAGGAAATTTGTCTTTTTTTGTACAGAACATTAGAAAAAACCAAAAGAGAAACAAAGTCCAAACTTGAAACTTTGATCGAAAACCTCCCTAATTTATTAGGCAAGAGAAACCTCGCCCACCCAACAATTTGCATAATTCATTGCAGAGAAAGGCGTTTTTCTCCTCGCCACTGTAACCCGATCCGCCCCCGATGTGTCGCCTTTTTCGACGGGGGGAAAAGCTTGCCGTTCGGATAAGATGCCCAGGGCAAGTCTCCTTCTTTTTATTTCCTTTCTTTTCCCTTTCCAATCGCGTCATGCCGTCAGATCTCCTTTCTATTTCTATCACTTTTGGAGTGAGATCTTTGCCGATTTCCTAACTATTTAAGCTTTTCGTCTGTACTCCTCATATCATCGAAAAACCAAAGTCACTTTGAAATCGTCCTGCTAAATTTCTTCCTGCTCAGGGAAAAAGGAAGTTTTTGTTTTTGTGAACTGGGGTTTTTTCAAAGGTACTCCGTTTTTTAAAAGAGTTAGTGAAAAATAACAGGCCCTATAAGCGAAAAATTGGCTCTAGGGGGATGAAGGGGGTGAAATTCAGTCAGTCTTTATAGTGGTTTAAGGTATGACCCCTAAGCCCTTTTAATAGTCCAAATTAACAAGACAAACCTGATCAATTCATCCGCTGTCATTCAAATAATTCGCAAAAAAGTTCTTCTTCTCATAGGGTCAATAAAAATGATCACTAAGCATGTCCCCTATAGAGGTCACAAACTGAAACGCCTATAGTGACTCCTTCGTGAGCTTTATTGATGGGGGAGGTATGTAAAGTAAAAGGGGTCCAAGAGGAGAACCATCAAGGGTTTCTAACTAGGGAACTACTCGGACTCGGGTACGGGTTTCGAGTTGAAACTTAAGTGGTTTATAGACCCAAGTCAGAATACTTGAAATCAAGAGAGAATATCTGTTGAACCCGATAGAGAGCTGAGAAAAAATTAGTAGCAAGTTCGAAAATTAGGCCTGACATTTTTCAGAATACTGCTTTTTACCTTCTTTTGTATTTTAATACAATCGCCTTGAATGATCCGGCTATGATAAACTCTAAAAAACTTTTTTCCAGCCAAAAGAAGGAGAAAAGCAAAAATTCGATAATTTTCAAGCCTAAACTGTTCATGTTCAAAAATCTTTTTCTTAGTTCTCTATGGGGTTTAGCAGATAATCTCTCTTGTTTCCAAGTACTCTTACCCGGGTTTATAAGCCACCAAAGTTTCAACTCGAAAAGCCAATAATTTGGTTTCAGACGCGGTTTGATCGAAAATTTTCATTTTTGAGATCTATTAGTTTGAATTTTTTCACCACGGAAACGTACCTCGTGAGAAGAGATTTCGTAAAAACCATCGAAAGTTTGAATTGAGTCGAAACCCTTGTTTTTTAGCCAAAATTTTAGTGAGATTTACTGGTCAATCTACCATTGCACGAGATCTTCTTGTCTATTCCTCCACGACTCAAATGATGTATAACTGTATAATGTATTCTCTCAAATTCTAGATCCAAGTGAACTCGTTAGGGTTCACGCTGATCTGTCAATAAATTATTATTAAGATTGGTTGAAATTATTTTTTGTTGGTAAAAAGATTTTTGATAGTTAATTTACGAACTTCCTCAGAAAAAGTACGATTTTTCAAAAAAAAAAAAGCTTCCTCGGAAACTGAACCTTTTTTTCTGCAGCCTCATTCAACCTCAGAATGAACTGAACGAGGTGCCGAAACAATTTCCGCGAACGGCCCCCTCGAAAATTGCTACAATTATTTTTAGGGAACAAATGTTGTGTTGCGAATGGGAAATGACCGCCCTTCGCAAAAGTGTCGAGAACCAAACTCTTTTTTCCGAGTTCCATTGAAAAACCGTGTATGGAAAAACGGGCCGAGGTCGCGTTTTTTGTAGGTCATGGGGGTTTTTTGGGTTCATTTTGACACCTTTTTTTCTTCATTTTTCTTGAAATTGTCGAAAATCATGTGAGAGTTTTTTAAGGCGGGAAAAACTTGCCGGACTATCAAACACGGCTCTTCGCCTTGAGACCTTCCTAGAGATTGTCCATGCTCCTTTAAAGACCTTAGCAAGATTTTTTCAGCCTACTTTTCAATGAATCCATTATCTAAAGTAACACACCTCGAAAATCATATATTGAAGTCTTCTAAGGCTTAAAAAGCTTGCCGAACTATCAGGAACGGCTCTTCGCCTTGAGACCTTCATAGGGTTAATCGATGCTCCTTTAAAATCCTCAGCAGAATTTTTCAGCATATTTTTCAATTAATCCATTATCCAAGTAAACAGAACTCTTGTATGACGCCAAAGAACTCAGAAAAACAGGTTTCCGCGCAAGACCTTTTTCCAAAAAGTTGTCCATGCTCCTTTAAACACCCTGGTCATTTTTTCGGAACATGTAGCATTTTTCAGCTTTCATTTCTAATTTTTAAATTCGTTTTCGATAAATTTACTTTTTTTCTTCCTTATGTTTCGAGATATGCTGAGCACACAGAAAACGAAAAAATAGAAAAAAAAAAATCACTTCCTGGATTTCTTCTGCAAAGCATTCTCATCACTTGCAAGCCTGGAAAAAGTTGTCACCTGGACTTCTCTCGTAATTAATCAGACCTCAGGAATGTCGTCTGAGCTTTTTCCGGCCGTTCACACCAAAAACCATCAATCTCCGTTACACTCCCTGGACTCTTTGAAGAAAAAGATTCCAACGCTTCTCTTCCCCCGTCTATATTTCATTAAAAGCTTATTTATGCTCGTTTCTCTGGGTCTTTTTGTTATTTTGTGGGTAAATTGAGTTCTGGAGCTTCGAAAACAGTAAATAAAATGCTTTGAAGCTTCGATTTGAGAATTTTTTTATGGACCTTTCAATAGGAGAAAGAAAAATCCGGTGCCTTGTTTCTTATGTTTATATTTTGTTAAAAATCTATTCATGTTCTTTTCTTTTTTTTCGAGGTTTAAGTAAGGCTCTAGAGCTTCAAAAACAGTAAAAAGAGCAAGTTTGGTAAAATTGAGCTCTTAAAATGCGTTAAGGCTCGATAAAATTGGGAAACCTTGCGAAAAAAAACTCCGTTGTTTCTTTATTTTTGTTCATATTTCATTTTCTTGGGATTTTTTTTTTCTTTTCTGTTCATTGAGTTAAGTTGGAGCTTCGAGCTTCAGACGTAGTGGAGAAAGAGAAAAGTTCTGAAGTCATCATAGTTCAAATTTTTCAATGAATTAGGAGGATTTGAAAAAAAAATTTTTGTTCTGAAAAGATTTCTTTGGTTCTAATTTAACCGAAGAGAAAGGATCCAAAGATTCTATATTGTTTTTTTTTTCTCACTTCACCCAAAAAAATCTGCCAGTGTAATCGTAAAAATCAAAACCTTGAAACATGCCGAGAGACCCCTCTTTCAACATGTGTTTTCATGACGCAAAAACTATGAAATTTCTTCTTTTTGTTCCTTTTTTCTGTCGAAAAATAAGAATGATTGATTTTCAACGGAATATAAGCATAGTTTGGACTAACGATAGCTTGAAAATCTTGTTATTTTTTGAAGTGAACTTGTGAAAATGATCACTTAAGGCTTTTTTTAAAAGTCATTGTGGCATCTCATATCTCAGAAATGATCACATATTTAAATAAAAAAATAATTAAAAAAATAATTTTAATTAAAAAAATAATAATTTTATCTTAAAAGATGCAAGTTTTTAAAAAGGTGTTTCAGGCAGAAGAGAGTCATACCGAAAAAAAGTTTATTTTTTTCCATTTTAAATTTTTTTCAAAAAAATTTTATCTTATTATTGGTTTTTTTAAAACAGTTTATCTTATCACTATAACTATTTTTTTGAACCTTCAAGCCCTTTTACTAGTTTTTTTCTGAATTAAAACAACTTTTTCAATTTTCACACCTTTCTATCTCACTTCCAACATTCTGAACCTTTTTTTAATTCCCAAAAAAAAATTTTTAATAGTAGAATTAGGCTCAAATATCCCCCATACTTACCATTTTCAGAGAAAACCCGTTGTTTAAACAATGTTTGTTTGAGAAAACCAACAAAAAAAGGAAAGTTTCCTTGATATCCATCCTCCGAATCCAATGAAAAGCCGTTAGGAACCGGTATTTTTCTTCCTTCCTCCTGTAACAAATTCTCTCCTAAATGGCTTTTTTTATAGCTTCGTTTACCTTTCGGTATATCCTGCAAAAGTAAATGTAGGAATTTGAAGATAACTTTTATCAGAAGGTAAATTGAAATAAAAGTGTGAAAAAAACCTCTTCGACATTGAAAAGCAGCTTAATTTTCCTCCTGGCTTGAAATTTGTGCGGTTTGAAAGAAATACTGTCATAGCTTATTTTTTGAATCTTCAGTTCAAAATTAAAAAGGCAGAAAAAATTACTTTTTACTCTCATGATTGCTAACTTTTTAAAGTTCCCCCCCCCCCCTCTTGGCCAATTTTTTCTGAACTTTTTCTGACCTGTCCTGACCTCCCAACTTGTTTTCCTACCTGCTTAAAAAGCGATTGATTATAGAGGAGTTGGAAAAGCGGGTTAAATACTTTGTGAATGACGCAAGCTTTCGGCTTGCGTAAAACAACTTGACAAACAATCGGACAGATGGTTTTTAGCCTTTTTCTCGTTTTTTGTGGGAAAAAATCGATAAAAACAGTGCGAAGTTTGAAAAACCCTTAAAAAGGGGGGGGGGATGGGGCGGTTTAAATTAAGGCTTCATTTGCATTTTCCCAATAAGCACGAACTGGAAATATTTCTAGTGTCTACCCTAGGGTTTTGACCATTTGGCGGCCACCTTAGTAGTCAAATTAGTGGCCACTCAAGTGACGAAAAAGTAGTGGGCTCTTTAAAAGTCCAAGAGGTACTACTAGACCACTTCAAACTACTATAGTGACCACTGAAACAAAAAAAAAGTGGCTTTTATAGGGTTTTAGTGGCCCTTTTAGTGTTCTCTCTAACTAGCCCTTGAGGTACCTCTTCAGTGACCACTTGAGTTTTTCACAAAAAGACAAAGATGCTTACCGTAATCTAGTCTTCATAAAAGCAACCTTTCTCTGTTAAAATTTCAAATCCGATCCTTAAAATCATTATTTTCAGAAAGTAAGCTCAAAATTGCTCCCCCTCGCTCGAAGAAGCCTTGAAGAAGTTCACAGCTTAAAGACTATATAGTTTCTAAACCTATCCTAAATGTATTATGCTAAGCTTTTCCTTGCTTTCAAACACTCGAGTCGTGTCCCGCCGTCCAATATCCTTCTCCTCGCCACAAGAGAGCATGAGCCCAAGTGCGAAGAAGCATGACATTTGGAGTGCCTCGAGGCAATCACTTGAGGGGAGGGTCGTCAGCAGAAAAAAAGTGTTCGTCACTCACCTTCAGCTTGACCGCTTTTCCTTCCTGATTTTGATTTTTTTTTTTCAAAGACAACAGCTTTTTAAGCTTTTTTGTGAGGAATCGGTTGGTATTAAAAAATAATTTTTTCAGAAGAATTTTTATTATAATGTCTCAGGCATACCTCAGCTTTTTTAAGAGACAAATAACTTTTTCAATAAACAAAAACCTATTCAATCAGTCAAACTATGATAATAACCGTATTTTTTTGAATTCAAAAACTGTTTTTTTCTAAAGAAAAAAATTATTTTGGTTATCTTACAATCATACAAGCCTCCACGCTACAGGAATCCTTAGATTACTCGGAATTTTTTTACAAGAAAATCTCTCGAAAAATTTTTTTATTCATTGGGTTACAGTATTTATAAAGTCCGCGCATTGGAGTGCGGGAACTGAAAGCATTTTTATATGACGCGCAATTTGAACTTTTTCACGTTTCTGATTTTTCTTTTTTTTTACTTTCAAATCGGTTTTCGCGTTTGATATTTTCGTTTTTATAGTCTCAATAGAATCAGAAATCTGATTATTTTTTTGTTCAAAAATTATATAGCTTTTTGAAGATTTAAAAAAAGTTTGATTTTTTTAAAAAAACTTTCAAATTCTGCCTATTATTTTTTTCGATCGTACTTTCGCGAATTTCTATGCCGTTTTCATAAATGCCCATGAAAAAAACGATTAGATTGAAAAAAAGCTCAAATGTGCCGAAAAAAAGTTTCAATTTATTTTTTTGATATTGAATTTCATGTTCTTTTGCTTTTTATTAGTTTAGAAAAAAATTATAGGAACACAGACATTTAGATCACTATTTTCTTTCAAAAAAGGCCCCCACAATCGCTCAAAATGATCCTCTGGAATTTTAATATAACTCTCATTTTTTTCCTCTTCCCATTTCCTTCTTTCAATCCATCCTTCCCTTCGCTCCGAAGGATCTCAATTGTCTAAACATTCTCACCTCGAACACGTTTTTTTTTTCTTTCAGGAAAAGGCCCAAATCGCCAAGAAAAAAACGGAAGAAGTCCGACTTCCGGCCGACCGCTTTTTGTTGCGTTTTCAAGGGGAAAAATGTTCGTTTTTGGTTTTTTCGACCCTCTAAATAATGTAGTGAGGTGTGTTTTATGTGCGCCGAGGGGAAACTAATAATCTATTTTTACCTGGTTCGGCGTTTTTCGATGAGGCTCTGCAGGTGTTTTTTGTCGGGTAAAGGTGAATTCAGGTTCTGAATTTTTGTTTTGATACACTTTTGATCAGATTAAAAAATGGGTAAGTGAAATTTTGAAGTAAAAAATCGTATTTAAATATTTTTTTAAACATCGAATTAAGGTTTTTTGATTGAATTTATAGATTTCGAGTTAGTATTTCACTGGGTTTTTCTCGAATTTCATGTCCTAGAGAATCAAATTATTGGTAGAACATGTGTTTTTCGAACAGATTTTTCAATGGCTTGAGCTATTTTTTGTTGCAAAATTTGAAGTCAGATCTTTTTTTTTTGGTAATTATCGTTCCATGACTATATGTAGATGAGGAAGGAAGTTTTTTTGAATGTTTCCATGAGAAATTTAACTTTTCGTGTGTTTTTAGGAGAGCTTTTTATTTTCAAATGTTTCTTTAAAATTCTGGAGAATGAATTTCATCAATTTGAAAAATAAGAGATATTCTTTCAGTTCTATCAAACTGTTAGTTTAAGGTTGTTTCATTAAAAAAATTTTTAGACGAAAAGAATTTTTTTCAGAAGAACATGAATAAAAAAAATACGAATAGATCAAAGGAAACTTCTAATCCTAAGCCATTTTATCTGGTAAAAACAATTTTCTATACAAATGTGTCCGACGAAAAATCCACTTTTGCCCATCAACTTCTGCCTTGTCTGGCACTGGAGCACTTGGCTTCATCTTCACAAGAAGTGAAGTGTTTCTCTTCGAGTGTTTCAAGAGACGTCCGTTCTGAATCACACATTTATTTTTCTTTTGACTTTTGTTGAGCTTTTGTACTAGGCCTTAGAACTTGTATGTTCGTTTTTCAAATTATCTTTTCTGGGCGAAGATATGGAAACTGAAGCTTCAACTTTAGGCTTGGAGACATTGGTAAGAGCTCTGGGAAGTAACATATATCTTATTTATGATAAATAAAATTTAATTTTTAGAAAAAAAGCAGCTTCAAATTTCAATTGAGAAAAAGTCCATTCCAGCAGATTTTTTTCAGGATTTCCTTGAGTGGGGGTTTCTATAAGCTTTATTTTTAATTTTTTTCAGAGAGAATTTCCTGGTTTTTTTCTTGGTATGAATTCTTAAAATACGACTAGAAAAAAATAAATCAATAGTAAAAATAGATTGTGTTTATTTTTTTAGGCTATATTTTTTTATTTATTATAATTTTTTTCTTATCGTTTTTTTGTATTACACAGATTCTGATTACCTCAAAAATGAAATCATATCAAGAAGATTTGAGAAATTCTGAGTGAATTTCGAAAATTGAATGTTTTCCTATGAACTATTCGAGCAGGTTTTCTATTTTCAGGCTTATCCGAAATTTGTAGTTCGTTCCAGATTGTTCTAGTACAAATCCCAAGATTCCAATTTTAAATTCCAGGTTGAGAGTACGATTTGACTTTCAGTATGGGTCATTAAAGCTAGAATAATTTTCTAACCTTTAAAAATTCTCTCATGGCTTTAGACTTGAAGAAAAATAACCAATTCTAAGGTTTTACAAAATTATAAGCTTTTTTTTTCCTTGTTTCCTGCTCTTCTTGTTATCTCGTATTTCAACACCACTAAAACCTCGGAAAAACAGCCGTTTTTTCAAGGATCTCGAATTTCGCGAGCCGCGAAACACGCAATATTTGAGCAGATTCGAGGTTTTGTTATGTTTATTTGTTCGGGGGATTATTTGGGCCGCTCACAGCCTCCTCCACCCCTTTCCTAGAGTCCATTTTGGTCATTTTGGATTTTAAAAAATCGAGTTACGGACTTACTTTTCAAACAGGAAGTTTCAGAATTTATTCAAAGAAAGGGTCATTTTTTGTATTCTAGGGCTGAAATTGACCTTCCAACAAGGCTCAAAAACAAAGATTTTTCTAAAGACCCTCTCGCCAATTTCCTTTCTTCCACACTTTACTTCCTTGAAAATGCTTAAAATTCCTATTTCACGTTAGAAAAATCTTTTTTAAAGTCTCTGTTAAGCTTCAGATAAATAAAGTTTTGTCATGAAATTCCTAACTTCCACCCACAGGAAATATCGCCAAAAAATTTTTCTGCGATATCGCCAAAATTTTTTCGCGATATCGCCAAATTTTTTCCTGCGATATCGCCGATGTTTCGCAGCCATATCGTTCCTTGATGAATCTTGATTCAATAAAAAAAAACATGTATCCCTTTACTTTTTTTACTTTCACGATGAAGGAATCAATATTGACAAAAAAAATTTTTGAAAAGAAATTTTTTTCAGAGTGCGGTATAGAGCAAGACTTTTGCGATGTCGCAGTGAGACACTTGCTGCGACATAGATCATAGTTTCACCGATCTTCCCTAGTTTCTTGAGTTTGAAAATTCGCATGGGTAGAAAGAATAGGTAGATGAAGGAGGACAATTGAACCTGGATAATTCGGGGGTTCAGAAATTTCGCTTGGACGATATAATAGCAAGAATCTCGGGAACGCGGCTTTTCTCTTTCCTCTGTTCCATCCTATTTTTCAAATTCTCAGACTACTTTTGTAGATACTTTTTGCAAGATTGAGGTTTTCAAAAAACTTTGAAAGTCTCAAGAAATTGTTATTGGTCGGAAAACAGCTGTTTTTGTGATTAATGAACTGGTTTGACTGTAAAAAAAACATTGCAAACGCGGATGAACTTGTATAGGAAGGCCTGGAGTTTATTTTTGAGAGAATTCAATTTTTTTCAATGAACTTATTGTTTTAAAAACGATGTTTGCTTCTACGAAACTTTCGAAAAAAATAACTGAATTTTTTTGAAAGAAAAAATGAGAAATCGTTGGGTTTAGTTTTTCTCTGTTGAAACCTGACTACCTGGAAAAATTTCAGAGAAGATGTTCTTGTTTTTTTCTGTAGAGCGTTTCGATGAAATAAAACTTGGCCTTAAAAAAATAAAAACGATTTTTTTCAATGAGTATTTTTCCGTTTTGATGTCGAAGATAAATGAGCAAATATTCATTCTTTCTCCTTTTTCTTCAAAAATAATTTTTTATTTAAATATTATAAAAAAATCTCGACAGTATGTGAATTTTTCGTCAGCGGGAAATACACAGGAAACGTCTTATTTGACGACTTTTTGTGGACGTATCTCTGGAAACGCCGTGCTTTTCAAAGCCATCAAGGAAAAATTTTTTTCAAAAAAATTTTATTTTTTTCAAATTCTTCTTTTCTGATAACAGAGTACTTCCTCATAGATTCGTGTAAAAAGAAGAAAATAAATTTTTTTAGATATTTTTTTAAAACGTGAAATTTTTGAGCCAAATCGTTATTATGAGCACCACTTTCGGTTCCCCCAACTTATTAGAAATTCCTGAAAGAAAATCGAGCTTTTTGAAAAAAATTTCATTCCTCTCCTTTTGATCATTGTATAGCCGATTCACGGACTTGGGACGCTGCGGGGGCGTGGCCTGTCTGCGCTCTCCACTAATCAGGCACTGTCTCTTTTTATATCGTGTCAGGACCCTTTTTTTGATGGCTCAAGCCTCTAGAATCAGCTATATATAAGTTTCATTTCCGACTCCTTAGGTCTAGACAGTTTTTTTATTTTCAAAAAAAAGGACAAAGAAGTACATAACTTTTTTCTGGGCACATGTTTGACACATGTCTCTCGGAACTGCGCATGATGAATCGCAACTGCTTCTTCTTGTATGGTGTCAACGACGCAATCTTTTTCCCATGTCTACTATTCCTTTTTTTTGTCCCCTCTGGTTCAATGCTATCGCAGTTTCCGACGCGAAAATCTATTACTTTCATTGAGAAGAGAACCAGGTTTATAACCAGTTTAGTTTGGTTTTTTTTTCCTTCTTCCTGCTGAATGGTTTGGCCTGATTTTCTCAAGGTAGCCACGGCTATCTTCTCCTTGTTCACTGCTTTTTTGAGTTCTTGGGAAAAATTTTTTGGGCGAGATTTTGAGGGATCCTTCTAGGGGTTTAGAAGAGGAGAATGAGAGTGAAAAGTCAGTTTATGAATTTTCTCAAGCCTTTTTGAAGACGTACAAGGTATTCGAGGGATACTTGTTTCTCTAGTCTGTTCAGATTTTAAATGTCAAGTGCAATGACGTCATTCAAAAACACTCTGTGGATGGCTCGCTCTCTGATTGGTTTATCGCACCATTATGGGCGGGACTTGAGCGACGACTTGATATTTAAAATCTGAACAGACTATAGGGATCAATTTTCAGATAATTTCCTTTTTAAGTGCCCACTCCATGGTCCCATTAAGTCACTTGTAATTTTTTAAGCCTTTTTGAGGAGTTAAAAATAACATTTTTTCATGAATTCTTAAAAGAAAAGAATTTTTTAAACTTGTCCTGGGATATTTTCGGAGTCCTTGAAAGGCAGGTAGTCATCAGATTTTTAACCTCTGGAAGGATTTTTCTAATTTTTTAGATTTTTAGATTTCCCTAGATTTGAAAGGTTAGCCATCAAAATAAAGGTTTTCAATTCAATTCCCAAGGAAATAATCAACAAGACATTCCTCCCATTAATCAAATGTTCCTTCCTCCGGTAGAAGCTCATGTTAAAGTCATTGGATTCTCATCAAATCCATCTTGTAATGGACACCTTATTAGCCATTCGGGAAGGAAACGCGGCAACATTTTTCAATTTTTCACAGCCCAAAGATGTTCCGTTTTGTTATAGGAATGTTCTACAAGAAAAACGGAAGATTTTCCAGGAAATTTAAAAATGATGAAAAAGTTTTTTCCTGTTTTTGGTGAGACAGTAATGAAATTATGAAAAAATTTTAGATTTCGAGAACATTTTGCCAGAATGACTGAGGAATTTCTGAGGGATCGTATAGGTTTGTTGTTTTAGGAACTCCTATAGGGGGCAAAAAAAGTTTTCATTTCAACCAAGTGCGCTCCATTGCTAAAGCTCTGATTTTTTTATTTCAAAAGTTGAAATAAACACATTTTTTTCAAGTTTTTCCTAATAATATTTATTCTTTATATCGTTTCAGAGTTTTTTTCAACCACAAAATTTTGGAAAAAGTAATTTTTTGATGAACATTATTCCTTTCCTCCATTTCTGAATGGAAAATCGCTTCAAAAACTCTCAAAAAACTTGAATTTTTTCAATTTTTGTTTGCCCTTGCGTCGTTATTTTCCATGGCTGATGGGGCTTCCGTTTTTTTCGTTGCATTCTTTTTCTTCTTTTCTGCTTGCTCACAAGTGTTCGCTTTTCCCACTGGAATCAGAAATGGAACGCCTTTTTGGGCAACTCTTTTCTGGGATTTTTTACTTTTTCGTTGGTTTTTTCTTCATTTTTTGTGTTTTTTGGTTGATAATTTTGAGTTTTTACGTATTTTTAGGACCTAGTTTTTTTTGGTTGTAAAATAAAATCATAAATATGATTGAGTTAATGATAATTGCATCGCGTTATTAAGATTAACAGACCTGAAAAACATCGAAAAAAAATTTTCGTTTCGAGATTCATAAAATTTCTCTCACCATGTCCCTTTAAACTTTTTCAGCGCTCATTTTATGAAAAAAAAATTTGCAGCCTTAGTTTTTTTATTTTTTTATAAGTTTTTTTAGGAGGTTATTTTTTTATTGAAATAAGGCTCTTTATGGATTGATGGAACTTGAAAGTATTCAGACAAAATAAAAAAAGTGGAAAATCTGCCCTTTTAGCTTGAAAATATTGGAAATCTGATTATCTAGCGAGGAGAAAAATTGAATTCCATGGGGCTTTGAGATTAACTTTGCATGTTCGGCTGTTCTTTTTTTCCGAGAATATTCTGTTTTTTGTTGGTGTCCGGAGTTTTGATTGATTTTCAAGATTTCGCTCAGAAATTAAGACAGAAAGAAGGGAAAATTAGCCCGTTTTTGAACAAAATATATTGAAAAAGTGCTGACTTCATGATTAATTTTTGAAAAGGAGTAAGTAAAAGTCCTAAAAAAGTGTTTTCCTCCTTTTTTCTTCCCAAATTGACTTGATTAGAGCTCCTCACTTACTTTGCAACATTCCTGTCGGATTAGATTTACGTGTAGTGTAGCTTTTTCTTTCCTTTTTTGAGCTTTTTTTCGGAAAAATTGTTGATAAATGCTCAAACAAGCGCGCTCTATAGATAAAAACGTGAAAAAAGGAATTCCAATTTTAAGAAAGTGATGGTTTTTGATGTTTTATAAGCGGAGAGAAGATGTAATTGACTTGATTATTATCATGAAAAATTCAAAAATAATCTGCCATTTGAGAGATTGTCAGCTTGATCATTTAATGAATTAATTAATTGACCAATTAGCGATGACTCATTTCTTTTTTCATTTTTTTGTCTCCTTATTACTTCCTGCTTCAAGAGGAAACTCAATTTTCCAACTTTTGATTTTGAAGTTTTTCTATGAACAAAAATATTAGGCAACTTTGTGCTCGAAAAAATTGAATAAAGCGGTAAATTGGCAATTGAGCACACTTTCTCCGTAAAGAAAAAAGCTTCTTTTTTCCTAACTGGGTACCGGAGTACTCCTAACTTTCTCTAATAAAAGGAAATCCCGTAAAAACTGCCAGATGACTCATTTGAATGGGGAAAAGCCCAAAGTTTCAGCCTTCAAAAACTCGTTTCTCTTCAATTTTCCTCCCAAAAAACTTCCAATAAACATTCCAATGACGCGAAAAGGTCAGTTAAAGATTAAGAGTGTGTGGATCGCTCACTTTCTTTTTTCCTTAATGCGGAGGAGTCGATCAAGGAGGGGACAAATAAACGCCGAGGCGTATGTCAAATAAAAATCTGTTTTCTTTCTAGTATGATATAATCTCCGTGTTTTTTGAGTTTTTTGAATGGTAGTCACGAGAAATTGGTCAGAGTACTAGTAAAAATGAATAGCCGAAAAAAAAAATAAGCATTCGCGCTCCAACGATGATGAGACTGAAACACTTAAGTTTCGTTTTTTTGAATTTTTTTTTTTCAGTTGTTATATTCAATTTTTTCAACGTTTCTAGAAAAAAAAACGAGAAACTGCTAGAAAAATGTTTAAAAAATAGTCGCAAAAAAGTTAGCGATTGCGCTCCATCGATAATAAGACAGTAGAACTCAAGTTTCATTTTTTGAAATTTTCTGATGTAATCTTCACGTTTTTGGATGAAGAGACACGTAAAATTGACTAGAAAATGAGATGAAAACTAGCTTCCAAAAATAGCAATTGCGCTCCATTGATAATGCTTTTCTTTCGTCAACTGTAACTTGAAAATTTTGGTTTTTTGTTTTGATTCTAATAAAACCTGCACTCCTTAATTTCAAATCTCGATAAAATGCTCCAAAAATCATGGGAAAAAACCGCTAATAACGGCCATTGATAATTTTTTGAGATTTTTTCGTTTCTCTTGTAAAATTAGCCTTGTGGCGCTCTTTTCATGGCTATTTTTTCCCATCGCCTTTTCGAAACTTTGAAAAAAATTGGTTCCGAGAAAAGTTCAGGGAAACAAAATTTTGAGACCACCTATAATTGAATCAAATTAGCCGCGGTTGGGAAGAACTGGTACGATTTTCTGCGGACTGGTTCGGGAATTGGTTTTTTTTGGACTAGAGAAAAAAAATTGTCTGTGTCTCGATGCAATTTTTCATTCGGAACGAAAAGCTCAGGTGATTATTTGGCGAGTTTTCAATTTTTTGTGAATTTTGAGACAATTTGCGGGTTTTCTACTATTTATACGTCTTTATTTGAACCTTGTTTTTGATTTTTTTCAGAGTTTAAAGAAGATTTAGTACAAATTTTGAGGCGAAATGTTCATTTTTTTCGTCTTTTTTTATCTCGATTTTCAGTTAATTTTTCAGGCCTTGATAGCCTTTTTTTCTATTATCCTCGATGAAGGGCCCAATTTTGCATTTTTTTTTTTAAAGCTATTTCTTCCGAGAAAATGCGCTCTATTGATAATTAAACCCCATGTTGATTTCTAAATCATTAGGAGAGAAAAATCGTCGACTTATTATTATTTAGGTTCAAAATTTGTTAATTTTTAAGTAAGTTTCAAAAAATTTTTTGATGAAAATGAGCGCAATTCATCAAATTATAAGACAATCTGCACGGGAAAAAAATGTGATTTTTTTGAATTTTTCAAGCTAAAATTTTTTTATTCGACACCATATACCCAAGAATGATCACCCAAAAATTCATCAGATATTTCCGACTTTATCACTTTTCTGTCCTCAGTTTCCCACCGTCTTTAGTTTTCCTTCTTCCCGTTTTTTTTGGGACATTTCAATTTGGTCCTAATTGAATCGGACATGGTTCTCGAAAGACGAACTTTTCACATCGTTTCCCAAGTCATACCCATCTGGCGCCATTATGAAGGTCAAAACATCTTTTCTTCTCCCGTTTTTCCCGCCGTTTTCATTTTGATTAATGATTGGGATTATCAGTGGTGGCGGCGGTTGTTTCCATTCATCTTTTGGATTTATGGGAGACGAAATTTAGGTTTTCGCATCGGAAAAAAAGGGATTTACAAGTTAGAGAGGTTTAGGCTAGAACTTGTGAGAAGAGAAAAATCAGTTGGTTATCAGAAAAAATTTTTTGCAATTTTGAATTATAAATTTCACTAGGTTCTTTTCGGCTAATTTTTATAAGTAGTCCCTTAAAGGAAAAAAATGCAAGGAACTGTTTTTAGAAGCTGAAAAGAACGCTACATATTCCGAAATCAAATTTATAAATATAAGTGGCCACTCAAGCGCTCTAGAAGCTCCTATAAACGTAAAAAAGGTACTCGGATCCAGGTAATCCTTAAAAAAAAAGAAAAATTCGAAGTGTTCCCCTTTAAAAGCCACTTGAATGGCCTCTTGAGAGAAAATTTTATAAAGTTGCGCTTTTGAGATTTAACCTATGAAGGTGTGCAGAGTTTTCGAGCCCTTTCTATATTTTTCGAGTAATTTTATGTCTAGCTTTTTAGGGATCTTTTAAGTAGCCACTAAAGTGGAAATTTCGTCCGATTTGCTCTTTTGAGCTTTCTCCAAAAACGGTTAACCCAGGCGCTCTCAAAAGGTGATCTCAAAACGGGGCATTTTTTTCTATTCGCAACAATGGTCCAACGGTTTGCTGAGGCCGCGGGTCAACCACAAACCGGAAATTCAGCCCCCCGCCATTCATTTTTCTCACACTCTGCCGTCTTTTTGTTTCCTATTTGGACAGTGTGTCAATCATATTGGGCTCCTTTGGTTTTTTGCCGCCCATTTTTTCTCGCTTTTGGAGGCTAAGAAGTTAGCAAATGGCCATCTAGGCTGTAGATTCTGCAAAAAAGGGAAGAAAAAAAAATTTGATAATGAACTGGGTGAAAAAAAGAGATAACTGAATCGAAAATTAATTTTTTCTTAAAGTAAAGCTTTACGTGAGAAACTTAATATCACAATTTTTCAAAAGTTACAAGTCATAATGTTCCCAGAAACTTCTCAACTATTAAAAAAATATTCGTTTAGATTAAAAACTAAATCAAAAGAAGCCGTCTCCCTAACAGACTCAAAAATTTTTTTAAGGTTTTTTTAAAAATTTGAAATGAGTCTCGAAGCGTGGAAATTTTTAAAAAAAGTTGTCCACGTTTTTTTTTCTGAAAATAATGAAAGTTATTTTCATGATGCAAGTTGAAAAATTGTTTTAGCAAAAATCAGGTTTGTCCGAAAATTTATCTTTTTCTCGAAATCTTGAGGATTTGATTGATAATTCTCGAAAAAATCAACTTTTTTCATCCCCGGTTCAATCAGCTAGGCAGCTGAAAATAAAATTTTTAAAATTTTCTTTCTTAAGAAATTTCTTTAATCGCTTCATAGGGATTGTAAGTTGGAGGATCAGCTGGAAAAAATTTTCGAAAATAAAAACAAACCAGAAAACTTCTTTTCAACTGCAATAAATAAACATTCCGTAGAGTTAAATTTAGTCTCTCTGCCCTAATAATAGCCCACTAACAACCGTTTTTCACGAACCGTTTCTTGGTCCGAATGACTTTTCAACAAAAGGTCAGCTGGAAACGACCGTTTGGCGAGGAATTTTCTTCTCTCTTTTTTTCTCTTTTTGCGCTGCTCGCCGAGCCCAAAAGTGTTTATTTGACCTTCTAAAACCGTTCGCCCAGTCCTCCTCGCGCTTTTCTGACGTCCGTTTCTTCTTCTTCTTCTTCGTTTTTTCTTCTCCTTCCCAATGGGAGGAGTTGGTTTTTGAAGGGAGAGGCGGAGTGTGGAGAGAAGTCGCCAATCTGTCTCATTTCTCATCGTTTTGCGGCTTTCATTCCGTTCCTTTCCGAGTGTTTCTTCTGTCCTCCTTGGGTCTAGGTTAAGCTTAATCACTTTCAACTATTCATTAGCCTGGTTAAATTTTGAGTATTGTAGGGTGAAGCAAAGTTTTCTGCTTGGAAGTGATATTTTTGAAAAGGTGATGTTTTCTTATTTTATCAAGTTTAGGTTTCTTAGGTTAGTTCTAGGTGAAGCTCGACCCCTTGTAACTATAAATTAAGCTTAACATTTAGGATTAAGTTGATTTTTCTTTCAAGATCATATCAATCAAGTCGAAAAAGGTTTTCATTCTTTAAGGTTTTCACAAAAAATTGACCTTTAAAATCAAGCTGTAGGTTTCGAGAAATGGTTAAGTTAACTCTAGGTTAAGCTTGATTAAATTCCTTTTTTTCAAAAATAGAGACCTTATTTGTAAAATTATTTAAGTTCTGGCTGCTAAGTCAAAGCTTCTCATAGACTCAAAACCCAAAACTAGAACTTATCCCTAAATAGGGCGCAGGCTAAGCCTGCGCCTAACTAATAGCTAGTGAAAAGTTGTAACCCTCCAAAAAAAGTTTTTAATTTTTTTCATTCTTCTGATCATCCTTGAATTTTTATCCTTTTTTCCCAGGCCAATTTGGAAAATATGTCTGCTTTTATCATAAAAAAGTGGTTTTCTTCTTCAAAATAAACATACAAATTTTCATCCTCAATGAACGATTTTTTCTAGAAAAACGACTTTTGACGTCAAATGAGATTAATGAAAATTAACAGCCGGTTGTCATGGTTTTCCGACTTTTTTCTTTTCATTCCAGTCTCATTCATTGCTCACGAGTCATTTTTATAATTGATAGCTTTTTTGAAACTTATCAACGCAGCTTTGTGAAGGACTAACGAAATTTAGAAATAATCGAGCTAGACAGTTTCAGGATTGATTTTTTTCAACTTTTTTTATAGTCGTCTCAAAGTTTTTCCGGAACAAAGAAACACTATATCAGTAAGATAAGAATGATTTTTGTTTTTTTCTGAATTTTTGAATGAAATAACTACTTTTTTTCGGGATCTTTGATCAGACTTGAAGAGACTTGAGCCAATTTGTTTTTTCTTCACTCATCGATCAAAATTATTTCAAGTTATTTCTGTTCAATCTTTCCGCATAAACGTTGATTAAAAATGGAATTTTTTTAAATAATGTAGCTCAAAAAATTCAAAAATTTTCCTTTTTTCTGCGAGTTTTCCTGAAATCGTATACCCTAACCGTAAAATCGACTAGAAGTGATTTTGGTCAATTTTTAGGAAAATATCCAATCATCAAAGTGAAAAATGAGTTTCAGTGTTGAGAGGATAACACGTCTATTTTCATCCCACATAAAAACTGCAGGAATCATTCCGAAAAAGGTGTCCCCCTCCAGATACGAGGTTCCGACAAGAGCCGAGCCGGATCATCGCCTCGGCTTAGTCGCCCCTCTTCCTTCCCTTTGTCCCTGACCGACTATCACCTTTTTTTCCTCACATCTTTTCAAGGGGAAAAACTTTGAAAAATCATTCTTTTCCAATACCTTTTTCATAAATTCTACTTTTTGAACTTTTAGAAGCGCTATTCTAAATTAGGAAGTTGGTAGGTTCTTTCTCGATTTTTGGTCGTTTGAAACTTTTAAAAAAGTTGTTTCTAATTAATTTTGAAAGAAGGAATCTCGGATTAAACTTTGAATTTATCATTTTTCTCATGGAAAAAAGTTGAGAAATGGAAAGAAGTTATAGAGTTCTTTTTTTCAAGTCTTATTTCATTTAAAGTTTTTTTCTCGTCAATGCTAAATTAGAAGTTTTTTTCTTCTTCCATCTTGTTTTTCCTTGTTTTTTTACTACTTTTTCCACGCCATTAGTTTTTCGATTTTAATTCCTAACCTTGTTTTTTCAGAACGCCGTTTAAAAATTGAGAAATCTTCAAATTCTGTTTCAGAAAACTTCATTTTCCCGCAGTTTTCTATTCAAATTCGGAACGTAACAGTATTTTATGTCCAGAAGTATTAATTTCTTTTTTTGTTTTTTTGACTTTCCTCAAATTCCTTGAAATTATCTAGGAAAATCGCGTTCCTGACTCTTCTTAGTTTTCAATGATAAATGTTCATTTTTTATTTCTATTTTTTCAGCGATGTCCGGATCAAGATTACTGCGAGTTGTTCTCATTTCTGCCGCCGTTCTTCCGCTGACGATTTCGGCTCTGAAATGCTTCGATTGTTATGGAACCGGGCCAGATCACAAAGAATGCACCGAACAGCGTTCTTGCCATGGAATCGCCTGCATGATGTGTTCGTTTTTCAAAGATTTGACGAGCTTATAAGGGCATTTTTGATGCAACTTTGCTGAAAGTCTGGTTCCAGATTAGGGGAAATTTTCCTCGCGATAGATTCGATTTCTCCCTAATGATAAAGCTTCAAAAACCTCGATTTACCCAGTTTTTAGGTAGTATTGAAGGCTCACAAGTCGCAAAAACAAGTTTTTCTTGTTTTGAAAATTTTGAACTTGTTCTTATTTGCGTTACTGTTGAGCCAACGAACAGCGGAAAAAAGTTATATAAGTAAGATTTTTTTCCATTTTTTTTCAGAATGTTCAATTTAGTACATAAGAAAAAAAAACGGCTTTTTATTGAACTCGGTAGGAAAGAAAATTGGCTCCATGACAAAGAAAAAAATGGAGAGCTCGAACTGTTGTTACAGACACGCCCCAATTTTTTTCGAGCATTTCTAGTGAACACTTGGCAGCTTCAGCCTTTCTGAAGTGATTTTTAGCGAGCCAAGAGCTTTGGAATCGATGTTTTTAGATTTTTTTTTGGTTTCTAAATGAGATTCCACTATTCAAATTTGTTAGCGAACTTGGCTTGAAATTCTAAACTTTAGATTCTTTTTTTCAGTTGACGCTGGAGACAACAAGACGGCGTCGGCGTTTTGTCTCCTTGCAATGAAAGGTGATTTTCCCTCTCCATTTTTGGATAGGTTTTATTAGTTCATCTACTAGTTCTTGATGTTTTTTCTGCATAATATTGTGTCGATCAATTGCTTACCAAAAAGTTCGGGATAAAACAACGCAGGGCTTGAAAAAGGTCTTGCGCGGAAAAAGTGTGCGATAGAGCGCACAAGCCGAAATTTCGTATAGATTTACGACGATTTTGCATTCCACAACACAAAAAAACATAACAATTCAATATCATTGTAGGAACAAAGATGGAAAATCAAAAAGACGGCTGTTGGCTGGAGCCCGACGGCAAGGGCAAGCACTGCATGTGCTTCAGCGATTTCTGCAATAAGCTTGGCGCCAAATCCGATGGAGCGCAGATTGGTCGGTTTTTTGGGCCTTGGACTGTTTCCAGCGGGGAATAGGAAGATTGGGTTACTTTTAGAATCAGTAGATATTGAATGAATTTTTCGAATTATAATCATTTTTGTTTCTCCTTGAGAAGTAGCTTTTGAAAAAATTCGTAGCAACATTTTCACAAGAAAAAGGATATTTTAACGATTTTATGACCTTTTTTTAGCACCTTTTCCACAAAGAAATTTACAAGAGTTCAAAAAAAATTTCTGTGAAGACCTTGTAGATTTAGATTTTTTTGACCTTTCTTTTGCCCAAAACTTTCTCAGAACCTTTTCTAACGAAATTGGAAAATATCCATTGTTTCTCGCGGGCATCGCACTTTTTGTGTCTTTCAAAAAATGTGTTTTCGATTCTTTTCTGTCCTTTTTGGGGTTGGACAGTCCTGGAGCGTCTCCAAGTTGGGCCTGAAGTGAAAAGGAAAGTATAAAATGAGACCAAAAAATGAGAATATATTTTTCCCCAACGTTTTATTTTTATATGATTCTTAAAATGAGAAGTCGGGGTTTTTCATTTTCAATTCATCTGATTTTCTCTGATATATTTTGAAAGTTATGAGTAGAAAAAGGTTCTCAGAAGCCTTAAAAAAGAAAAATTATCCGTTTCGCGCGCAAATTTGCACTTTCCACCTGTCTTTTCAAAGATACCGTGGTGCAGTACTTAAAATCTCTCTTTTTTTCATTTTTTCGGCCCAATTCGAGTCCAGCGACCGATTGCGTCAGAAACAGTTCTGTTTTCTCTTTCTCGGGAAATGCTCCGCTGAGCCGAGAGCCGATCGGGCGCCGTTTTGACTCCCAAGAAGAGTTCTCTTTCCGTTCTCACAAACAATTTGGCGGCTTTCTGAGAGGAAAAAAACGAAAATAAATAGATAGTTCTTTTTGGGATGTGACAGGTGATGGGTTTTTCGCTAGGTCAATATCGTTTTTTTCAAGTGATTTGTGTTTTTGATGCAGGTGAAAACTACTTAAAATTTGGATTTAACTAACATTTTTCTGGATATTTATAAATATCTGGTTTTTTTGCAGTGTTTCACTCTTTTAAGACAGTTTTTTGAGTCATTTTGTCTTAAAATATAAATGAATCAACAATTTTTTTCAAATAATTATGTTGGAGAAGCTTTTTGATATGAATTTTTGGATAATCAGAACCAAATCTATACCTTCACTAAATTTTTATCGAGAGATTATAATTAAGCCCAAATTTGAGTTGAAAAAAAGAATAGCCATGAATTTTTCAGAAAAAGCTTAAATTCTATGAAAAAAAGCTTCAATCAATTGAGGATCATGAATAATAAAGTGAAACTATGAAAAAAATACGTTTGGAATTTTTTTTTTTTAGAAGCTTAGTTTTCCTTTGAAAATCGTGTATGGTGCCTCCCAATTAAATTTCTCTCTTTTTACTCAAATTTACATCCAATTTCATAGACCTTGAGAAATTTTTAGAGTTTTTGGTCTCAATTTTCGAGCTAGAAGTAGATTGGTTATCAAGGTTACAGACTTTCAAAAATCAAATGATTTTTTTGACTTCTTGTCTTCCCTCGAACTTTAAACGTCTTGGAAATATTTAGAGTTCAATATGATCCTTTTTGCAGCCGACCCAATGGCCCCACTCCTTCCGGACGCCGAGTTCCTGAAGCAGAATCCGCTGGTCGACTATGACACTCCGAAGTTGGACGGCGACGACGACGAGAACGACGGCGCCGCGCCGGCCCCGGCCAATATTCTTTTCCCGAGTGCGGCCAGGCAAGACGTCGGCACGGCTGGAGGCAACGAGGATGACGGTGACTTTTTTATTTCAAGTTTAATGTAAGGAAAGAGTTCTATGGAACTTGAGCTGTAAGGCAACGAGGAAGTGGTGACCTTTTTTTGTAGGATTTGTTAATACTTTTTTCTTTTGTCTGAAACTCGATCTAGTCTAATAGTGTTGAATAAAAATGCGGACGCAAATTTTTTAGCCGTTTCCTTTTACTGTAGCCAGGTTACTGTAGGTAGATTTTTTTATCTGTGTATCAATCGATAGGTAATGCAATTTCAGGGGTTTTCACAATACGGGATGAATTGGGTTATTGTCATGATTCAAACTCGAATAAAAGTCAGTGAAAAAAAATAATAAAAGGATTATAATGAACTTTATTAATCAATGAAGCGATTTCCAAGAGTTTTCTGAATGTGAACCTTTTCCAGACATGGTGCCGGTGAACTTCGAAGACTACAAGGACACCGATGGCGAGAAGGAATCGACGAACAAACATCCGCAAAATAAAGACGTCGACCAGAGGCCCAACTTGTCCGAGAACAAGGTTGAAGACGGCGATTCCAAGGTAAAAAATTTTGCAAAGTTTTTTTTTCTTCTCTTATCCAAAAAAGTAGTAATAACCATCTCACATCGTCTTTTTGCGGCTTCGCTACGATACCTGTGAATTTAATATATAAGTTTCTTTAAAAAAAAATGAGAAGACTAATTATTCAATTAACGATTGAATTTCAGCAGCAATCAACAGAAGTCTCGGGCTCGCCCAGACAACCCTACTACGTCCTTCTTTTCTTCCCGATGGCCGCCTCTTGGGTCCGATTCTTCTTCAGCTTTTGACCTTGTTAATTTGTTATTTCTCTCATCTTTCCTATACATAACTATAAATACGTTCTGTGATATATCCCCATATTGAGAAACTCCCATTTTTCGCCCCCCGTTTTTTGATCTCTTTCACTAATTAGCTCTTTTCTACGTTGTTTGTTAGGAACTATGAATATGAATCTGTGACTGGAATAAGGGTCCTATCCCTATAACTTTTTTTCAAAAATTTGTCGGGTTTTGTTATAGTCCATTCACCGATGGCTTGCGTCTTTAAAGGAGCATAGGGAATGCCCAAAAATGGTCCTGAACTTTTTTTGGCTTAGATGAAGATTGATGACTTGATTGTTCATTCAGGGTCTATTTTTCGAAAAAAAAAATCGGTGAATGAACTATAATTTCTGCTGCCGCATCTTTCCCATTTTTTCACAAAATGTTCCGATTCGTTTGACGTCTTTCTAGGAGACATCATAATCATTTAGATTTTTATTTACTCGCCCTCGATTTGCCTACTAATTCGAAAGAGCTTACTAATTTTATTTCGCATAATTGTGCACTTTTTTGAGACTTCACGCTAACCGTTGATCATTACAATAAATATTTAAAAAAATTTTTAAAAAAATTACTGATCAAAGTTGTGCAAAATTAAAAATTCGGCACTTTCAGGTGAAGCTCAATCAGTCGAAGGCTTGATTGATTCGGAAGCTGAGATCAAGACGAACCGAATGATATCATTAAAAAATCTGTAGCTGCTCTGAGAGCCGAGATATAAGCCGTCAAAGATTTTATAAAAAATAAATTTGCGCGTCAGATAAAATGCCTTGGCTGAGATTGCGCGCCGGGTCAGGGGCCTGTCTGAGGCTCTCATCAGTGTGGTTTTCTCGCAAAAAAGGAAAAGCTCAAAATTTTTCTTGACTTTTTGAAGTTTTTTCTAGTGCAATCGATAGAGCAGCTTCTATATAGTAATGTTATCATATCACTTTCGAAGAAAAAGCTCAAAATTTTGATCATATAATAGACCAAAAAAACGCACCTTTTTGATTTTGAAGCTTCATAGTTTTGTTCATTTCAAAGTTACAGAGAAACTGATTATATCAATCAGTTCGTCTTATCATC
Source organism: Caenorhabditis auriculariae (assembly GCA_904845305.1). Taxonomy (NCBI): domain Eukaryota; kingdom Metazoa; phylum Nematoda; class Chromadorea; order Rhabditida; family Rhabditidae; genus Caenorhabditis; species Caenorhabditis auriculariae. Next base: position 231,758 of record CAJGYM010000100.1, read on the forward strand.
AGCTTTCTAATGATATGAGACTCCAAGAGTTTTCATCACTTTGAATGATGTCACACACCTTTCCAGCTTACATCTCAGCTTTTCCTTCAAGCAGCTTGAATGATAACCGATCGATAGTGCATTCAAAGACGGACAAACTCTTGTATTTCGTTAACGGATAACTTATCAGAATGCCAAGCTTTTGAGCTGAGGTGAGTCTGAAGCTTTTGGATGCAGCTTAATCAGTTGATAACTTATATCACCGGAAATCTGATAATGAGACGTATCGATTAATTGAATCACACTGAATCCTAAGTTCCTAGGTGTCAAGCTACGATCAATAATAAACTTTGAAAAATCATATCTTTTTTTCTAGAAGACCAGGGACTTTTTGAACTGGTTTTTCGAACTTCTGACGTCATTTCCTATCGATTGATGTGATAATCTGGAAAACTTTGATTTTCCGGAAAATCGAAAAAAGTACAGTCTAACCCCTTCAGATTTTTTCGAGCTTCTGAGGTCATGGAAGCCGATCCGGACGAAATGTATATCAATCGATAGATCTCGACGGAAAAATAACCTGAGACCAGGTTTGACCTCCGTAGGTCAAATAGGAATATAGTTATAGGCGATCAAACTTAGAGATCAAAAATTTCAAAACTGATCAAATCTGGTATCAATCGATAGGGGAGATTACAAGGATCAAGAAAAACTAGGTCTCCAAGTTCCTAATCTTCTAAGAATCGAGTTATGATGGATAATAATCTTTGAAAAATCATATCTTTTTTTCTAGAAGACTAGGGACTTTTTCAACTGGTTTTTTGAACTTCTGACGTCATTCCCTATCGATTGATATGATTATCTGGAAAACTTTGATTTTCGGAAAAATCGAAAAAAGTACAGTCTACAACCCCTTCAGATTTTTTCGAGCTTCTGAGGTCATGGAAGCCGATTCGGACGAAATGTATATCAATCGATAGATCTCGACGAAAAAATAACCTGAGACCAGGTTTGACCTCCGTAGGTCAAATAGGAATATAGTTATAGGCGATCAAACTTAGAGATCAAAAATTTCAAAACTGATCAAATCTGGTATCAATCGATAGAGGAGATCAAGGAGATCAGGAAAAGTTAGTTCTCTAAGTTCCTAAGTTCCTAGGAGTGAAGTTACGATTTTTCAAAGTCTCAAAAATGTCCAACTCTAAGAGGCTCTGTTTTGACTACCATGTGTTCGTGAACTGTGTCACTTGTATGTTGAACACGAGACATTATTCTGCGTCGATTGATGTCTTTTTGACCGATATTAATCTGAGGCAAGCTTGAAGCTTTTGGATGAAGCTTGATCTTGTGATAACTTTCATCATCCGAGAGCTGACGCTGAGACGCATCGATCGATATAATCAGCTTCTCTATAACTCGTCAAAGAACGGAGTTATGAAGCTTTAAAAGTCGATTTTTTCAGCCCTCGTTTTTACTCAATCTTAAGCTTTTCGTGCAAAAGGATATGATAACAGTAATATATAGAAGCTGCTCTATCGATTGCACTAGAAAAAACTTCAAAAAGTCGAGAAAATCTTTGAGCTTTTCCTTTTTCGCGAGGAAATCACACCGATGAGAGCCTCAGACAGGCACTTGACCCGACGCGCAATCTCAGCCAAGGCATTTTATCCGACGCGCAAATTAATTTTTAAAAAACTTTCGAAGGCTCATATCTCGGTTCCCAGAGCAGCTACAGTTCATCTAATTATATTATTCGATTCGTCTTGACGTCAGCTTCCGAATGAAACAAGCTATCAGAAGATCAAGCTCCATCCAAATGCTTCAGACTTGTCTCAGCGTGAAATTCAATGCACTGATAAGTTATCAGCAATTGGAATAGACAAACTTGATCGGCTTTTTGATGTTGTATCGATTAATGATTATTTCAACTTGTTAAAAAAATTCATCAAATTTTTTTATAAATGGAATAGGCAACACAGAGACTCATAGGGGGAAAAATGCATAAGAAAAAATTTAAAGCTGAGATTTATCAATGATAATTATGATTTCATTCAGAATATTGTGAATATCAATTTATCAGGTACGTTTTTCCAAAATACAGGTGAAATCTCGGGGCCGCGCTGCGAAATCTTCGGTCCTGTGCATCGAAGGAAGGCCGGATTTCGATGGGAACACCTGGAAGTTTACAATTTGTCAAAGTAACCGTGATTGATAGATTACATTGTAAAAGTTGAAAAAGTTGGCAATGATCAGGTAGATCTGCATCCGGGCCAGACTTTCGCCAACACATTGCCGTTTTCCAATCGAAAATGGGATCAATTCTTCGATCTGAGATAATTTTCAATGCAGCCTTTTTTTGAAGGTGAATATACCTTTTTCAACTTCCCGTTCTCGTCGATGAATCGATCCGGGTTGAAGCGATGAGGTTCAGGGAAGGCCTGGAAACGATATCGAATAAATTGATACAGGGTGGCCCAAAAGTATTGTCGCATATAAAAGTTAACGTAAATTTGTGCAGACACAATGGATTTCGTTGAAACTTTTTGAGCCAGACTAACATGCACTATAGATAGATGAAACCAATGAAAAAAGTTTCTATTGTAATTCATATGCGTAAAAAACGATTTTAAACAATGTCGACTAAGCCTGCCGCCGCACGCAGGGGTCATGTTAGAACTTTAATTTTTTTAGGGTCTCAAAATTTTTTTTCTGTAGTGGTCAATTTGGGCATCAAAGGTCCAAACTATAAGTTTCATAATTCATAAAGATGGAGGGCTACGAGCTAACAAATTTTGAGATTTTTCCTTTCTTCCAAAACGTCAGGCTCCAGTGAAAAATGACCTTTTTGACGCTTTTTTATTTTTATGCTTCTAGATTTCGTTTGGATAAACCCACATTGAAAGTTGGTATTAGAAATGATGAGAGACTTTAAAGAAGCCCAAAAATATTCCCAAACAAAATAGGCTTTGGAAGGACTTAGTTGGATTGTAAAATATTAGATCAGACATTAATTTAGCTTTATGAACGCCATAGTGGTCCCTATAGTGGTTAAGCTAAAAAGAACCCCCTGTAGGGGTAAAAATTATGTGGAGTTCATAACAATAATCAACTAGCATTTCTCCTATAGTTGTCACTTTTTAAATCTTTAGTAGCCCCTATAGGGAAGCTAAAGTGTTCTCTAGAGGGACATCTTCAATAGCCCTTAAGGATTGCCCCCTATAGGGACCACTCTAGATTTTCTAAAACTTCATAAATTTTTTTAAAAAGTTTCGTCTTGTTTGAGCTCTTCTGAGCCATTCCAAATGCGGCCTTTCAAAAAAAATGGCCTGAAAAGATCTTAAACATTTATTTTTGTATTCTTCCGTTTCAATGAAAAACAGTTTTTCCTTCTTTCAAGTTCCTGAATTTACTTGAAATCTCAACGCCTCCGCTAAGCTCTGAGCCATTCCATATTCGGTCAAACCCACCTTGGGGTCCTTCATAACGGTGCTAATCTGAGCAACGACCCCGGTCCCTTTCTTCAAGTCGTAGCCATCGATCGTGACGTCACGACTCAAAGTGTGAAGGACATTCAAAGCGATGATGTTTCCCGTCCTATGGGTTTCCTTCAAGCCGAAACTATTTGAAAACCGTTATTTTGGGAAAAGTACGTTGATAAAAGCGTTGACGTAGGGAAGCTGACTTTTGTGCTCCATCGTGACTTGATTCCCGCGGCCGACGATCTGGTCCAGCTCATCTTGCATCTTTTTCTGAGAATGTAATGATTTTCGAGATATCCGAAAAGAGATTTGGAGTCTCGGTTAAGGTTCAGTTGGTTGAACATCAAATTTCGAAATTTTTTTGCGGAATTTCCTATTACTTTCTCTGGAATCTTGTTTTTTTAGCTTGTGGTAAAGAAATCCATATTTTCTTTTGTACCCCCTATTCTTCTTATATTTTTTTAAATTCTAATTTTCAACGAGTCGTACCTAAAATTGATATTCTAGAAGTGTCGTCAAAACTCTCGAAAAAAAAGGAAAAAAACAAAATATAAATCTTTTTTTCTTTGGCTTTTTAAAATAAAAACTTGAAAAACCGAACTTTTGATTTTATTCTGTTCAAAAACTTAGTTGACATTCGAAAAAGTTCTCGAAGAGAATCAGTTTTCGGTTTCAAATTGATTCTAACAAAGACTGATTCCGTTTGAAATATTTCATTATAAAACTTTAATCTTATGAGCTAGAGTTGAAACGTATTTTTTTGAAGATTCGTTCGACCGTGGAAAATTAGGTTTGTAGCGATTTCTATGGAAATTCAGAGTTTTATTGGCCTTTGAAAATAATCCAGTGATTTTATCAAACAGGTCCTTTTTTAAAAAGCCATTTTAATGTTCATCAATGGTCAGGTAACCTTTTCAGGGCTCAATAAGTTCAAAAAAAAAAAAAATGAAATTTCAAGTTCCAACTTTCTTGTCGCATAATGTTATTGGGTGATGGATGATTGAACGTTTCCTGGTTTTATAGGACTATATCAGAATATTCTCGTTTCTGGTTTGAAAAAAAGAATCTCTCACATATACAGTACCGTCAGAAAAAAACACAAAAAAAGCCGAGTGTCGGTCAAAACTTTCTTATAAGGAATTCAATATTTCTGATACTTTCTGGAGTAGTGATGACTGTTATTTTCAACACTCTGATGAAGTTTCAGTTGACAAAAAAAAAACGCATCTTCGAAAACTGTCATGCAGAATGCGAAAGTTGTCACCCAAGTTCGTATCATTTCTGACGATACAGTAAGCCGAAAGTTCTAAAAAGGCCCAAGGGAAAAATCTTGAAATCATGCTCAAAATATCTAGAATGGACTGGCACCCAAAAAACTTCAGAATGTCTCTACATTATTATCTTTTTTCCTGATAAATTCAGTTTCCGAAAATGCCTATCTACCATGGCCTCCGGATGGTTTAAAGCGTAGACGATTCCCCAAGTGAGAGTTGTGGTCGTGGTGTCGAGTCCGGCCAAGAAAAGATCGAAGCAAACGTTGATCAGTTGCAGTTCACTGAAATCCATGGTACAGTTCCATAAAAATCAAATTTTTCGTAGAGAAACTTTTTTTTTCACAAGATATTTAGTCTCTTTTAAATCTACGTCCTACTGTAAAATTTTTGAAAGAACGAAATGAAAAAATATTGAATCAATATTTCGTAAAAATCAACTGCGATACTCTTGAAATCATGGTAAACTTCTGAAAACTCTAACTTTTGTTGGGAAAAAAAAAATTTTTTCACAAAATTTTCTTAATGTTTTACCAGGTGTACGTCCTACTGTAAAATAGGTAAAAGCTTCAAAAATATTGATTCAATTTTTCGAAAAGACATTTGCGATTCAGTTTCAATTCACTGAAAGTCATGGTAAAGTTCGTAAAAGTTCAATTTTTCGGCGGAAAAAATTTTTTTTTCAAGATCTGGTTTCCCAAAATGTACATTCTACTGTAAAAATTGAAAAAAATGCGGATTCAGAATATATATATTTCGGGAAAACCAGCTGTAATCATTTTTGCAGTTCACTGAAAATCATATTGAACTTCTGGAAAATCCAGCTTTTAGCGGCAAAAAAAGACTCCGTTCCAAATTTTTCAGTTTTTTTCAAAAATACGTCCTACTTTAAAGTAATTTTTTTATTAAACTCGCTATTTTTTTGAGTCAATTGATCCCATAAAAAAATATGTCGAAAAAAATTGAAATTTTTAGTTTAAAAACTTTTCCAAAAACCAATCTTTCAAGGACTTTTCTATTGAGGTTAATTACCATTTTATCTAATATTCTTCTTTTTTTTTTCATATAAAAAGCGCCAAATTTTTGATGAAAAGAGCAAGAAAACGCTTTTTTTTTTTACGATTTTTACATGAAAGAAAACTTGCTTTGATAAGATTTCTGTTGTAAAAATCAACGAAAAGCATGAATTTCCATCCTAAACTTCCCCCATTCATTCACCAGAAAGACTCTTCGTCGCCAGCTTCAACCCGTTTTTTCTGCTCCCTTAAGTAAGCGTCCATGTAGTCCCGATTGTCCTCCTGATCCCAATCGATCGTTTCTCGATGTTCTTTGATTTGACGCTTGAAAATGTCGAAGAACTTGTCGCGATAAACCATCATTCTGTACAAAAATCGATATTATTCTGGAAATATGATGATTTGGTATTTTTTTGTGAAAAAAATAATCATTTTTATGAATTTCTCATCGGAAAAAAATTGTTTGGATCGCCTTTTTTTGTGAACATTTTCGAATTATAACCACTTTTTTTGTTGCCTTCTTTGGTCCCATTGACAATTTTTTTAAAGAAAAAAATTAGATTTTTTTCAAAAAAATTGAAAAATCACGAAAAGATCGATTTTTTTCTAAGACGTTAATCTTGATTTACCTGTCTTAATATCTTTATAATCTTGCTTAAAATAAGAAAAAAATATTGTTCCTACTATTTTTTTCAGTCCATATGAACCCGAAAATTTATAAAAAAACCTTTAAAGACAAAAATAAATAAAAAAATAAAAAAATCAAATTTTTTTAATGAGCTCTCATTATTTTTCTATGGCTCTCACTGTTACTGTTCTCGATTCATCGAGAAATAATTAAATAACTTGAAAAAAAGCAACAAAACAGCTTGATTTCTATGTAGAAATGGGAAATTTTTCCAGCAAAAATGAGTCGAAATCTTCAATTCTTCCGGAAAACCATTGATAAATCCTCACCGGTCAATGACGTAATATTTTCCCAAAATATGCCGACAAAACTCGGGCAGGAACATTTGTATGATGGAGGAGACATTGGCGAACAGTTTCGTCTGTTCGTCCATCAATTTTTGGACGTATTTTATTTCATGAGCGCGTTCCTAAAAATCAAAAATCATTGAATTTCCTTTATCTAAAAAAACCTCATCAAAACCGTATCCAAACAAAAATTGATTGATCACACTGCCGACAATGACGATCCAGTAGTCCTTGAAAAAAAAATGGGAATTTGGAAAAATTCTTCAAATTGGACAAGAAAATAGGAAAAGCTTGAAAAAAATAAAACTTTTGAAGTTTTCCAGCTAGCTTCGGAATTATAAAAAAAAACATTTTTTTTACTATTTGTTCAAGCTGAAACAGGGATGTGAGTAAAAAAACCTTAAGAGTGACTTCGACGCCCAAATTCTTGTCGACAGTTTTGAACGTGTCGTTGATCGACAAGAGGATCTGAAACTGCTTTTTTACTTTGAATCACTTCAAAATTCCTTTTTTCTTTGATTTTTGATTTTGTAGTTCTTTCGAAAATTGCCCCGTAGAACTAAGGAATCCATACGTTTTCTTTAAAGTTTTGCATTTTAAAAAATTTGATAAACCAATCAGATCGTGAGCCATCCACAGAGCTTTTCCGAATGACGTCATTGTAAAGTCTTTCGCTTAAAACTACTGTTTTTCTCTGCGCCCTCCTCGTCTCTCGACGACCCTCTCACATGGGAGGTCATTTTAGCGTAGGGTTCAGAATTTTTTCTAAATTCGCTCAAACAATCTTTGATGGACTGGGAATCGATCCCCCATAGTCGCTATCTGCACAAACTTTTTGTTTTGGAAAAAATGATTTTTCAAAGATTTTATCCTTAACCATGTGACACCGTTTGGAAGGAATGTGACCGCGCCACCAACCACTGCATGGCAGCTAGGAGCGTGGTGCAGTGGTTAGCGTGTTAGCCTGCGGAGCCTATTATGAAGGTTCAGATCCTTTTGCCGCTAACTTTTTTGCCATTATTTTTTTAGAGAATTCTGATGAGAATATTAAAATTTCATGAGTAAAACCTTTCCAAATAAGTTCGATAGCTATTTTCTTTCTAAAATCGCTTTTTTTTTTAATGAACGAAATTATAAAAAATTTCTAAAGTTGTGGCAGACTCTACATCATCAGAGACTATTTTTGAAAATCAGCGAAAAAAATGTTTCAGAAAAGCGCTGAACCTTAATCGAAGATCTTCGCATGTCTTGGTTGTAATAAATAACAGTGGCTTTTTCAATATTTCAATAGCCAATTTCTGCCTTGCTTCTGAAGAAACATCTTTACAGAATATGAAAAACTTACCTGTCATCCGAGTTTTATTGAAAAATTTCCAAACCCTATTTCCATCCTAATCCAGATTTTTTTCAAATTTTTCAGGAATCTAAAAAAATCTTTCGAGCAAAACGATTTTTGGGAAAAAAATTCTCTGGTGATGTGAAGTCCGCCACAACTTCAGAAAGTTTCCATAACTATTGTCCATAAAAAAGCGATTTTAGAAAGAAAATAGCTATCGAACTTATTTGGAAAGGTTTTACTCATGAAATTTCAATATTCTCATCAAACTCTTAAAAAAAAATAATGGCAAAAAAAGTTAGCGGCAAAAGGATTTGAACCTTCATAATAGGCTCCGCAGGCTAACACGCTAACCACTGCACCACGCTCCTAGCTGCCATGCAGTGGTTGGTGGCGCGGCCACATTCCTTCCAAACGGCGTCAGATGGTTGAGGATAAAAACTTAGAAAAATCATATCACCAAAACAAAAAGTTTGTGCAGGTAGCGACTATGGGGGATCGATTCCCAGTCTATCAAAGATTGTTTGAACAAATTTAGAAAAAATTCTGAACCCTACGCCAAAATGACCTCCCATGTCAGGTTGACGCGCTATTTTCCTTTTTCTCTGACCTCGCCGGTAAGGAAACAGAGAGACACAGACACGTCTCAAGTCGCGGCGGATAGACTATAATAATTTCCCACCTTTTCCTCCATCAAATTCTTCCCAACACCGAAATCTCTCATTTGCGTCAGAGCGAATCTGCGATGTTCCCTCCAATTATCACCGACGGCGTCGATGATCCCATAGGGACCTCCTGAAGATCGATTCCCCATGATTCTTGAGACTTTGAAAACCTCTGAAAAGCTTGACAAAGTGGTGGGCGACCAGTTTGTCGAGGTAGGAGTCGCCGTCTTGGACGAAAGTCTCATTCAACTTCTTCAGCGTGTTTATCAACACAAATGGCTGGTGACCTGAAGTTTTTCGGATCATTTTCAACTATCTTCTCGGGAAAAATCTGGAATGGTTGGTAATGGCCGCTAGAAGGGAGAGGCTCAAAAAAGGCCTTAGAAAGACCGCAAAAAGGCCGCAGAAAGGCTCAAAAAAGGCCACTGAAAGGGTCCAAAAAGGTTCATTTATCGAGCCTTACATTCTTTCTTGGATTTTAAAGGTTCAAGAAATTGTGGAAAAGGGAGAGGCAGAAAAAATGGTGCATAAGAGCCGATTAAATGGCGCAAAAAGGCACCAAAAATGGAACTTTTCTATGGACCCTTCCGACTTTGCCTATGTTAATCCAAGATAACCAGAAAATCAACGTAACTTAGGCATTCTTAAAGTAAAAAATTGAAAATCCGGCTTTTTCGACCTTACAACTAGAGAAAAAGAGTAAGAAGGAGTGAATTAAAAAAATATTTTTTTGAATAATAATCTTTTTTTCACCTTTTTGAAGCTTCGAATAATGTTGCATTATCGATAGAGCACCCAAATTCTAATTATTTCCGGCGATTTTTTTCAAACACTGGAAAACAATGGTTGATAACTGGATACACTCAAAGCTCTTTATTTCGAAAAAAATCTTTAAAAAAACCCGCGAAAAAAATTCCATGGACCTTAAAATAGAAAAAAATCAAACTTTAGACAGAAATAATTAAAACCGAGAAAAGTTGAATGAAAAAGTGAGGATCCTTTTTTTATTTTTTTAAGTAAAACCCAAAAATTTCAACATTTTCAACCTATTTTTTTAAGCAAATTTCTATCCTATTTTTATTCCCATTTTTTTCACATTGGGTTTTTTTCCACTGAAAACTAACCCAGCCAAAATGTGTAGATCTGTCCATATTCCCGGGTCCATTTGTCGTATGGAGCTTCTCCGTTTTTTTGTACAGCAATAATTGTAAGGTGTTCCCGAGCAATGGAACGGGTGTCGGTCCTTGAAATATAAAATTCTTGTTTCTCAGTTGAAAATTTAGTTTTTTTGAAAATATTATAATTTAGTTGCAATATATAACAAGTATATTTTTTTAAAAAAACTTTTTGAAAAAAACTAACTTTAGACAATGTTGAAAATTCCATTTCTCAGTGAAAAACCATCAACTTCTTTATAGCTAAAGCTAATCAAAAATGGTTTTCCGAAAATTTGGGAAGGGAAATTGTCAATGAACCTTTATTTCACACGAAAATTAGGTTTTTTCCCCAAAAAGACCCGTTAAAATTGAAAATTTTCTATTTATTATAATGCATATAAACTCGCTATGAAAACTCGCAGTGCCCATGTTCGAATCCCAGATCTAAAGACTAATTTTTCAAACGACTCTAATACTTCAAGTCTTTCAAGTATTATTTTTTTATCTCTATCCTTCTCTCCATTATCAGCTAAAAAGTTTCCCTTATCAGGCCGTTTGATTTTTGTCCTTTGACTGCGTCGAAAAAAAGCGATTCACGTGAAAAAGTGTAAACAGGATCGAAATCAACATTTCCTAGACTCTAGGGGCGATTTCTCAGAGATTTATTCAGTTTTGAACGAATTTTTCCGAGCCTAACTAACAGTTATATTATAAATTTGTACTTTTGAGTTTTTTTGGATAAAAAAATAAAATAAAAAAATGGTTTTTTTCTCAACATTTTTTTCTTACTAGAACTGTTGTCAAAGTCGAAAAATTCCTTTTTCTTACTGGGTTATTGATAAACGTTTCTGAAATCTTTGCTATTTCAAACAAGTTTTTCAACTCAAAAAAACACTCGAAAACCGTTTTTTTAAAAAGATCATCATAAATCGTTGAAAGTGTTAGAGAAGGCTGTTGCAATAATTATGACGCAAAAGTATCGTTTTTTTCAGTTAAAAATAATTTTTTTAACAGTTGTCTTATGCTTTAATTTTTTTCGGAAAGTACTAGATAGAACATTTCAATTTTGAAAATCGTCGGAAATCATGGAAAATCGAGATCGTTTCAATAATTATGACGCACAGTTTACAAAAAGTCGACAATCTGTGAAACTTTTCGTTCAAAACTAGGAATTTTTTTCGACTCAAATTTAAATAATTCTAACAAAAAGCCATTCTTCTTCATATTCAACTAAAATACTGCTTTTTCCTATTCCCTAGACGATTTTTCCCAAACAAAATTCGCTCCGAACCTGGCGGGAGATTCCTGCGTTTCCAGTAGAAATTGTGGAAAAGAAGGATAATGAAGGAGGAAATGAGAATCAAGGCGATCATTTTGTTGTTGAGAACTTGAAAAAGAGTCGAAGAAGACTTGAAATAAACACAGGGCGGGACGAAAAATCGAAGCGAGACGGCGCTATTTATTTGAGAAACGCCAGGGGAAACAACGAAAAATGTGATTTCTGCTCTCGTCGGCCGAAACTTATTGCACAATGTGATATTCAAGAAAAAAAGGCCAATTTTTGATAGAAGTATGATGTGAAGGTAAATATATATTATTTGGATAAGGGTACTCCTAGAGTGGAGTTTGAGAAAATCAAAAAGAATCTGTTTGTTTGACCCTTTTTAAAATGTGACCTTGGAAGGTAAATGCAGAAAGTTTGATTGATTCTTAAAAAAATCTACTTTCTTCGAAAACTCGAAGTTTTATGCCGTGTTCAAAGTAATTTCCGCGAAATGCAAAATGGTCTCTGACCCTCCAAAATTTAGTTATCTTTCTCTTTCTCTGACGGCTATTTTGAAGTTCGCGGAATCACTTTGAACACGGCATTAAGCGCGGCTTGCGCCTTTAAATACTTTTTTTTTTCTTGTCAGTACCTTTTTTTGATGGCTCAAGCCGACCTTGATGGAGATATACTCATTTTTTTGTTGCAACTCAATACGAAGAACGGTAGAATGTGTTCCTAATTTCTTGAAATTCAGAAAAAAAGATAATTATCCTTGAAAAAAATTACTTTTTTTGATACCTTCTCTCAAAAACAAAAGAATATCTGTTCATTCTCAAAAATTAAAAATTTATATAAAGACAGATTTTTTTCTTCAAAGAAACTCCTAATCCACTCAAATTTGACGTAAAAATGTGAGTTGTAGTCATTTTTCTTATCAAAAAACTGAACGACCAATACTTTCTTTTTCTCGATAGGAGTTACCGCTAAAACCATTCAAAAATAGCCCGATATGATTTTTACAGAGCTTCTTTTTAGAAAAACCCAACTAAAAGTTCTTGAGCCACTCAGTTTGGAGCTTTTATGCTCAACGGATAATCAACTTTTTATTTTTAAACATACTTTGAGCTTTTTTTGAAGAATTATACAACTATTAACCTGAATGAAGAGGTCAGTATGAGCTCAAAATCAAGCTAACAAATGAAAAATTTTTTTTACAAATTCCAACCTATTAAAAAAAAAAAGATATTCTCCAAGATTCTTCGCGAAACTTTCAAAAAATCCCAAAATTCAACAAAATCGTTGCTTTATTCACAATATTTCAACACAAAATAACTGTCATATGCAAAAAAATAATGCCGAATCAATGGCGAGATTCAAAAACGCATGAGAATTCGATGGGTTGCATGGTGATGCCGAAGCTCTTGTGCAGGGACGGTTTGCCCGCTTTTCCAGGCGAGATCTGCAATTAGTCATTCTTTTTTCCGGTTTCCCTGTATTTATATCACCTTGAACCTATTGAAAAGGTTTGCGATGAAGAGGAAAAGTTCCATTCTGGCGAGGCCTTCTCCGAGACATTGCCGTTTTCCGATCGAGAATGGGATCAGCTCGTCGACCTGAAATTTAACAAAACTCTTTTTTTGTCGAATAAAACTTCCTTATTCACCAGAAGTCGATTTAAAAAAAAAATTTCTTAGGGACTTTAAAGTGATAGGGACAGCCTTGAGGACTTTCGTAGGTTCCCCTAAAAAGACCATCTTACTTCCCTCTATAAGGTTCACTAAAGTTTGCAGAAGCCATCTTAGGGGAGCACTTTAATGGCCCCTATACGTCTTCAATAAGCCTATTCAACTTCCAAAATCAAAACGAAAATTGAAATATCACTATAGGGATCACTTTAGGAACATAGGAGTTGTAGCTCAGATTTTTCTAGGGAATTTCAGAGTAGTCCTCATAGTGGGAACCCTAGCGGCTTTTTTAATCGAAATGAAAACCGAAACACCACTATAAGGACCACTTTAAGGGCATCGGAGTCAGAGCTAAAATTTTTCTAGGTGCTTCAGAGTGATCCCTATAGTGACAACCTTAAGGACTTTTGTAGGTTCCTCTGAAGGGACCACTTACTCCCCTCTATAGTGTGAACTAGATTGAAAAAGTGGCCACCCTAGGGGAGCATTTTAGTGCTCCTTATACGTCTTCAATACGTCTTTTCAACTTCCAAATCAGAACAAAAAATTAAAAAGGACTACAAGGACCACTTTAGAAGCACAGGAGTCTGAGCTCAAGAGACCACCACAATTTTAACCCTCCAGGGAGCAGTATTTTTTCCACTTTATGGCCTTTTCCCTAACTCCTACAGTGACCACTCTGAAGCTCCTAACTTTAACAAGTCTATGCCCCAAATTTTCTAAGCTCGCCAACTTTTTCTACAATTTTAATCTTACCCTGCCAAAAGCTCAAATTCGAAAGAAAGTCAATTTTTTTGGCCCAAAAATCATCGAGAATAGGTGCCCGGAACAATTAAAAACTGGTTTTTTAATGTCATGATGTCGTTGAAATTCATGAGAATAGCAGTTTCTATGGTCCGAAAAAAAAAAACAGAGAAACAAACATTTTTTGGAACAAAAGAACGAAAAGAATCATCATTTTGAAAAAAGAAGCGTATTCTAAGTTTTTCTAACACACTAAAAATTTTTTTCAGTTTTCTCGAATAATTCAAAAATCAAGATAATATTCAAGAAACTAACCATTTTCTAGAAAATCGCCTCAAAATTTCGCGTCTGTTAGAATTTTCATGAGGAAGAAAAAAGCAACAAAAAAAAAGATAGAAAAATATTTAAAATTCCTACTCCAAACTCTGCTCTTGCAACTTTAATTTCTTTAAAAAATCAAATCTTTTCTCAAAAATAACTCCCTGAAAACCCAAAAAATTCACCTTTTTCAACTGTCCCTTCTCGTCGATAAACCTCGACGGGTCAAATTTGTACGGTTCGGGGAAGAGCTAAAAGTCAATTTTTCTCAAAATCCTTCAGATTTCCAATGGAACCTTCTCATCATAGAGAACAGTACTGATCTGCGCGAGGACACCGGTATCGGCCGGTAATTGGTAACCTTCCAGTTCCACGGGACGAGTCAAGTTGTGGAACAGGTTCATTGGCAGCAGATTGGCAACTCTTTGCACTTCCTGACAAATTTTTCATGATATTTTTTCGAAAACTAAATTTTTTTTCAAGATATTGAACAAAAACTGTGTTGTTTGGTCCAAAAAAATTTGATCATAAATCTATCAAAACCAAAAAAATTTTTTTGAGGGTTTTTTTCAAGGTATTGAACAAAAAGAAAGTGTTCTTTCTTTTAAAAAACAATTATCAATTTTTTTAATTCTCAATAACAATAATAAGCTTTTCGAAAACCTATCTGAGAGACTAAAAAAATATTTTTTGTATTATTTTTATTTGCCAGTTCTTCGACTTTTTCTAGGAAATCGCTTTTTTTCGACTTTTTTTCGTAAGTCTTTTTGAAGCTCTCAGAGGCAATTTTTTTCAGTATTTTCCAAGTTCTGAACCCGGAAAATCAAAAACTGTTCACAAAAAAAGGCAGAAAAAAATAGAAAAAAATAATCAAAAAACGTTTTTTTCTTGGTATTTTTTTCAAACTTCTATATGCGTTTTTAGATTCTTCAAGCCTTGAAATTTAACTTTGATAAAAAAATAAGCTTTTTTTATAAAAAAATTAAACAGCAATTTCAATATTCAAACTGATCCAAAAAAATCTCTAGCTTTTTTTCTTTATTTTTTTTTCACATTTTTTGAAATCTTTCAAAGATTATATACTGTATATTATGCATTTTGGAGCACGAATAATCTAAATTTTGAGAGAAAAAAGTTGAGTATTTGACTTCTCAGAAGTCTGAACTTTTCCCTTTGTAAAAAATTCAATATCACTTTACTCTTTTCGGAAAATTTCTCATCCAATTTTGCGATTTTCTCGTACTGACTAGTGAGAATGCCTCTTCAACTTGCAAAAATGCGCTTTTTTCAATAATCAGGAATATTTTGATCATTTTTGAGAGCTCAAACAATTATTTTTTTTCTCCTCAAACCCACATTGATGAAGGCGTTGACATAGACGAGATCATTTTTGTCGGCCATCAAGATATCGCGATCCGACCCGATAACACGGTCCAGCTCTTCGTGGAGCTTATCCTAAACTTTCGAAAATCTCACTAGATTTTTCAGGATTTCACCTGAGTTTCAAGGTTATTCAAAGTGTAGGCAATCGCCCAGGTGAGAGTGTTCGCCGAGGTTTCCATACCCGCAAACCACAAGTCGAGCAAAACGTTGACTAACTGGATGTCACTGGAAAAAATCCTTGAGTATCCACTCTAGGTATTCAAATGGCGCCGGAAGAACCCTAGCATGCTTAGTGGTCACAATAGGGACGACAGTCCGTTTTTCATGACTTAAAGATTTCTCTGCGCCCTCCTTGTCTCTCGGCGACCCTCTTATTTTGAAGTTTCTCTGAATTTGCCGGTGAGGGAACAGAGAGACGCAGACACTCAAAACATTTCAAGTAACGGTGAAAGGACTATACACACTTCAAGGAAAATACAAAAATAGTAAAGTTGATTTATAATTTCAAAAGAAGCTACAAAAATACTGGAAGTTTTGATGTGTTTTAGTGATAACTATAGAGATATAGATATAGCCTGCAGAACCCTAGCCCGAGTGATCACTATAGGGATGTATAATCCCCAATAAAACATCAAAAAGTGAAGTTGAGTTAAAATTCGAAAAAATCTACAAAAATACTTGAACTTACGATCCGCCTATAAATAAAGCCTGCAAAACTTTATCTCCAAGTAGTCATTATAGGGAAGTGTAAACTTCAAAAACAGTGAAATTTTCTTCAAAACTTTGGAAAAAGATACCAATCCCAACTGGAAAAATTCGATACGTTTTTCAGGGACCACTATAGAGATATAAATCAAGCCGGAAACCTTTAGAATTTTTCGGAATCAGAACTCATAGTTGCAGGAAATACAAAAACAATAATTCTGCTATGAAAAAGCCCAAAATCTTCTCGAAAATCCCCGAGAATAGAGAAAATCGAAGGGGAATTTTTGGGGGTTTCTAAGAACCTTTACAGCTGTTCGTAACATTTTATTCCAAAGGCTTCTTTTTCTCATCCCGAAACATTTTTTTCAAGTTAAAATCGAATTTACGCATCATTATTCAAGCCATCTTTTTTTTTCCTTCATTCTTCAGACAACACAGGAATCTATGACTTTTCATGGAACTTTAAAAAGAAAAATTTTAGTTGAAACTTTCCCCCTGAAATGCATCTTTTCCAATTTCCAGACCTCTCTTCTCATATCACAACCCTTTACCGACCTGAATGATTCTTTATCGCCCTCTTTTTGACGTTTCGCCTGTTCTTTGAGATAGGCTTCGACGTAATCTTTGCTCTCTTCCGAGTCAAAGTCCACTTCTTTTTTGTGGGCGTCGAGTTGACGATAGAAGAAGGCGTAGAACGCGTCGCGGTACTGGACCATTCTGGAAGATTTCGCTTGAAATTTGAACAATTTATGAAAGCTCGGAAAACCTGCCTGCATATAGAAAGCCCTAAAGCTTCATAGAAGCGCCCAGAGAGCGCTAAAGGGGCCACTGAACTGAGAAGTTTTGGTGCGGTCCTTATACAGACCCCTATATGAGCTTTTTACGGTCTCTAAGAAAGTCAAAAGTTCAGTGGCCCCTTTAGTGCACTGTGAGCGGTCCGCTGAAGCTTTAGGTCTCTCTATAGGCAGATTCAAAGGGTCCCTATCACACTCCTTACACGGACCTCTCCAAAGTTCCTCAGGTCATGAAAATTCCGAGAAAAGCTCGGAAAACCCTTAAAAATCTGAGAAATTTCAGCACTACCCCTATATGAACCACTATATGGCCTTTTTACGGTGTCTATGAAGGTCGAAAGCGTAGTGACCCCTGTAGTGCTCTCGGAGCATTCCGCTAAAGCTTCCGGACTCTTTATTGGTAAATGCAAATGGTCTCTATCGCACTCCCTATAGGGACCTCTCCAAAGGAATTTCCATTCTCTACAGTGGTCAAAAAATTTTTTTTTCTCTATAGAGTTCCTATCGCACTCCCTATAGGGATCACTCCAAATTGTTTCAAAAGCTGCAAAAAAAAAGGTTTTTTTTTTTGAAATTGTCCATAGAGCGCAAACGTTCCAAAAACTGAAAATAAAGCCAAACATCTTCTACAATGAAAATATCTAGTTTTTCAGGTTTTCTTGCCACCAAACTCTAATTTTGTACAGATTCCACCTTGACATGATTTTCATCGCTCAAAAAATACTTTATCAGTGGAGCGCATTTGCTCTTATTAATCAGGCATAGTCAAAGCTTAGAGAGTGAGGTTATGGAATAGACGCAGGCAAAACAGAAAAAAAGTTAAAAATCACGTGAGAGTTTGTGTAGAGCTATTTCATGTTCCAAAAGTAATGTTCTGATTTTTTTTTTGAGCCTCTAAACTTTTTTTCAACAATTTTTGAACTTCAAATTGTCACCAACTTTTCCTCATTTACCTTCCCCAAATATCCTTCCCAATAAAGGTATGCTTGGTCCATGGATGAGCCACAGAAAAGAAGGCGCGAGGCGTCGAAAACGTCTTCATTTGAGCCGAAACCAACGTTTTCAGCTCGCGGAACTCCTCGATTTTGTCCTAAAAAACGAAAATTTCGAATATGATTTTATTAGTTTTCAAAATCACATCATCAAATCGGTAGCCGAAGAGGAATTGATTGATGACACTGCCGACGGCGACGTCGAAAAGCTCCTAAAAGTTCTTATTTCTGAAGGAAGATCTTTTTTTTTTCTTTTTTCATATTTCAACTATTAAACAGACATTTTCTGGTCACTGATATGCCGTAAAAAAATTCAAAAATTATTTATTTTCAAAATTGAACTTGTCTAGATCATACATGGTATAGTCTTGGTGGGACCTGAAAAAAAGGGAAGGGGACCTGCCAAAAAAACGAGAAAATGGGGGATAATTGACTGTTGCGACTCATACTCATCCCATGTATGGTCTAGATTATTCCTAATAGTTAATTTTATCATGCCAGATGATTCCTTCCTTAGAAAACTGTAATATGTACGCAATCGGTTGGAACTTGTCCAGTCTTACTTTAAAGCTCAAAAAATCCTAGAAAATCATCGATTTTCGAGAAAATTCAAAATAAATAAATGAAAAAGTCGAGTCCAACCTTTGCATTTTAGAAATGTTTTTGATGAGGCCTAATTTTTTTTCAAATTTTTTAACCGACTAATCAAGCTCAGAGTTCATTCTCTCCGAAATTTAATCATTATTCATTTAAGCGAATTTACATTGACACAGAAAGTCCCCACAAACCTGAGCGTTAGTTTCGGCTTTGGCCGACCCTTTCAACGATTTGGTCAACGCTTCGACTTCCAACAAAATCTTGGATTCCATCAGGTTTTTGCCGACGCCGAACTCCCGCAACTGTTGGATGACATAGCGACGATGGGTCTTCCAGGTTTCTCCCTCAGCTTCTACGAGACCGTAGAGGCCTCCTGGGATTCGAATCGGTTCAAGGTAAAAATGAGTCAAAAATTAAAAAAAAAAACTATTTCTTTCTAAGATTTTAATGAAAAGGGTCCTTGTCTTTCAACAACATGCATGAAAATTTTCGATTTTCGAAAGCTATGGCCATATATTCCTCGAAAAATGGTAAATCGCGTCGGGGCATTTCTAGTGACCACTTTAGTAGCGTCAGAACTCTTAAGTGATCTCTAGAATCGCTCAGAAGTCCAGTTTTCGTTATAGTCGGTTGACGGCTAACTTGGGACGCTAAGGGCTTGGCCTGTCTGCGTTCTCCAGCAACCAGACACCGTCTCTCTTCTTATCGTGTCAGGACCCTTTTTTCGATGGTTTAAGCCAGCCGTGAATAACCTATACCGAGCTCCGAGTCTTTATGAAGATGTCTTTCTCTGAATCTTCAAAAGTCCAGTTTAACTTTTTTGAATGTTGAAAGTGTACTTCGTATCAAAAAATAAAATTGGTCGTCAAGGCCTTCTCTTGGCTTCCCTTAGACCATAAATTAGAGTTCCAAAAAGTCATTTTTTGCCTTATTACCTAGGCAACAATGATTCACACACTTTTTTCCTTCAATTTTTATTTGCAGCCGCTGTTTTCAACCTCTTGAAACATTCGTTCTCATGGAACTGAATTCGTTCAAAATTTTGGGTGGAGATAAATTTTTTCTAACGATTTAGAAGTTGGAAATCAGCGGAAACGCATTCAAAACAGAGGTGATTTTTGAAAGAATGAAATTATTGTGCGCTGTGTTCAGTGGAGCGCACAATCTCGTGGATTTTTTAATTAGTCAGTCAATGAAGAGAGTGTTGTAACATGAGAAAAAAGACGTCACAAAGAAATTTTCTTCCGACGTCCTTTAATATTCCATACATCATCAAATTTGAGAAAAGATCAAAGTTTTCGCCGTTTGAAGTTTTTTCAGCTTTTCGCTACGTAAAAATCAAAATTGAACTGTATGCTTAAAATTAAGATTTTATCTAATCGCGTCATTTTATTCATGGAGAAAAACTGCTAAATTCCAGAGGTTATTTATATTCAATGATTTTTTTGAACAATTGATCTTAATTTTTCTAACAAAAATAAAAGATTCAAAGTTTGAAAGCCTTCCTTAAAGCAATTCTACTCAACTTCTGAATCTCCAAGTCAATTTTTTTCGAGCTATTTAGAAAATATCTCCTGAAAAGTTCTGTATAAAAAAAACCTCGATAAACTTCAATAGCCCCCGGCATGTGGAACTTGCCACTGTACGCGTCGCCGTCCTTCACAAAAGTGTCCTTCATTTTCTCATAGTCGCAAATGACGACAAATGGCTGGCCGCCTTCAAAAAATACCCTTTCATTTTGAGCCTTTTTCTCTTCTCAAACCCATCCAGAAAGTGAAAATTGGTCCATATTGCTTTTTCCACAGGGCGAACGCTTCATAACCCGGTTCAAATCGTCCCAAAGTCACGAGATTTCCAATGAAAGGTAGGGGAGTTGGTCCTGGAAAAAGAAAAGATGAGAAATGAAGTTCAAGTGCAATTAAAAATAATTGCGATTGAGTTTCAATTGTGTAGCGAGTGTGTTCTCTGCAAGAAAAAAGTTAATCAAAATACAAAATTCCTACCAATTTTCAATTTTTTACAGGTTCATTCATTAAAATAAGGATAACTAGTGTTTGAACCGTCTCGAAAAAGCTTCAAGAAGAATAATACGACCTCAAACGTTAAAAGTTTTAGTTCGAAATTGAAGGAAAGTAAAAGAAAATATGATTTTTCAACTATTCCAGTTCAAATTTTGCACTCGGAAGATAGTTTCTAGTGTGACCCGCGCCTTTTTTATTGTTCCTAACGCCTTTTGGACCTCATATTGGTTCGCTGCGTTCTTTCTTATCTTCATTCATGCATAGACCAATGCACTATCTATCATCGATAAACTGTTTTTCTGACTAAAACGTCTCCACGAAACCGACGCAATCGAAAAGATAATTTTCACAAGTCACAATTGTCTCAATAACAAGGAAGTCACTGTAGAAAAAGACACGAGGAAATTGACAAAATTTAATTTTTGATTTCCAAATAGAAAAATTCAGAAAAAAACTCGATATAAAGAAAAAAAGAGAAAGGAAAAAAAATTGAAAAATGAAAAAAAAATTTTTCAGCCGATCGGTTCACAACAGAGCGCACAATCGCTATTTAGTCTTTTTCTTTTGTTTTTTTCACTCGTTTTTATATGGCGCGTTCAGGAGCAAAACGCGAAATTTTTTTCGAAATTCAAAAGAGCGTTCACGGCGATACTTCGAAATTAGCGAATTTCGATTTTTTTGAGATAATTTTGAGAAATTTCAAAAAAATAGCGAGAAAAATCGGTTTCGCGCGAAATTTACGGTATATTGACATTTTTCTTGTGCCAAACGCAGTTTTTTCTTTTTTCTTTTTTTAGATAATTTTTTTCTTTTTATTTTTTTCAATTTTCATACCGTTCAAAGTTATTGATTTTTAGAAATAGTACGAATGAAAGCCTTGTTAATTTTTTTGACTGTCTGAACTTAAAAAAAGTTCGATTTTTTTCTCAAATTTCGAGTTTATCGTGTTTATCCAACGGATGTATCAGAGTGTTTGAAGTTGCAGGTCTCTAAACTATGGCGGTTATTGGATTACCGAAAGTGCTAAAGTTGAAAAAAGGTTAATTTTTCATTCAAAAAAACTTTTTTTCGCAGTTATTTTTTTACAATTTTTTTGATTATTTTTCACAAAAAATTTAGACTCGTTAGGGAGGCACGAGCGGCTCGTGTGAAGGTAACGCAAAATTTTCGTCTCTACAGTCAAGCATAAATTCGTGAGTTCTCTTATTCTTCGATGTTATTTTCTTTCATTTTCAATATGTCTTGTCAATATGTCTTGTTCAGTTGTAAACGAAAAATGAATACCACGGTTCAACCGATGGTATGAAAAAAAGATCAGCAAAAATTCGAACGACCACTTTTCCGATTATTTCATATCGCTAGGGAACTTTCCGACTAATCTTTTTATCGAATTTTTCTTCTCAATAAACTTTTTCGTTTTAAATATCCCTATATAAAGTAGGCAAGTTATTCATGTTTAAAACACAAAAATAGGAAAAAAATATGTTGATAGATGTTTTATAAACCGAAAAATATAAAGGGAAAAAAAGTCGGAAAGGGATCCGTCGGAGAGGTGGCCGTCGGAAAGTTCCCTAGCGATATGAAAAAAATTCGGAAAAAGGGCGACTTTTGTTTGAATTTCTGCTTGTGTTTTTTCATACCACCGTTCAACCAGCTTTTCCCTTTCTGGAAAAAAATTTCTTCTGCTTACAGACCTAGACGAACGGTTTACGAAGGACTCGCCGAAAGACTACACGTGAAACTTGGATCTTTCCTTATGGAACTTTTTCTAATAAAAAAATTTCATTGTTTTCTTCTGCCTTTCAGAAACATCTCATAACAAAAAAGTTTCTGTTATTAGGTTTTGAATTTGATTAACTAAGCAGCTTGTTTTTTTTTTACATTAATTTTTCAAGAAGGTAATGCTCATCATCTTTATTCGAACAAATGATAGAGAAAATAAACGCGTAATAAAACAAAACAAAATCATTGAAAGAGAAGTTAAAAGCTGTGTATTTGACAAAATCGAGACATGGTAAATTCCAAATTTATCCGGCTGGCCACAACAATGTCTTGTTCGAATGAGCTGAAAAAAATTCAATACTTTTCTTTTAATGAAATGAACCAGTTATTGAAAATTGTATAGATAAAAACCTTCCATTTTCTTCTTGACCGTTGCGTCGAAATTCACGGATTTATGCTTGACTGTAGAGACGAAAATTTTGCGTTACCTTCACACGAGCCGCTCGTGCCTCCCTAACGAGTCTAAATTTTTTTTTTGTGAAAATAATCAAAAATTGTAAAAAAATAACTGCGAAAAAGTTTTTTGAATGAAAATTAACCTTTTTTTCAACTTTAGCACTTTCGGTAATCCAATAACCGCCATAGTTTAGAGACCTGCAACTTCAAACACTCTGATACATCCGTTGGAAAAAAAAATAAACACGATAAACTCGAAATTTGAGAAAAATCGAACTTTTTTTAAGTTCAGACAGTCAAAAAATTAACAAGGCTTTCATTCGTACTATTTCTAAAATCAATAACTTTGAACGGTATGAAAATTGAAAAATAAAAGAAAAAAATTATCTAAAAAAGAAAAAAAAAAGAAAAAAAAAACTGCGTTTGGCACAAGAAAATGTCAATATACCGTAAATTTCGCGCGAAACCGATTTTTCTCGCTATTTTTTTGAAATTTCTCAAAATTATCTCAAAAAAATCGAAATTCGCTAATTTCGAAGTATCGCCGTGAACGCTCTTTTGAATTTCGAAAAAAATTTCGCGTTTTGCTCCTGAACGCGCC